>CM059189.1:44387014-44642014 GCA_030323885.1 Branchipolynoe longqiensis
TTATATATATTTTTTTAGTTAGTATTCTATGTTTCAAACAAGAGCTGAGATGAGCTGAAACTAACACATTTCATAGCTGCACCCAGTGTATTAGCATGTGCCATGTGCTTTTGGGGGGGTTGTTTTGCTCTGATGCATCCCACAATGCACCGCGCCGCTGGAACCGTGATGTAGTCAATTCCTCACGGACATGCGCAGTCTCGTTATAATGCAGGTTTGGGGCAGTGCGTGGAATGCGGACAACCGCCGCAGTGTGGCGCTGCGGTAGGCGGAAGTGGGCCGTGGTGTCACCTTGTTATATGCGCAAGTGCTGATGTAAGTTTGTTTAGTTAGGGATTTACGTCCTAGCAACATCTAAGGACCTCTAAGGATCTAAGCAACATCTACTGATTTGTTACCCATGGTGACTTTATTGTGCTGCCCCACTGATACACCAGCACTTTAACCCAATATCCCACTCATTATCACGATCCTGAACAAACCAGTCCTACACCATTAATGCCAAGCGCCAGTCTAGGTAGCGACAAGTGACAATTTTGTAAGTCATTGGTTTGACTCAGTCAAATTTCGAACCCATGACCTTCCGTACGGGCACCCAGCTGACTTTCTTACCATTTTGGTCATAACATCCGGTCTCAGCTGATGTTTGTGCTGTACAGACAGGTACCTACCTACTAATGTACAAGTGATCATCACCTCCCGGGAGTTCGCGAGTTCGGTTCCCAGTCGAGTCGAACCAATGACTTAAAAATTGATACTTGTCGCTTCCTAGCCTGGTGCTCGGCATTATTAGGATAGGGCAAGGGCTGGATAGCTCAGTGTCAGGACAATTTGACTGAGTGGGATATCGGGTCATGGTACCAGCGGCCTGATTTCCCAGTGGGGCAGCACTATAAAATCGCCATGAGTGCGTACTGTCACAAGTCGGTACCCGTCCTGATATGACCTTAGATGTTGCTAGGACATAAAACAACAAACAAACAAATCATCATCTCCTCACTAAGCTCAAGACCGGACACGGTGGCCGAATTGGTAGAGTGCAGGCTTCCCATGTGGAAGGTTGGGAGTTCAATTCCTGGTCGAGTCAAACCAATGACTTACAAAATATATACCTGTCATTACCTAGCCTGGCACTCTGCAGTAATAATAATAGGATAGGACAAGGACTGGTTAGCACAGTTTCAGGAAAATGTGACTGTGTGGGATATCATGGAGCCAATGGTCTGGTCTCCTAGTCCTAGTAGAGCAACACTATGAAGTCGTCATGAATGTACATGGTCACAAGTCGGCACCCTTCATCATATGGCCTTAGATTTTGCTAGGACATAAAACAACAAATAAACACGACCACCATTACCATGGGAGTTGCCAAGACTCAGGTAAGTAGATCACCGACTTAATTAAGCTGAGACAGGGCTTAAATCACCACGTGACCTAGTTTAATCCACTTGACCTAGTTTATATTGAAACCAACGTTGCCCTTATTGATCGGGCTCAGTGAACTTCTAAAGCCAGTCGAGTGGTTAGAAATAGTATTTATCCTGCTCCACAGACAGAGAAACCATAGTTCACTTCTTGACCCAGATACAACTTCATTATTAAAAAAATAAATAGGATAGGTAATTAGTGCAGCAGTGCGGTCGGTCAAGTTTGGTGGCGGTTCTAAATGACAGCATTAATACTCTACATTCATGTACCTAAGATGTCGAAAGCCATTATAGGTGTAAAGCTGCAAAGGGATGGGGTCCGAGGAAAGAAGGAGGAGGAGGAGGGGGGGGGGGGGGGAGGAAGAGGAGCAGGAGAAGGAGGGGGAGGAGGGAGGAGCAGAAGGGGGGGGGGGAGGGGGAGGAGGAGGAGGAGGGGATGAGGAGGAGGAGGAGGAGGGGGAGGGGGAGAAGGAGGAGGTGGGGGAGGAGGAGGAGGTGGGGGAGGAGGTGGGGCAGAAGGAGGAGGGGGACAAGGAGGAGGGGGACAAGGAGGAGGGGGAGAAGGAGGAGGGGGGAGAAGGAGGAGGAGGGGGAGAAGGAGGAGGAGGAGGAGCAGGAGGAGGGAGCAGGAGCATGAGCATGAGCATGAACCTGAACATGAGCATGAGCATGAGCATGAGCATGAGCATGAGCAGGAGGAACAGGTGGCGGGTTGGTTGGTTGGTTGGTTGGTTGGTTGGTTGGTTGGTTGGTGTTGTTTTACGTCCTATGGAATAGGAGGGGGGCGGGGAGAGGGGAGAGGGAGGATGGGAGGAAGAGGGGAGGGGGGGGACAGGGAGACGAAGAGAGAGGAGAGGGATCGGGAGAGGAGCAGGAGCAGGAGCAGGAGCAGGAGCAGGAGGAGCAGCAGAATGAGGAGTCGTAGGAGGAGGAGGAGGAAGAGGAGGAAGGGGAGGAAGAGGACGAATGAGGATGGGAGGAAGAGGGGGGGGGGGGCAGGGAGACGAAGAGAGAGGAGAGGGATAGGGAGAGGAGCAGGAGCAGGAGCAGTAGGATGAGAAGGAAGAGGAAGAGGAAGGTTGGTTGGTTGGTTGGTTGGTTGGTTGGTTGGTTGGTTGCTTCCTTGTTTAACCTGCTATAACTGAACAGCTAGACTGCAAATGTGATTCATAACTCAATTCTGGCGACGCCCTGATAACGCGTTGCACCCTTTCAGTTTCCACGTGGAATGATGGCCGATCCGAGTTGAGATAGCGCCTTGTTATTAAAACTTATGACCCTGGCAAGTGGCCAGAATATTGCAGGATCGATACAGCTCAGCTACCTGCCTACAAACACCTGACTCATAGAGTTACCAGCCTAGCAACGCCTCCTCTCACACACTCACACACACTAACTACACACACTCCACTCACTCACTCACTCACTCACTCACTCACTCACTCACTCACTCACTCACTCACACACACACGTGTTATTGATTAAAACGCACTACCACACATTAATTGGACATCTTGTAAAGCAAACACACTTCTAATTTGTTTGTTTGTGTGTTTATTTGTTTGTACTACCATTAAGGTACGCTCAGAGGTCTGCGGTTGCAGTACCAACGGGAGGAAACTTCGAGATCCCCCCCCCCCCCCCCCCCCCACTTTGATTCCTGCCGAAAATCGAAGAAGGCGGCAGATCTCATACGAAACCAAACGCTTACTAAATTTATATTACAGCTTGGTGTTCCTGTGATACCACACTCGAAAATGGGTAAACAGGACCTATGTCCAGCATTTCGGTGTGCACACCAAAATTAATTTGGCGTGTTTCACATCAAATATTTTGAAGTTAACCCCTTAAAATATGATTTACATCAAAATATTAAATTAAACTGTAATGACGAATCTAATATATTTATCTTTAAAAAAGATATGACAGAAAGTAAAAACCATCGGATTATGCTCTCAATCAATTTATATTCGATCAAATTATATCTATTCAACTTGGCGTATTCCTCTAGAAAGTAAGAGAATTGGATTCCTGCCATGGCACGACCAAACATGAATTCTAGGCGCACACACTGCCTGAGTTCACACGGGCAGTCCAAGAGTATGATCCAAACTAGGTGGCAGTGAGTTAGATAAATGACTGTCGTGAATTTCTTGGGAAGTAGAAAAGCTCAAATAAGATCAAACCAACACCTCACACCAAAGGTCTAGCTGGACACAAACACCGGACTTCAGACTAGAAGTGCTGAGCCAGGGTTCCTCGCCAAATACCAAGCTAAACTAAAAGTGTGTTCGACTGGAGATTGAACCCGCGACCTCCCATACGGGGTGGGAGTGAACAGACATCATCACTTGGCCTACCCGTCCTGGTTTCTCCATATATGCTCAAATATATTAAAAGTCTGGTTCTGCAATCGATGTGGCGTATAATTTATTATGTGAATATTATATTATAATCGGCTATGGACTTGCCCATAGTTCCCAAACTGACCGCTGTTGGTTTGGGTAGTCGCCGACCCAGGAACCAGCGCACCAGCTCGGACTGCTACTACTACTAGTCAGGTCAATATGGCTTGGCAGTGATAGAAATAAGCCAGATTGTTCACTTATCCAACGGACAAGTCTGATATGCTTTTCGCTTGTCCACAGTATTTACCTTATATACGCTGTATAAGAATTATACACGTATAATAACACAGAATTCTATACTCGCACGCACACACCAGTATTCGGGTTGTAAAGTCGACGGCTGGCATTTTGAGTGGTGTAGATAGGCTAATAAGAAATCACTACAGGCAAGGAAGGAAAGTAGATAAAGAGTGAAAGGTAGGAGAGTGAGACTCTCTGATTTATTGTATTTATAGTTTCAAGAACAAGATGGTGGTGATCAGATGATCTAGTCTTCCAATCCCTAACAGGCATTCCTCTATCCACCAATGAGGGTTCAATATCCTTGTTACCAAGGCATGGTTAGAGCTGGCTACAGTGCCCTGTTGTATCTGGTGCAGTGATCCATAAATAACTCTTGGAGGGGAGGGGGTATGTGAGGCGACTTCCCAAAGACTGTCCCACATGTCAAGAAGTGACCCTCGGACTACCCATTTACTGCTCAGGCCTACTCCCCTCAGCTCCGATGGTGGCGCCACCGCTCGCCTGTTCATTATCCTACCCACTATCATGTCTTCCTCTTGTTCATTATGTACGTCAACTATTGTATATATATATATATAAATATATATCTTGGCTAACAATGAATACTTCTTATATATAATATATGCAGTGATATAAATAACCAAACACATTTCACTTGTTCCCTTGGACAAGTGTGATGTAATTTTCACTTGTCCGTCTGAATTTTCACTTGTCCCGGACAAGCTCGTATTTCGAACGCTGCTTGGAGTGCCCGCATGCAGCCAGGACTACTGTCACTTCTTTTATTCTACCCAGCTTTTCTTTGTTTTTTTTCTGTTCCGTTTACACGTAATGAACAGTCAGGTCTTTTTCGAGGTGTTTTGCTTGTTTATTGAGCTCTTAAATCCTTGCAATTCAGGTCATATCAGGATGAGGCCAGACTTGTGACAGTGTGCACCCATGGCGACTTTATAGTGCTGCCCCACTGTGAGACAAGGCTGCCAGCACCATGACCCGGTTTCCCACTCAGTCACATTATCCTGATACTGACCTAATTAGTTCCTCGGCCGAGTCAAACCAGTGATGTAGAAATGCTTACTTGTCACTACATAGCCTGGCGCTCAGCAGCACTAGGACAGGACAAAAGACTGGTTAGCTCAGTATCAGGATAATGTGACTGAGTAGGATATCGGGCCATGGTGCCAGCGGCCTGGAATCTCCCAATGTGGCAGCACTATAAAGTTGTCATTCAGTGTGCACTGTCGCAAGTCGGTAGCCATCCTTATATGACCTCAGATGTTGCTAGAACATAAAACACCCCCAAATAAACCAGTTATTACACTCATTCTGATGGGGCTGCTGTGATTGTATGCCATATGTTCGCATTATCCACACCACACTCAGGAACTGGTTGGCTCAGTGTCAGGATAATGTTTGTTTGTTGTTGTTGTTTTACGTCCTAGCAACATCTAAGGTCATATCAGGACGGGCAGGACTGAGTGGGATATCAGGTCATGGTGCTGGCGGCCTGGTCTCCCAGTGGGGCAGCACTATAAAGTTGCCATTAGTGCGCACTGTCACAAGTCGGTACCCGTCCTGATATGACCGTAGATGTTGCTAAAAAAAAGAACAACAAACAAACACCACACTCAGCGCAGCTTGACCCGTCAACCTGGGTGTCCTGTACTCCCTGGTGTAAACCATAAACAGCTTCAAGTCAAAACAGTCATCATCCGCACTCCATGCCGAGGCAGACCCCCCGTGTATAGGGAGGTCACCCGTGAAAGGTCACGCAATAACCTATAATTAATAACAAAATCGCTGTGGCAACATGTTCAACCCTCAGTCCCGTCCTGTAAATACACTTCACTGTGGGTATAGCAACACTACCAACAACACAGTTATGAAGCCTAAGTTAAGATTGTTTAATGTTCAACCCTCAGTCCCGTCCTGTGAATACACTTCACTGTGGGTATAGCAACACTACCAACAACACAGTTATGAAGCCTAAGTTAAGATTGTTTAATGTTCAACCCTCAGTCCCGTCCTGTGAATACACTTCACTGTGGGTATAGCAACACTACCAACAACACAGTTATGAAGCCTAAGTTAAGATTGTTTAATGTTCAACCCCTAGCCCTGTCCTATGAATACACTTTACTCAATTACTGTGGGTATAGCAACACTACCAACAACACAGTTATGAAGCCTAAGTTAAGATTGTTTAATGTTCAACCCCTAGCCCTGTCCTATGAATACACTTTACTCAATTGCTGTGAGTATAGCAACACTACCAACAACACAGTTATGAAGCCTAAGTTAAGATCGTTTAATGTTGGGGGTTTAAAGGTAGTAGGCAACTTCGAAGGTCATACCATGGTAGAACTTGTGACAATCGGCAGGCGACTTCACCGTGCTGCCCTACTGCGATACCATGCCACCAGCACCATGACCGATATCCTACTCAGACACAGTACCCTGATAGATAGCAGGGTTTCCCACATTGGAAAGTGAAAAACCAGAAGATGTTAAGGGGATGTTATATTGGAAGCAGTAGCGGCTTTGTGGCATATGCGCGAAGCCCAGTGGGGGTTGGGGGGTCTGGGGGTACTCCCCCATAAAATTGTTTAAATATTAGATGCTCTGTGGTGCATTTTGGACACATCTATGATTAGAGTTCTACATCTTTCCTATGTTCTCTGCAATAATCCATAAGATTTTATATAATAGTACTATATTAATGGTTTTGTACGGCGTAAGGTGATGATGGGACATAAAATATTGTACACCTTATGGCGAAACTGTAATGGTTGGCAACCCTGAGATGGGGCAGAAGGGGTTAGATCTGACCGTATGTTTAAAACTGTCGTTAAAAGGCATGAAAAGAGTCGGGCTTTACGTGATTCAAGAAGGTAAAGGGAGCACCCTCCACCCTTTCCGGCTCCACTAGCTCTCTGGCAACATTCTCTTCTTCCACTAGTATTGCCTGAAACTAATTACGCGTTGTTCCTGGTATAAAGCCCACCTAACACTGAGTTCAATTAGTTACCACACACTGACTAGACGTCATTAATCTTAGTGGGAATCACCGATGAGCCTTTAGTAAAGCGTGCCATGGGGAGCCAATGTACAACACGCCCCAGTGAGTGGTTAGTACAGGGTGCCCCAGTGAGCCATTAGTACAGCATGCCCCAGTGTGCTATTAGTACAGCACATCCCCACGAGCCATTAGTACAGCACACCCCAGTGTGCCATTAGTACAGCAAGCCCCAGTGTGCCATTAGTGCAGTGTGCCCCGGTGAGCCATTAGTACAGCACGCCCCAGTAGGCTGTCATTAGACCGTGCCCCAATGAGCCATTAGTACAGCACACCCCAGTGTGCTATTAGTACAGCACGCCCCGGCGAACCATTAGTACAGTGCACCCCAGTGTGCCATTAGTAAAGCGGGCCCTGACGAGCCATTAGTAGAAGGCACTCCAGTATGCTCCACTGAGCCATTAGTACAGCCATTAGTACAGCATGCCCCAGTATGCCGTCATTAGACCGTGCCCCGATGAGCCATTAGTACAGCATGCCCCAGTATGTTGTTATTGGACCATGCCCCAATGAGCCATAAGTAGAGCGCGCCCCAATATGCTGTTATTATACCATGCCCAGGTGAGCCATTAGTACAACACACCCCAGTATGCTCTTATTAGACCGTGCCCGCCGAGCCATTAGTACAGCTCGCCCCAGTATGCTGCTATTAGACCCCCCACCCCCGGCAAACAATTAGTACAGCATGCTTCGATGTGCTGTTAGTGCTCGTAGACCGCACCCCGGTGAGCCATTAGTACACGCTCCTAGGTGAGCCATTAGTAGACCGCGCCCCTAACGAAATCGTCAGTACATCGAGCTCCAGCCGACCCGATATGACCTATCACAGGAGGAACAAACTGAGCGAGCGTCCGTCCGAATAGCTCACGGCCAATCCAACACGGACATGACACTGCTATAGACCTATTTCATATGACGTCAGCAGGTCAGTGCGCGCGCTGCTTGGCCGCAGGACAACACACTGTCACACTGCAAACTCAATTGCTATGAGCAATCTTCATAGAGAAAAAGTGAAATATCTCTAGAACTACACCACCTAGAAACAAACCGCTTGGAACACATATAGAAAACATATTCAACAAACAGATTATATTAAATTTATAAGGTTTGGGTTCTGTATTTCTATTAATTTTGAATAAAATAAAACGGTTTGCCCTGCGCCTACCACCAAACTCAATGCATTGTCAATGGCCGTGAGCAATCTTCATACAGAAAAAGTTAAATATCTCTAAAACTACACCACATAGACCGCTTGGAACACATATAGAAAACATAGTTAACAAATAGATTATATTAAATTTATATGGTTAGGGTTCTGCATTTCTATTAATTTTGAATAAAACTAACGTTTTGCACTGCGTGTACAGGCTAACTCAATGCATTGTCAATGGCCGAGAGCAATCTTAAAACAGAAAAAGTGAAATATCTCTAAAACCACACCACCTAGAAACAAACCGATTGAAACACATATAAAATACATATTCAACGAATAGATTATATTAAATTTATACGGTTAGGGTTCCGCTTTTCTATTAATTTTGAATAAAATAGACGTTTTGCACTGCACGTACCGGCAAACTCAATGCATTGTCAATGGCAGAGAGCAATCTTGAATTATCTTCACACAGAAAAAGTGAAATATCTCATAATTCATAAGGTTAGGATTCTGCTTTTCTAATAATGGCACCTACCACAGCCATCCAGATGAAAACAAGATTTAGATTTAATCTAAATTCAACCCTACATGTCCAACTTAGATACACCTGGCGCAGGCCTCGTGGCGTGCGGGAGATTGGGAGTTCAGTTCTCGGTCGAGTAAAACCAATGACATAAAATTGATACTTGTGCTTCCTAGCCAGGTGCTCAGTATTATTAGGATAGGGCCAGGACTGGGTGGCTCAGTGTCAGGATAATGTAACTGAGTGGGATATCAGGTCATGGTGCCAATGGCCTGGTCTCATAGTGGGGCAGCACTATAAAGTCGCCATGAGTGCACACTGTCACAAGTCGGTACACGTCCTGATATCACGTTAGATGTTGCCAGGGTGCAAAACTCCAACAACCAACCAACTTAGATACCAGTTCACTTATTAAACATTAGTACTTGCATAGAAGGTTCCATTAATTCAATTTAATAGAACCTGCAACTGATGAAGCATATGGTGTATGAATTTCAATGTGCACGCCAAAATTAATTCTACATGTTTTAATTTCAGCTAAATTAGCCATTAATAATGAAAGTTACTTCAAACTAAAGTCAGAGGGATAATAAACATAATATATTTATTTATCTTCGAAGAAGGGCAGCAACTCAAAGCGATCGGACTATGCAACTGTAAAACTGACTTGTGACATTGCGCATTCATGGCGACTTTATTGTGCTGCCTCACTTGAAAACCGGGCCGCCAGCACCATGACCAGACGGGATGGCCGAATGAGTTAGAGCGTCCATCTCCTGTGTTGGTAGATCGTGGGTTCGAACCATGGTCGAGTCAAACCAATGACTTAAAAATTTATACTTGTCGCTTCCTAGCCAGGCACTCAGCATTATTATGATAGGACAAAGACTGGTTGGCTCAGTGTCAAGATAATGTGACTGAGTGGGATATCAGGTCATGGTGCTGATGGCCTGGTCTTCCAGTGGGGCAGCACTATAAAGTTGCCATAAGTGTGCACTGTCACAAGTCGGTACCCGTCGTGATATGACCTTAGATGTTGCTAGGACGTAAAACAATAACAAAAACCATGACCAGATATCCCACTCATCCACATTACCCAGATCCTGGGAAAAACTAGCCATTACGCTATCATAAGCCATGTTTACACGGGAGAGTTAAATCGCTTCATATGAATTGCCTTGCCTAGTTCGCCTCACATTCGCCGTGTAAACGCGACTGTGAGGAGGGTTAGGGCTGATTCGCTTCATATGATTCACTTTATGTAAACCACCTTGCAAGGTGGTTTATATGAAGCGATTCAGCTGGTTCCCAGATGGCGATAGTGTAAAATAGCGGTGCTCGCCGGCTACAAGCTCAGCTATAACTTTCGCTGCTGCCCAGCAGTGTTAGGGACCGATTATGCCGAAATCTATTGAATGCGATCATATTTAACAGAATTACATACTCAAATAATGAAATTTAATTAAATTAACCTTAAATTCCAAGCGATATTAACGTAGCAGCTACATCGGCGTCGAATCGCCGAGTGTAAACTAAACAAATAGCAGTGCTCGCCGGCTACAGGCGGCACACTAAGGCTGCTGGTTCCCGGTGCCGAAACACTTTCAAATTCGGTCCGTGTAAACGCGCCACTACATCGCTTCATATAAATCGATTTGCCTAATTCGCTTCACAATTTCCCGTGTAAACACGGCTATAGAAATTCCGAGCGCCAGGCCAGGTAGTGAGTGACAAGCTAATATCAGGACAGTACATAGGTCAGGTGATAATGGCAAAGTAGTAAAACCCACCACCTCCACAGATCAACCACTCCCCTATATCGATCGCTATATTTGGGTCAGAAATGATCGCCCATACAATACCAGTACAATGATTTTGTTTAAACCCCTAAACCGACCATCTCCCTGAATGGATCATTTAAAGTCGGTCCATGGTCGGTCGATTTAGATAGGTTTTACTGTAATAAGTGTCTCTTCAGCTATCTTCACTGAAAAAAAAAGAAAAACAAAACAGTTCTGTAGCGGAGTGAACTCGGGGTGAAGGATGTTGTGAGTGGTACAGTCGAGGGGTAACTGTTTAGTTCAACACTTACTTACATGTGTTCGTGTTCAGTACAAAGGTCAACAGGTCACCTGACACGCGTTCCTACTGTTTCCACGAGAGAGGTTCAGGAAATCCAGCAGCCAATGCCTGGGCCGCGTTCAGGGTCCGTCTCGGAGGCGCCTCGGTGACGTCTCGGCGATGCGTTTTGGCTTAAATCCGTTCAGGGTGCGTCTCGGCGACGTCTCGGCGATGCCTCCCTTTTCAATCAGGAGACAAAAAACGCCTCGAAAATGCCCGCCGCATGCATTGGTTTCATCCAATCAGAGCACAGCATTTCAATTGCAAATGGCCACCACCTATGGGGGCGGCCATTTTTGAGACAAGAAACTGCCTTTGTGGTTCAGACTAGCGTGACGTCACGGGCGCCTCCGAGGGGCCTCCGAGACGGACCCTGAACGCGGCCCTGGTGTTCCAAACAGCTTACAACAAAACCAAAGCAAAGCCCCCCACCACCGACCTCACCCCACCCACCCACATACATAAATACGTTTGTTGTTTTACATCCTAGCAACATCTAAGGTCATATGAGGATGGGTACCGACTTGTGACTGCGCACTCATGGCGACTTTATAGTGCTGCCCCACTGGGAAATCAGACAAGTCTCAATTTTAAAGTCATTGGTTTGACTCGACCGGGAACCAAACTCTCGACCTTCTGCACACGAGGCCCGCACTCTACCGATTAGGCCACCGTTCCCAGTACATACATGTATACATACATACGATACACAGGATACATACGATACACACGATACACACAATACATACAATACATAGATACACACACGCATACACCCATACCAAATGAAATCCGCTAAAATAGTTGTTTGTCTCAGGTGGCCATTATTGTCTATTTACCTTCATGAAGATGTCAATGTGCTGCCCTCATTGTACTAAATCACTCACAGGCCTGTCTGTAACAGTTCATGTGCGAGATTTGTAGTTGCTCCATAAAAAAAGCAAGCATTTCTCGCCATGAATATGGCTATGCTGCCGACACGGCATAAAGCAACTACAAATCAATCAATCAATCATGCTCCGGCTAGTCAACGAATAGTTTGTACGTTGCTCCCCTTCCCTGAACTCCGCCATCTTGGTTCCTAGACCGTGTTGCGTGATACGAGGCGCCATCAGGCATTATATAGTAGTTACTACGTGCTGCTGGACAACCCCACGGTGGCATTTTCCGTGACGTCTGCACAGATAATTAGGCAGGGGCGTAGCTAGGCGTACGCGGGTACGCCAAAACGTCCACATCGTTTTGTCAACAACAAATTAATTTTTTTAAATAATAAAAAGAGAGAGAGAGAGAGAGAGAGAGAGAGAGAGAGAGAGAGAGGAGGCATGTAGTAGTCCGGAGTGTCAAAAACTCAAGTCTAAAATGTGTAAAATCCGCCAGCATAAGTGGCCCCCCCGCCAGCTTAAGTGGCCCCCTAAACCCCCTGCCGAAATTAGGAGTACACATCGTTAAAGGTCTAGATACGCCCCTGTTAGGTATGTGTGAGCGCAACTTGGCTGCAAAACATGGATAATGATTGTTATGTTTGTTTGTTTGTTTGTTCTTGTTTTATGTCCTAGCAACATCTTAGGTCATATCAGGATGGGTACCGACTTGTGACAGTGCGCACTCTTGGTGACTTTACAGTGCTGCCCCACTGGGAGACCAGGCCACCAGCACCATAACCTGATATCCCATTCAGTCACATTATCCTGACACTGAGCCAACCAGTCCTTGCCCTATACTAATAATGCCGAGCGCCTGGCTAGGAAGCGACAAGTATCAATTTTAAAGTCATCGGTTTGACTCGACCCGGGTCTACCAACCCACGATCCCATGGTCTACCAACACGGGAGACGGACGCTCTAACTCATTCGGCCATCCCGTCTGGTCCCATGGATAATGTGACTTGAGTGGGATATCGGGCCATGGTACCAGAGCAGCATAATAAAGTCCATGATGACTTCATAGTGCCTCCTCACCAGGCCGCCAACACTATGACCCGATTTCAAATTATCCTGATATTGAGCTAACCATTCATATCAGATAATCAAAGTGGTCGATAGTGCAGAGGCTCAATACAGTATAACCCCGTTAAAACAAACTTGAAGGGACCCTAGAAATTTGTTTGGATTAACCGATCATTGGTTTAACCGAGCTTTGACTTTGACTTGGCTTTGGCAAAAACGGGGGTGCATTATGAATGTACAATATATGTGGACACTATGCTTATTGTTTTTTATGTATATACAGTTTAACCCCATTAAACCAACCTTGGTTAAATCAAACGATCGGTTAATCCAAACTTTTTCGGCGACCTGCCAAAATACTACCCTTTATCATATAAAAAAGTCTCAGATGACCACAAAACCACATGAAAGTTTGGTTTACGTGTACCGGAAGTGGCCTGGGGCCAACAATTTTGTTTGGATTAACCGATACTTTGGATTAACCAAGTTTGGTTTAACCAACTTTTTTATATGATAAATGGTAGTATTTTGCTGGGCCGCAGAAAAAAGTTTGGATTAACGATTGTTTGGTTTAACCGAGCTTGGATTAACGGGGTTGTACTGTAGTGTGTAACCACATAGAAATTGTGGGTTTTTTTTAAAGAAGGAGATAAGCTCATCTAAATCTGATGCTTTCATCGGACTAGGCAGCTTTTAAAGACTGGTGTAATCAGCATGGTTTGTCAATCCCATAGTCTTGACCCATCGCATACTTGAATACCGTGATAGAAATAAGCCACATTGTCCACTTGGTGTGAGTTTCACTTATCCATCTGAATTTACACTTGTCTACAGGACTTACCTTTATTATCTCAGTTAACCGTCACGGTTATCGGAATAAAACTACACAAATACATCAAGACAACAACTTGTCCAACAGAAAAGCTCAAGCCATATTCTGCTTGTCCATGCCTACTCTCATTTGGCTCGGACAAGCGGACAAGCTCTTATTTCGAACCCTGGAATGGTTAATTAAATGATTGATTAATTGATTGGTGTTTTACTTTTTAATGACACGGGATCATATCAGGGCAGAGACCGACTTGCGACAACTATGCACACCTAGGAAAGTTGTATAGTGTTATAGTGTTATAGTTTTATAGTGTTGCCCCACTGGGATACCATGTTGTGAGAAACACAAACAACCTCTCTAAATCGACCGACCATGGGACTGACTGTAATTGGTCCATTCAGGGAGGTGGTCGCTTTAGGGAGTTTTTTTGTATTGTTACAATGGTATTGTATATGCGCCATTTTGGGACTGAAATAAAGTGATCGATATAGGGGAATGCTCGATCTGTGGAGATAATCGGTTAGAGAGGTTTTACTGTCTGTGTTTGTCTGTGTTTCTGTCAGTGTGTCTTTCAGTGTGTTTGTCTGTGTGCCTGTCTGTGGGCCTGTCTGTGTATCTGTCTGTGTGTCTGTCTGTGTATGTGTGTGTCTGTGTGTGTCTGTGTGTGTGTGTCTGTGTGTGTGTCTGTGTGTGTCTGTGTGTGTGTATGTGTGTGTGTGTGTGTCTGTCTGTGTCTGTGTCTGTGTCTGTGTCTGTGTCTGTGTCTGTGTGTCTGTCTGTAAAAACCACTAATGTCATGCTTTATTGATTATCAGTTGTACAAGTGACTGGCAGGCCTGAGTGTCTCTGGTGGGGCTTCTACGGATGTGACATCAGGTGACCCTGGTTTGCTTTTATGTTTAGCGATCATATTTGCGTAAAAGTAACTAACCGTTCTGGGGGTGGGGGCTTTTGTGTGCATTTTTGTTGGCCGAGGGGGGGGTCATGTTGGGGTAGGGTTTAACACAATCACAGACAAGCATATATAACTCTCCCTCTCCCCCTCCCCCACTTTCCCAGCATTCTGGTGTTCGACAAAAACTAATTTTTGTTTCATTTTAATTATCTCCAAATGTGACTTTAAAAAAAAAAAGTTACTCAAAATTAAAATAAATGATCAAATCACCATCTGAATTTATCTTTAAAAAGCGAATGGGTGTAAATGAAAGAAATCAATACGGAGCCATGCATAACCTCTTTAAGCAAACTCGAATGATTTCACAAAATATTGATATATACAGTAAATACCAACCACCTCCACAGATCGACCACTCCTCTATATCGATAGCTTTATTTGGGTCCCACACGATCGCCCATATAATACCATTGTAACGATAAAAAAAATAACTCCCTAAACCGACCACCTCCCTAAATGGACCATTTAAAGTCGGTCCCACACACTGTCGATTTAGAGAGGTTTTACTGTATATATCGCGAAACCCGCAGGTGTATGCACATGACCACGCCAGCGATAATCCTGAGCCTGCATTTTGATGACCCAGCAACCATCAAAATATGACCTCTGCACCTCTCTGGGTGCGTATGTGCGCGCATGCGCGTGCTTAGCGCGCATGCGCGTGCCCAGCGCGCATGCGCGTGCTCAGCGCGCCGTGTGGTGTTTGCGTCGCCTCGCGTCTGGCCGATCTGTGGTCAGAATTGTGTATTCCCCACACGGGCAAACAACTCAACTACCTACTTCGCGCCAACACAAGCAGATAACGTCACGGATGGTCTATATGGTAAGGCGCAGCTATGCGCAAGGTAAACGCTGGATCTAATTAACATGGCCGCAAATGACGCCCGATGACAGCACGGCGCCGACAGTCAAGTGTGATTACGTCACTCATGTTTATCAAAGGCTTTGAAAATGCCACCAGAGGGCGACTCAGATGTGTCAATGTAAATTGTGACGCTACCTATCAGTGTGTATGTGTGCATGTGTGCATGCATGCATGCATGCACGCACGCATGCATGTATGCATGCATGCATGCATGCATGCATGCATGCACGCACGCACGCACGTACGTACGTACGTACGTACGTACGTACGTACGTACGTACGTACGTATGTATGTATGTATGTATGTATGTATGTATGTATGTATGTATGTATGTAAGTATGTACACCTACATACACATATATGCTAGCATTATATATACAGTAAAATCTTTCTAACCGACCACCTCCACAGATCGACCACTCCCCTATATCGATCGCTTTATTTGGGTCTCAAACGATCGCCCATGCAATACCATTGTAACGAACTGGAAAAACTCCCTAAACCAACCTCCTCTCTAAACGCACCATTTAAAGTTGGTCCCATGGTCGGTCGATTTAGAGAGGTTTTACTGTATACATAGTGATAATGCCCCATGCTCCTTATTTTGACCACTCAATACTTTTTAAAAATAGGACTTTACACTCCAGCAACATTTAAGGTCATAGCAGGACAGGTAGCGACTTGTGACAGGGTACTTGCGACGTTATAATGCTGCCCCACTGTCTGGGTTACGATTACAAATGTGTGGCAGGTATGGACGACTTTTTTGTTGTTTAAGAACCCCGCCCCCCCAAACATAGAGGACAAAAAGCGACTTAGATGATAATAGTGAACCTACTTTTGATTTGCATTTAAAAAATATTATATTTCCCACATGTAGGAGGACACTTGTTGCATACTAGTTTAGTGAATGCATTGGCGTGTGGTAAAATACTGATTGGTGTCTTTTATTTTCTTCTTTGAAAGTCGTCGCAGCGATAAAGTCGGGGTGGGGGGTGGGGGGTCGGGGGGGGGGGCGTGGTGAACAGGCCTACAGGTGTGGCTTTGGTGGGTTTTGTGAAAGTTGGGCGCCACCACCACCATCACCACCACCATCACCACCACCACCAGCACGCTCTCGCTAGTAGGGCATTGGGTCAGAGCTGTGAGTTATGCAGCCGTCAACACGCGCCTGCGCACAACCTTCTGCTACCTGGGAGCCAGCGAACCCTTCAACTGGTTCACCCATCTGTAACAGCAGACAGGCGCCCGCCAAATGACCTTCACCCTCCCACTGAGAGTTCACTGAAATAATCAAAAACTTGACAATTAGTGAGGCATAGTTTTTTTAAATAATGTTTCTGGCTGCGCGACCGACCCTGCAAAAAGGTGCTAACCATTTTGGAGGGGGGGGGGGATTTTCTTATGAAATTATTTAATCTTTAAAAAATAATGAGTGAAATTTTAATGGATTCATGGGGGAAAAAAACATAAATTGTTTAAATCGTCACCTACTCTTTTTTGTTGTTGGTTGCCTGCAACTGGAAATATTACTTTTGATTAGGCCTGAGCTAGAAATATAGCAATTCTTGCTTGCACATCAGAAATACTGCAACAGTAGTGTTATCGTCATGGGAATCCTTGCGAATAGGCTCAGTGTGTCTAGACCGTCATTCAAACTAAGGCATCTGCCATTCCAGTACAAGCGTCATCCCCATCCCAGTGGCTTGATTCACCAATCGTATACACCTTTATATTACAAAACTAATATCCTGGTCATGGTACCAATTAGATAAAGGATTCACCCAGTACTCGCAGTACACGGGTGAATACCAACAATATATAAAAGCGGTCGAAAAAGCGGGTTAATGAAATAAGAGCCTAATTTCACAATCTAAGAAGCAACATTTATTCTTTGGAGATGCCTTCATAGTTACCCGCTACCTTTGAGTTGACAAATATAATAAAATAGCTAGTTTAATACGATTTAAAATTAAAATCGACGGCGTTCTATGGCCGCCATCTTGGATTTTTGCATTCTCTCCCATTTCACCAAATCTGTGCCAATATATGTAGCCATTTGATCATGGAACCACAGTTTCTACTTCATGTTCCATACTAAAGCTATTTTCGCCCGTATTTACACTACGTTGTCGTTCACCCATGTAGTTCAAGTACCGGGTGAATCTTTTATCTAGGTAGCAATGAGATTTTGGTTTCTGATTTATGGGGAGGCATGGGAGAGTGAAGAGGGGATTGCAGATTTTTGTAGGCCGGGGATTCGAACTCAAGAGTTATTCCAAATTACAGTGCGGAGGTCCTAACCCACTAGCGCACATGGGTTCTCGATTCAAACACTGACCCACTCCCACCTGCGTGAATGACACAACGTGCCTGGCGAAGTTAAACGCTCCTTCGACAGCAAACAAATGTAGGCGACCAGCAACAGCTGGTTATGTGTGTTTACTATCCAGGGGGGGAGGGGGGGGGGGGTCTGCACAGGTGTGGGTGCATGGGTGGGTGAAGAGTGTGTGGGGGGGGGGGGGGGGGGGGGGGCTTCGTGACCTAGGGAACATGATAAACTACCCCCACAATGAGGGAGATATATATATGTAAGTGTACACGACACTTTGAAAACCCACCGTCAAGGTGGGGGGTGGGGGTGGGGGCGGGGGCTCTATCCCCCCCCCCCCTCCCAATACCTAAGGTACCTAAGGTTAAGCCGTAAAAGTATCCGCAAAGTACTTTGCAAATACATTTACGTCTTGGGTGCACTGTCACCTCGGAGGTGTTATGTAGTAGGTCATATCAGGACGGCGCGCCAAAACTTTTTTGTTTTTTTTCGCACGCATCGATATATACGTTACACGCTACCAATACGTTGCGCTGACGCCGAAAAGTTTGACGTTTCTCGACGATTAAAACTGAATTTGCGCGTTGGCGGCATACCGGCGAGATAAGTCCTACTGTGACAGGGCTATTAGATACCCCTTAAAAAAACCTTTAAAAAACTAATTAATATGCCATGGGCAGATCCCTAAAAAATTAAGTGTAGGAAAAAATGTAACCAATTACCAAGAAAATCCCAAAAATCTAACATAGACCACTAACCACAAACCATAATCTTAAGAAACACAGACCGATAACTGCCCAGCATTGAAAACAAGCTGATCATCCGAGCTTATATGCTATGGACAGCATAAACATCCCATTAAAAAAAAAAAAACTATTTAGATACCCCTCTGCCCCATAGCTGACTACATAGCAACACCTCCGAGGTAATAATACACCCAAGACGTAAATGTATCTGCAAAGTGCCTGTATTAAGATACAACAGTATTTTCTGATGAACTAACTGTGTGTGTGGAGTAGTTAGACCCCAGTCGCAGCAGGCTTGCAGCCACTTCTGATAAAAGAAAACCTTTAAAAAACCGGTAGCAAAAAGATTTCCATTTGGTCCTGACTGCTCGCCACCCTCCGGGCGACCATTTTGTTTGCAAACCCTGGTTGCAAATAAAATAGCTGCCAGGAGATCACCAATCCTTTTCATAGGTTGGCGATCAATCGACAATCAAACAGAAGCCCCGTTCACACAGCACAACTTTAGGCCGAACTAGATAAGGCGAACTAGAGGAGGCGAACTAGGCGTCCTGTCCACACAAGCAGTACTTGGGGCGGTTTAAGGCGGAAATCGATCTCTGCTCATGAGCAAGTCCATACTAACCAGCGCCAGTTTCGGTTCATCGACGTCACCACGAGAGAGTGTGTGTTCGACCTAGATATGTATAGACTGAGTCATATTGTTTTGGAACGGTCAAAACTTCTGCTGGGCAGTGAAACCCTAAAAATAAATGATGAAAAAAATATCTGTGCACCTCTAGCCGGTTCATAGACCAAATTATATTATATAGTGTGACGTGCTTAATCCACCTCAAGTAAACCGCTACTGTCCACACAGGCAAGGTGGGCAGACTTAAGCTAGTTCGCTTCATCTATACTACCTCGAGAGGTGGTTTACTTGAAGCGAACTTGGTGAGTCGGCTGATGCCTAAGTCACCCCAACATCACATCCACGCGACCAATTTGAGTCGAACTAAAGGAGGCGAATTAGTTAAGCCGACTTAACTCGCCAGTGTGAACGGGGCTCTAGACTGAACCCAGAAGAGTCCCACAGTGAGTGATGAGAGGGGCATTTTGATCACCAACCAATCTGTGCCAGTCTGTCACATGGACATGCTCTCAATGGTATTAATTACTAGAAAATAGGAGAATAATTCATTTGAAAACATTAGCATATATACCTATAGTCAAAACAATAAACTCCTAACAAAACCACAAAGGGCTACTAGAGCAAATAATGCGCCACTACTAAAGCAGACCAGAAGCCAAATAAAAGCTCATGAGAGAAGCGTGCTGGAAATGGCTGCCAAGGCGTGGAATGCCCAAACAGTAAAGGAATGACAAATTCCTGACCTAAAAACATACAAAAAATATCTGTGCAAAATAAGGCTAGGAAACCCACACTAAGCTGCACTGCAAAGGGGCATGTGGTATGCAACGGCCCACCAGCAGGACGCCCAATGGAAGGTAACCATGCCAAAAGTAGCCAGATAGCACACCACACAGCTACGTACAAGCCTATGATATGTAAATAGGAGTAGGTTAGTCTAGTAGTAAGAGTAGAACAAATAAAACACATATATGCCAAGAAAATCCAAAAATATTAACATAGGCTACCAACCATACCAACCAACTATCTATCTGCTACTGAAATGCAGGCAATCAAATACCTTATCAGCAGCTACTGTGTGATAAGATAACACCAACACTACAGCTGGCCAGCATTGAAAACAAGCCTGAATACCCAGGTTTATATGCTATGGACAGTATAAATACAGCCTCAATAAAAATAATTTAAAAAAAAATAAAATAGCACCTAGCGTCACTGTATAATCACCCAAGTATGACCGTCAAAACAGTGTCTGCTTCACTGAACCAGAAGGAAGTAAATGGGGAAATATTCCTCGAAACTGGTGCATACAAAACTAGTCCTATACTCAGGGGTGAAAGTGGTCTCTGGCAACAACACAGAAGCGAAAATCTATAGCGAGGTAGCTGTAAACAAACACTGAAAAGAGAACGTTGCTCCAATAACAGCAGTATAACCCCGTTAAACCAAACTTGAAGGCACCCTAGAAATTTGTTTGGATTAACCGATCATTGGTTTAACCAAGCTTTGGCGTTGACTTTGACTAAGCGTGTATTGCACATGTAATATACAATGTATGAGGTCACTTTGATTATTGTTTTTTTTATGAATGTACAGCATAACCCCGTTAAACCTTGCTTGGTTAAACTAAACGATCGGTTAATCCAAACTTTTTTCGGCGGCCCGGCAAATACTACAATTTATCATATAAAAAAGTCAATGGGGTCTCAGATGACCTTAAAACCAGTGGAATGGAGCTAAGCGAGCGCTAGGAGAGTTTGTTTTGCTTGTTTGTTGTTTTACGTCCTAGCAACATCTAAGGTCATATCAGGACAGGTACCGACTTGTGACAGTGTGCACTCATGGCGACTTTATAGTGCTGCCCCACTGGGAGACCAGGCCACCAGCACCATGACCTGATATCCCACTCAGTCACATTATCCTGACACTGAGCCAATCATTTAAGTCATTGGTTTGACTCGACCAGGGTTCGAACCCACGATCCCATGGTCTACCAACATGGGAGACGGACGCTGTAACTCATTCGGCCATCCCGTCTGGTCGCGCTAGTTGAGTAGTGGATGAAACCTGACTTCCGGGATGTTTTTTTAGGTTTCCCTGATAGTGCTAAGCCAATGAGAGAATTTCCCAGTTTTCTTGAAAAATTCACCCTTACTCAGTATAAGACGAGGAGCCCAACACAGGCCGGCACCAGCCCCAGACAGAGGTAAATGCTTCAATTGTTTCTGGAATTTTCTGTTGATATTACCTAGTTGTAGATAGGGGGAAAACTAGACCTCTTTTTTTAGGGGGGAAAACTAACTAAATTAGACCCATTTTTAAATTTGAGTTTATATGTTCTAGATATTTTTTTAATTGACACAAATTGCAAATTTACCTAATCAGTGTGGAAATCCGCCAAATCATCCTTTTATATTGCACTTGCAATAAATAAATGGCACACCATTTTGCAGTCCAATTATCTGGCTGATGAGAGCCCCAGTAGAAATATGACAATACACCAAGCACCCTCTTGTTTAGATAAAAGATTCACCCGGTACTTGTAGTACACGGGTGAACGACAATGTCCTGTAAATACGCGCGAAAATAGGTTTAGTATGGAACAGCAAGTAGAATGCCTGCCTCCAGTGTCAAATCGTTACTTATATCGGCACAGAGTTGGTGAAATGGGAGAGAATGCAAAAAGACAAGATGGCGGATGCAGAACGCCATCGATTTCACTTTTAAATCTTATTAAACTAGATATTATATTATATTTTTCAACTCAAAGCAAGCGGGCTATCAATAAGACATATGTAAAGAATAATTGTTGCTTCTTAGATTGTGAAATTAGGCTCTCAATTCATTAACCCACCTTTTCGACCGTTTTTATATAGGGTTGGTATTCACCTGTGTACTGCGAGTACCGGGTGAATCCTTTATCTACCTTTTGTTATGCATGCACGTGATCGCTCCTGGCACATTCAGGACATTGTCCACAAACCAGATGTGGGGGCAAAATCGGTAGAGTGCAGGCTTCCCATGTGGAAGGTTCGAAGTTAAAAAATGCGACTGAATCAAACCAGACTTATAAAATTGATACTTAGCCTGGCGCTCGGCATTAATAGGATAGGACAAGGACTGGTTAGCACAATATCAGGATAATGTGACTCTGGGGTATGGTGCCAATGGCCTGGTCTTCCAGGGGGCAGCACTATAAAGTCGCCATGAGTGCACAATGTGACACAAGTCGGCACCCGTCCTGATGTGACCTTAGATATTGCTAGGACATAAAATAAACAAACAAATATTGTCTACGTCACAGCGCTCCTGGCACTTTCTAGATAGTTCCCCAGCACATTGTCCACGTCACAGCCCAAGGCTTTGTTGGTGTCACGTGTGCTGTCAGAGTCAACAGAGTGTCACATTACCCAGAAGCGACCGCAGCGCCACCTGGCGGATAGTCTGGCGAAGTGATAGTTTACTCGCGGTTGGTGCAGTTCCCCACATACACATTGTGGGCAATATCTATATATATCTATATCTATATCTATATCTAATCTCTATCTCTCTCACACACAAACACACACACACACATGCACATCATTATGGGCACCATTATACCCACTGTGGGCACTATTAATAATAATAATAATAATAATAATAATAATAATAATAATAATAAATGTATATAGCGCCCGATCCAGCAAGCCTTTCTCAGGCGCTTTACATAACAAACAAATATACAGGAAAATAAATGTCACCTAGTTAAAAGCAGATTTAAACAAATGTGTCTTAAGACCTTTTTTAAAAGCACCAACAGATTTACAATCAGTGATATATCCTGGCAGAGCATTCCACAGTCTCGGGGCGGCAATACTAAAAGCACGATCCCAAAGCCTTTGAGTCTGCTCCAAGGAATTGCTAACTGGCCGGAGACTGTGGAGCGCAGTGTTCGAACATTTGTTCTCTCCTGGAGCATATCTCCCATATATTCTGAAGCCTGATCATGCAAGGCACAATATACAAGAAGCAGCACCTTGAAATCAATTCTCTTCTCCACAGGGAGCCAGTGTAATGATTTCAGCACAGGAGTGATGTGATCAAATTTCTTTGTACCCGTCAACAACCTGGCAGCCGCATTCTGTATACGTTGCAGTTTTTAAATACTTGACAGTGGCAGACCATACAAGAGAGCATTACAATAATCCAGGTGTGAACCAATGAAACCGTGGGCAATATTACACTAACCACGGGCACTATTACACTAACCATGGGCACTATTACACCAACTATGGGCACGACAGTAAAACCTCTCTAACCGACCATCTCCACAGATCGACCACTCCCCTATATCGGTCGCTTTATTTGGGTCCCAACAATACCATTGTAATTATATTCTAAGTCTCTAACCCGACCACCTCCCTAAATGAACCACTTAAAGTCGGTCCCATGGTCAGTCGATTTAGAGAGGTTTTACTGCATTACATTGGTTGTGGGCACGACTATCCATATATAGTGGTTGTGGGCACGATTGCACCAACTATGGGCACTAGTACAATCACTGTGGGGGCACAATTACACCCATTGTGCGCAATATTACAACCGTTGTGGGCACAATTACACCAACTATGGAGACAATCACACTGGTTGTGGGCACTATTACACCAACTGTGACTAATATTACCTCAGCAACACATTCCACTATTTTCTTTTGTTGGTACATTAGTTGATTAAGCAGGGGAGATTTCAATCGCGGAAAATTGGTCTTAATCATTCCATTGCTCCTAGATAAAGGATTCACCCGGTACTCGCAGTCGCAGTACACGGGTGAATACCAACCCTATATAAAAACGGTCGAAAAAGCGGGTTAACGAATTGAGAGCCTAATTTCACAATCGAAGAAGCAACAATTATTCTTTACATATGTCTTATTGATAGCCCGCTACCTTTGAGTTGAAAAATATAATATAATATCTAGTTTAATAAGATTTAAAAGTGAAATCGACGGTGTTCTGCGGCCGCCATCTTGTCTTTTTGCATTCTCTCCCATTTCACCTGTGCCTATATGGTTGATACTGGAGCCACAGTTTCTACTTCATGTTCCATACTAAACCTATTTTCGCCCGTATTTACACTACGTTGTCCTTCACCCGTGTACTACAAGTACCGGGTGAATCTTTTATCTACATTGCTCCATGACATATCCTAGTGATGCTGAACGCCAGGCAAAGTAGCGAAAAGTATATGGATTGATACACTACCTCCTTAATTAACTTGGCTGATTGTACTAACTTGGTTAATTGCACAAAACCATGTCTGATTCTGGTTGTGTCTGGATGCCTGACAACTGAGATAACGAGCCGATTATTTGAAGTAACCGGGGACTGTGGAGTCTGCATTAAAAGTTATAATTGTAATTGTATGATCAACATACTCAATGTTGACAATTGCATGGTCCACAAACCCAACTGTTGACACCTACATGGTCAATAAATGTAAAGTTGATAACAGTACGGTCAACAAACCCAATGTTAAGGGGCTGTCACACTACGACGTATGGCCTTAGCGTATGCCGACGTATGCGATTTTCGACCAACATGGCATCATACGTTACGTATACGTTGGGCATATGTCGAGTACGCTCGGGATACGGCGTCATAAGTCAGCATAGGTCGAGCCGCTAAAAGATTGTTGTGCATGTTCACAATTTTCAACGTATGTCACCGTATGGCTCATACGTTTCTCATACGCTTGGCGTATGTTATGCACACATTAGGGGTAGGTCGGGATAGGTTGGAACACATTAGCCGTATGTTCAGCCTGTTGGGAATGTGCAGTCCGCGTACAGCCAACGGATGCATAATATACTCCTAATGTACTTCGAACGTATGCCTGCCGTATCTCCAGCGCACTTAACGTATATGCCATACTTCTAGCGATGAAGTAACTTACGTAACATTGGTCAGCGTACCATGAGCGTATGCAAGCTTTTTGTGAACGTTTTGCGAGGCACATGAACGTTCTCATACGCTAGGAATAGGTCAGAAATACGTTCTGCATACGGTACGTACGTTGTGTGTACATTGTGTGTACGCCCATTTTTATCCCCCGCCCCTGCAAAGTTTGATGAATGCTGACGTACTGGCAAATTGTTGTATGTTGGGCATGCGATGACGCCATATGTCATAGTGTGACATGCCCTTTAATAACTGCACATTCACAAATCGAATGGTGGTAACTGCATGATCAATAAACCGAATCAACAGACCCAATTTCTGACACCTGCATGGTTAACAAACCCATTGTTGACCATTCTTTCAAAAAGTTGTGAAATACAGGAATGAAAGTGGTCTCCAGCAATAAAAACCAGCCGAAATCAAGCCGAGATTATTGACGGCGAATTTCTGCGTCAATGCAGATTTTCTCCCCATGACATATCCTAGTTAATGCTGAACGCCAGGCAATGTAGTGATAAGCATACATTTTTACGTCATTGGTTTTATATCAGGCAGGGTTTGAATACTCCTTCGGCCACCACTTGGAGATGGCTTGTTTATTGCATTTTACGTCCTAGCAACATCTTAGGTCATATAGAGGCAGAACCAATCTTCATTGTCAGGGAATCGCGGGAAAATTCCAGAAGTCAGGTTTCAACTAGTCTTGTTGTGACTGCATTATCGCCCATACCTAACTCGTTCTTGCTTGGGTTTTATCTTTTAGCAACATCTAAGTTCACATAAGTTGTCATATACATCCTGATTTTTTTGGAATTTTGTTTAACGTTAATCGGTAAAAAAAAATTAAAATAAAATAAAAATCCCCAAAAGACCGCGGAAATCCGCGAAACCACTGAGATCCTTCATGCCTGAAAATATAAGTTGGAATTATAAAAGTAGAAGTTGCAGACCCCGGCGCACACAGCACTGTAGAGCATAGTGTAGTCGTCTGCACTGACATCTCAGGCAAGTAACCACATAGACAGGTAGGCGTGGGTAGTGTGGTGATATCAGGGAGCCTAGGTGGTATAATGGTTAGCACACTGGCCTGGAATGCAAAGGGATGTGGGTTGGAGACCTGCTCTAGGCACAATATTTCCCATTTCATCACCCCCACGACACTGGTTGCCGTGACCATGATCCTGTACAAGCTACGCGCTGTATGGTTGTTGAACCTACCCTGTGTGTGTATGTATGTGTTAGTGCATTGCCTGTATGTATGTAATTGTAAGCATTAAAAGACTTACAATTCCAGGGGGACGAGTGTAGTAGTATGCACTGACCTCTCAGGCAAGGAGCCGCATAGACAGGTAGGCGTGGGTAGTGTGGTGATATCAGGGAGCCTAGGTGGTATAATGGTTAGCACACTGGCCCAGAATGCAAAGAGATGTGGGTTCGAGTCCCGCTCTAGGCACAATATTTCCCATTTCCATCACCCACACAACAATAGTCTATGTTGTGGGGAAAAGTACAGGTCGCAGGTGAGCATGTAGACGATGTTGGTGGCGTCCGTCGGCTCATTTTGAAAGCATTGATTGACAACTGTATGGTCAACAAACCCAATGTTGACAACGAACCTTTTCACCACAGCTTGGTAATGCGTCGTTAAAGTTGAAAGAGATTTCTCCCACCAGGGCTACCTACTGAGCACACAAGTGACCTTATAACCAGAAGGAGGCGAGCGTGGTCATGTGATCATCCTGGTGAGGCTTTTAAATGCTGCCAAAGCAGGTAGGTTTCTGATATGGCTAATTCGACACCATCTCAGACTCTTTGCCAGTGAGTTCAGATTAGAAACTGTCAGCCTCTAGAATGCTAAATACTAAATATTTATAGGTTCTGAAAACGCTATTGTATTTCTTAAATTTGACACCATGTTGGCAGCAAAGGCCATATTCACGGCGAGAAGTGTTAAACTTGTGTTCTGTCATAATATTATTCAACCATCGCTTTTATATAAAGAAAACAAGCATACAAACAATAAATACGATTGTAACTAATAGTAATTCATCTGTTGGTTATTTATCCATCAAATATATTTTCAAAACCTCAAATGAAACTGGGAAATAAATTGATTTTCTAATTAATTTCAACCTAGTCTGACATTAAATCGTGGGTCAGTGCCACATCAAAAGCTAAGTTTAGCCTGAGGCGAGGCTTATAACTTCAATATATTATAAGTGCATACAGATCGATGCGTGCAGTTAACCTTGAAGTGACCTCTGTTTGTAGCAACTATCGCTCAATAGTAATGAGGTGAATGCTGAAGGCCAGGTAAAGTTGAAAGGCTGTTATGAGTGAGTTTTTTCTTTTTTTCTTGAAGATTTATACTGCCTATTATGGATAAGTCTGAATAGACTTGTTTTCACCATTAGACAGTTTGTCGAAAGAAAGCCTGAGCCTACACTTTTACCGACCCAAGGGATTTTTAACCTCCCAGACCACATAGACATGGTATGAGAGCAACTGGCCTTTGATCACGCTGTAAGTTATACACAGCGGTGGAAATCCAAATTGGCAGAGGTGGGGGCATGAGTGAGTGAGTGAGTGAGTGAGTGAGTGAGTGAGTGAGTGAGTGAGTGAGTGAGTTACTGACTCCTGATAACGGGCACTCATGGCGACTTTATAGTGCTGCTCCACTTCGATTCCATGTTGTCAACACCATGACCCTTCACATTATGCTGCCACTGGACAACCCCCCCCCCCCCCCCCTTGCCCTAAACTAGTAATACCAAAATGCTATGATCGGTGGAGACAAGCATCAGATTTCTTTTCGTTTAACTCGGGCGGGGATCAAACCCACGACCTTCTGTCTGTGTTGTCTCCACGTGGCAGCTCCAGAATTGCTTTGGAGCAACTCAATTTTAACTATACAAAATTTAATGCATTTTGCTGAACATAAATGAGGTGAACGTGAAATGCAATGTTCAACTATTCAATGCAGTTTGATTGTTAGATAAGACACCAATCAAACTTCAGTGCACAATCGGTCAAAAGGCAGCTTGACAGACAAACCTCAGATTTCAGCATATACACAGCTACCACCAGCAGATTCAAATTCATTGCAGCACATAACAAAACTGAACAGAGACCATCCTCACCACATACAGTGATGGTGGAGTCCCCGACTTGGCCTGGGCATACAACTCAAACACTCTACTCTACTCTACTATAGTCTAATCTAAACAGAGCATCCTCACCACATCTGATGTAGTGGGCCTTGATTGGTGGAGTCCCTGACTTGGCCTGACTATACAGCTCAAACACTCGAATCTAATCTAATCTAATTCAATACCTCTCGACTTCCATGCGCAAGGTTGTAATTCATTCGCTAGTGCTAACAAAAATAATATTCTAATTTGCAGTGTGCGGTCACCATTGTTTCATCTACGTCCAGGGCTGCATGACTGTCAATGCCGTGCCTCAGGAACCAGTATGGCCGCCACGTTGTCCGGCGACGTAATTAAATGTCAGAGGGAATGCAGACAAATGTGGGAACAAAAATTACAAGGTCCAGAAAAAAACTTAAATCCACGCAAGTGTATAAATAAAAGCCACACATGTCTGGAAAGGTTGCGTGGCACATGTTTTACTAAAAAGATGTAGTCGAAAAAGTTGTAAAAGTAATGCATATTAAAGCCGCATAGTCTGAGGCAAACATAAAATTTTCAAAACCAAAACAATTATCCAGATTTGATTCTACATATCTAACTTAGATACTGGCGCACTTCTTAAACATTTGTCGCCACACAAAAGAGAATATTGAAACGATTGAATAGAACCTGTTACTGCAGAAGCATACAGTGTCAGAGTTTTGGCATGATTGCCAAAATTGATTTTGCATGTTTGTGCTTCAAATATCTCAAAAGTAAGCCATTTTAAATCGAAGTTACTTCAAGCTAAAGTATGGTAGGTTATAATGATCACCCTAATACATTTATCTTTAAAAAATGACAGAAACTCAAAACCATCAGACTTTTAATTCAAGATTGCTATCGTCTTGGCGATTCATGTCAACAAGTCTATGGAATAGAGGCTAAAATAAAATACAAATGAAATTGACTCGCTTCGCATTACGCATGAACAGGTCAATAGCCCTCGTTGCTATCTACTCTAGGCTGTCTGTTTGTTGTTGTTGTCGTCGTTTTATGTCCTAGCAACATTTAAGGTCATATCAAGACTGGTACCGACTTGTGACAGTGCGCACTCATGGTTACTTTATAGTGCTGCCTCACTGGGAAATCAAGCCACCGGCACCATGGCCCGATATCAAACTCAGTCACATTATCCTGACACTGAGCTAACCAGTCCTTGCCCTATCCTAATAATGCTGCACACCAAGCTAGGAAGCGACAAGTATAAATTTTAAAGTCATTGGCTTGACTCGACCGGGAACCGAACTCCCTACCGATTAAGCCACCGCGTCAGGTCTACTCTAGGCAGCTACCCATGGAGGAAAGCATGTCCAAGAACGCTATGAATTATGTGTGGATCTGGTAGTATACAACATAACCCGATAAGGGATCTTCTTTAAAGTTGTACCACCCGTCTAGTTTATAAAAGTTGCATAGTCCAAAGGTGTTGAGTTTCTACCATTATTTTTGCTTAGATAAATATATATTACTTTTATTAGGTTTGATCATAACCTACATTATTTTAGTTTGAAGTAACTTTTATTATAAGTATAAGTGCTAACGTTGGAGATATTTGAAGCGAAAACATGATACGCATGCATACCAAAATAATGCACACAATAGGCTTCAGCAGTAACAGGTTCTCTTATATTGATTTAGTATTCCCCTTTAATACAGCAACAAATGTTTAATGGGTACACCGATATCTAAGTTGGATAAATACATGATCAAATCTAGGTCAATGTATATGGTTTCGAAAACTTGATTCTTTCCTTGACATTGACTAGGCAGCTTTAAACTGGACGAAAAGATTTGTTGCATCTGTGCATATTTCAGCGACAACCTGTTGTCGATACACTCATAAAACATCCCGCGCTTTTGACATCACATTTAGTTTAGAGCCTCGGTACTACACACCACTCAACCACATTTCTGTGCGTTTTTTTTTGTCTTGACCTAAAACATCCCGTGCTTTTGACGGTACATTTAGTTTAGAGCCTCGGTACTACACACCACTCAACCACATTTCTGTGCGTTTTTTTTGTCTTGACCTAAAACATCCCGTCATTTTGACACTATATTTAGTTTAGAGCCTCGGTACTACACACCACTCAACCACATTTCTGTGCATTTTTTTGGTCTTGACCTAAAACATCCTGTGCTTTTGACGATACATTTAGTTTAGAGCCTCGGTACCACACACCACTCAACCACATTTCTGTGCATTTTTTTTTGTCTTGACCTTATTTTCGCAATAGTTGGCTGGACCAAAAACGATCGACTAGATAGATGGTACAAGAGCAACCCAACTGGATTCCATTAGTGTCCATATAGCGCAAGTCGGCTGCGCAACGGATAGCCTTGCTGTCAACGGATGTGCGGATGTGCGTGTGTGTGTGTGTGTGTGTGTGCGGTGTGCTGTGTGCGTTGTGGGTGGTGGGGTGTGGGGTGTGGGGTGGTGGTGTGTGTGTGTGTGTGGTGTGCGTGCTGGGTGGGGGGGGGGTGGTGAGGGGGTTGGGGTGGAGGGGGGGGGGGGGGTAAGAAGGAACTTGGGGAGCCAGTGGGGAGGTACTTCCAAAGTAAGCAGTTACTGAGTTAGTTATCGGCACTGCTGAAGATCGGGTGAAGAATACTTATCGTTACATTCGTTGATTAAGCGGATGATATTGGTTGTTGTAGTTTTACGTCCTGGCAATATATAAGGTCATATCAGGGCGGGTCCTGACTTGTGACAGTGTGCACTCATGGTGACTTTATAGTGCTGCCCCACAGGGAAATCAGGCCACTGGTGCCATTACCCGATATCCCACTCAGTCACATTATCCTGACACTGAGCTAACCAGTCCTTGCCCTATCCTATTAATGCTGAATGCCAGGCTAGGAAAGCGACAAGTATCAATGTTGCAAGTGATTGGTTTGACTCGACCGGGAATCAAACTCCCTATCTCCCACACGCGAGGTCTGTGCTCTACTGATTCGGCCACCGAGCCCGGTTAGTCGGTGGGGAGGTACTTCGAGGGCAAGCAGTTATCGGCACTGCTGAAGATGGGGTGAAGAAGAATATTTATTGTTACATTCGTTGATTAAGCAGGGGGAATTTCAATCACGGACAATTGGTCTTCCTCATTCCACTGCCACATGCCCTATCCTAGTAATGCTAATCAAGTGCTACTACCAGGTTTGTATAACGACACGCATAAAAACAGAATTAAGTCGTTGGTTTGAGTCAGCCGGGGTTTGAATATCATAAATATCTCCGAAGGTGGGTACTTCACTCTATTTAGTCATTCTCACCTGGGTCATATCAGGATGGGTCCCAAATTTGGGACAGTGTGCACTCACAGTGACTTTATAGTGCTGTGCCATTGAAATACCGTGCCACCAGCCAACCAGTCTTTCCTGCTTCACTGCAGGCAGTAAAGTGAATCCCGATTTAACGCGACCCGGATTTTTTTGTAATCGCATTATATGGACCTGAACGATCGCGTTATAACGGGGTCATACTGTACTACAGTATGTGTCTGTTCCAAATTGGCAATCATATAGTGAACTGGCGCCAACAGCATAAAGGAACCCCAATTTACAACATTTAGATCACACTGAATTGTGCCAGGATCTCCTGGTCGTTGTATACAAGCCTAGGAGAAGAACATTATGTCGATATCGCGTTTTGCGAAGTGCCAGCCACACACAAATGTGTCCCTCTAAGACTAGTAAGTTGCAAAGGTTGGTTGTTGGAGTTTTACGTCCTGGCAACATCTATGGTCATACCAGGATGGGTACAGACTTGTGACAGTGCACACTCATGGCGACTTTATAGTGCTGCCCCACTGGGAAATCAGGCTGCCGGCACCACAACCCAATATCCCACTCAGTCAGATTATCCTGACACAGAGCTAACCAGTCCTTGCCCTATCCTATTAATGCCAAGCACCAGGCTAGGTCACGACAAGTATCAATTGTATAAGTCATTAGTTTGGCTCGACTGGGATTCAAATTCCCGACTGTCCGCATGGAAAACCTCAGCTCTACCGATGAGGTCACCGCGTCCGGTGCTACTGACTTAATGAGTTCATAATACGACGTAGATCTACCTGAACACGACATGGCCGATCACCCCCCCCCCCTGCCCTCTCCGCCCATCTCCTAAAGTGGCTAGTATGCTCGGGATTGTGAAATCGACAGAGACAGACCAGCTCGTTCCCACCACAATCCGCCTCAATTAGACACGCCCCCAGGCGACAGCAAAGTGAATCACACCGGTATCGTGGCTGGACATGCGTAGTTTGGTAAGTCTGTTGGGGTTTTACATCCTGGCAACATCAGTATCGACTTGTGACAATGCACGCTTGTGGTGACTTCATAGTGTTGCCCCGTTGTCAGCAAGCACCATGACTCAAAATCGCAACCAGTCACATTATCCTGATACTGAGCAAACCAGTCCTATCACTATCCTATTAATGCTGAGTGCCTGGCTACAAGTACAAGCATCAGTTTTGTTATATTTGATTCAGCGGGGGTTCGAACACACGACCTCCCGCATGATAATCCAGCTAGCGATCTAGCCGATTTTGCCATACCAATGTCCTTGCAAAGAAATTGAAGTACTGGATTATTATACGTACACACACGTACACATCTGGACACTTACATCTGTTTTAGTAGCAGTTGCACAACGTCATGAACAGGGATGGAACGGGCTGTCTCACATCATAATTATATATAATTTTTTTAATATATATATATAACCCATGCTTGTGCTAGATTTCATCTGTCTCCCATGCTGGTAGATCGTGGGTTCGAACCCTGGTCGAGTCAAACCAACGACTTAAAAATGTATACTTGTCGCTTCCTAGCTAGGCGCTCGGCATTATTAGGACAGGGCAAGGACTGGTGTGCTCAGTGTCAGGATAATGTGACTGAGTGGGATACCAGGTCATGGTGCCGACGGCCTGGTTTCCCAGTGGGACAGCACTATAAAGTCTCCACGAGTGCACACTTTCAGAAGTCGGTACCCGTCTTGATATGACCTTAGATGTTGCCACGACGTAAAACAACAACAAACAAACAAACAAATCTTTACATCAGTAGTACGGAAGAAGTCTCAGACTAACCACAACTGTTTCTTTTTTCCGCCCCGACTTCTTTTTTTACTTTTTAAATCGATGGAAGATCGCTCAGCTTCTTTTGTTGTGTTTGAATTTGAGCCCAACTGTCTGGCGCTGGTGCCCTAATTACAAGGTGCATATCAGGTAGATCCAGGGCAGCACGCCGGGCAACCAGCTGTGACCGCTGGTAACCGCTGGTCACCAGCGGCTCCTGACTCGGTTTAGCTAAGGCCACATAAAAAACGAATACTTGTTTAGCGTCCACACAATTTTTTTTAAAGTGTCCAGGTCGGACTACGATTTTAATTTTTAATTTTGCATGTGGAATGTTGGTGTACAGGAAGAAGAAAACAAACCATGGTATAATTTATGGTCAGAAAGCATGATAGGAAGGTAGAGAAGTCCATGGACAATTTTTTCGTTCGAAATTGAACAAGAAAACATTAAAATTACTATAAAATCTGTATTCAACTGAAAGTGAAACTACATGTATTTAACGTGACAATGTATTAAGCGTTGTTTTGAGTTTTAATATTTTATTTTGAAGATGTTTTTTTTAACTGAACAAAATATATATATTTTGAGGTTGGGGGCATTTCTCAGGTTGGGCGGGGACGGTAAACGAGTTTTTTTTGTGTGTATTTGGCCTCACAATTAGCCAGAAGCCTTCCATCCACTCACACACCGCCCGGTACAAAGCAACCGACTAGAGGCGGTGCCTAATCGAGCGCTGCCTTCCTGGGGTTTGACATCTGGCCGAGTCAAACCAATGAAGTACAAGAGTTATACTTTCCGCTACCTAGAATGCTGCTTGGCATTACTAGGATAGGGCAAGGACTGGTTAGTTCAGCAATTAGGAGTGTCTGTGGCCTGGTCTCCCAAGTGGAACAGCACTATAAACTTGCAATGAGTAGGTATACCCAATCATTTAAAAAAAAAAATTTAATGACACGGAAATTGCAGGAAATACACTCTGCACCAAAGTAAAAAATACATGCAAAATCTCAAGGCTCTAACTTTATTAGAAAATGAGATATGGCAGATTGACCTTTTTTTTTTTTGGCTGTTTCGCAAATAACTTAAATTGCCATCTTTCAACACCCATAAAATAGACTACATCACGGTTCCGACTGTGCATGCGCTGAAAACGGGGCCAGGAGCAAACCAAAGGCATATGGCCATTGAGTTTGCCGATACGCGTAGGGCAAAACTGGCATTTTATTCAAAATACATAGAAATACATAACAACTTGGCACAAACATGGATGGAAGGATGCAATATAATAATATAATGAATATGTTTAAGATACAACTCTCCATAATTAAGCATTTTGAGCTAAGAAACATACAATTTCAGTTACTTTACAGGCTGATGTTTACTTCACCATTGATTAGTCAGAAGTAATTCTTGTTCTAAATATTAAAAAGTCAAATGTGTCAACAAAAACTTGTTTCAAAGAAATATATAACCAATATCTGATTAACCCTACTCATTTTCTATTTCTACATATGTCATTAACCATAGAATATAAATAAAAACATGAATAAAATAAATAAAACTGACTCTGGCTATGGCTCTGACACTAGTCTGAGTGCCCAGATTTGTCTAAATCTAAATGCACATGGCATAACATGTGCATATTATTATTACATTGATGTAAATGTAATGCTGGATAACAGATTAATATCTTAATTTATTATATATATATTTTTTTAGTTGGTATTCTATGTTTCAAACAAGAGCTGAGATGAGCTGAAACTAGCACATTTCATAGCTGCACCCAATGTATGAGCATGTGCCATGTGCTTCTCATGGCTTTGATTTGCTCTGATGCAGCCCACAATGTACCGTGCCGCTGGAACCGTGATGTAGTCTATTAAACCTATTGATATTAAATTGACTTACTATGCCATTCTGTGCACCAACTGCTTACGAAATGTACCCATATCTAAGTTGGATACATTGCCTTTGTTGGGTCAAATCTAGATCAATGACATCAGAGTATGCAACTTTAGAGTTGTATAATCTGATGAAAACAAAACATTTTCTTAACCAAAACACATACTTGGATATGATAGTGGCGCACTCATTAAAAAAATATTTCGGTTTGGTGTTCTTGTGGTGTGCTGCTACATTGTTTAAAAAACGGGACAACAAAACTATATCCAGCATTTCGATATGCACACCAAAATGAATGTTTCATGTTTTCACTTCAAATATCAACAACAACAAAAAAGGTTTCCTTTTTTTTCTTCAAGATTTATACTGCCTATCATGGATAAATCTGAATGTACTGGTTTTCACCATTAGACAGTTTGTCGATAGAAAGCCTGAGCCTACACTTTTACCGACCCAAGGGATTTTTAACCTCCCACACCATAAACATGGTAGGAGATCAACTGGCCTTTGATGACGCTGTAAGTTATACACAGCGGTGGAAATCCGAATTGACAGGGGGGGGACAGGGAATTGAACCACCGACCTTCAGATTAGGAGTCTGACCTAGAAAAAAGTCAGTCACTCTAACCACTCCGCCACAGAGAACGCCACTAAACTAAACATAAAATAAAAAAGGGCTGAAACTCAGAACCTTCGGATTATTTTTACAACTTTAAAGTTGCATGGTCCGATGGCGCTTGAATCTTTGTCTTATTTTTGTAGATAAATATATCAAATTGATCATTATGAGCTAATAATCATTAGTCCAGAGTCATTTTGATGAAAAATGACTAGTTTTGAAGCAATTTGAGCTGAAAGAACCCAAAATACTTTCGACAAGCTTTCCAAAAGTCCTCTCGCTATGACCAGTATTGACATCTTGCAATGACCATGTGATGTGGAATGACCTAAATAAAATATAGCCTGGGTACCTTTTTTTTCTACTGATGGCGCCATTGCGCCATCATTTGTTTCTTGGCATGTGATGTGGGCTGACCTAATGATTATCAAATGTATTGTTCCTGGATAATAATCTACATAATAATAACATCAATCTTATTCAGATTTGTTACAATTATTTAATACAAAAATTCCATGCAACTTTATATCAACCCAGGCTAGGTGCCAGCAATACTACCACTGAACATCCTGGAACCTGACTAGGTATTTGGAATGAGGGTCAAGGCTACTGAGGCCACGAGATTGACCTAATTGATTAATGGCTTCCTTGTGTGATGGGTTTCTCAAAGTAGGATGAGGTAGTAAAGTCACTGATTATTCTATATATGCTGTCCCAAATCACTTGTTAATGCACCAATATCTAAGATGGACATATATAATCAAATTAAGATACATGTTTTGGTTTTGAAAAATAAATATTTCATCGGACCATGCAACTTTAAGCAATGGCAATGAGAGACCTATTTCAAAGCTAAAAACACTCAACACTTTGTTGTTGTCCGAGTACCCTTGGTAAAGACATATTTATATGAATCACGGCAGTATTCAGAATAATAATTGTGTTAATGTGGTCATTGTCATGACTGCTTGAATAGCATATCATTGCAGGACAATCATGTAGCCTAGCTACATGGAGTTAGGAGTGCAACGACGCTTTAATTATATAATACAATTTCAGAAAATGTCAACAGAACCTTTAAAAATAAAATTGTTGTTTGTGAACAACCAAATATGCTTCCTATATAATCAGTGCTCTCGGTTTTTTTTGGTTTTTGTTATTTTACATTTTAGCAACATCGAAGGTCATATGAGGATGGGCACCAACTTGTAGCAGTGCGCACTCTTGGCGACTTTACAGTGCTGTCCCACTGGGAAACCAGCCCGCTGGCACCATGACCCTATATCCCACACAGTCACCTTATCCTGATACTGTGCTAATCAGTCCTTGCCCTATCCTATTAATGCTGAGCGCCAATCTAAGAAGCAACCAGTATCAATTTTGTAAGTCATTGTTTTGACTCGGTTGGGATTCGAATTCCTGACCTTCCATACAGGAAAGCCTGCCCTCTATTGATTCAGCTACCGCACCCGATGTCCTCCTTGGTAGCTAACACACCGGTCCTCCCTGGTAGTTAACACACCGGTCCTCCCTGGTAGCTAACACACCGGTCCTCCCCTGGTAGCTAACATACTGGTCCTCCCCTGGTAGCTAACACACCGGTCCTCCCTGGTACCTAACACACTGGTCCTCCCCTGGTAGCTAACACACTGGTCCTCCCCTGGTAGCTAACACACCAGTCCTCCCCTGGTAGCTAACATACCGTCCTCCCTGGTAGCTTACACACTGGTCGTCCCCTGGTAGTTGATACACTGGTCCTCCCTTGGTAGCTAACACACCGGTCCTCCCCATGTAGCTAACATACCGGTCCTCCCTGGTAGCTTACACGCTGGTCCTCCCATGGTAGCTAACAAACCGGTCCTCCCTGGTAGCTAACACACCAGTCCTCCTTGGTAGCTTACACACTGGTCGTCCCCTTCCCCTGGTAGTTGATACACTGGTCCTCCCTGGTAGCTAACACACTGGTCCTCCCCTGGTAGCTAACACACCGTTCTTCCCTGGTAGCTAAGACACCGGTCCTCCCCTGGTAGCTAAGACACCAGTCCTCCACTGGTAGCTTACACACTGGTCGTCCCCGTCCCCTGGTAGCTAACACACTGGTCCTCCCTAGTAGCTTACACACTGGTCCTCCCCTGGTAGCTAACACACTGGTCCTCCCCTGGTAGCTAACACACTGGTCCTCCCCTGGTAGCTAACACAGCGTTCTTCCCTGGTAACTTATACACCGGTCCTCCCTGGTAGCATAACACTGGTCCTCCCCTGGTAGCTGACACACTGGTCCTCCCTGGTAGCTGACACACTGGTCCTCCCTGATAGCATAAAACTGGTTCACCCCATGTAGCTAACACACCAGTCCTCCCCTGGTGGCTGATACACCGGTCCTCCCTGGTACTTTATTCGGTAGCTAACACAGGACGTACCTGGTAACGTATACATTGATCCTCCCTGAAGTAAAGGACCTACCAATGGTACATACTGCGGATGGTCCACATCTGGTTTCTGTTATATGAAAAGATATTAATAACTCTATTGCGGGTAGTCCACATCTGGGCCTGTATGCATGAAGAATTATTTATCGCCCCTGGTGGTAAGGACCGAGTTTGGGGTAGCTATCGCCGGGGGTAAGAAATGGGTCACTGGGTATGCATGGAGCCAAAGCGGCGAGGAGGTAGCTACCCTTGTAGTTATTTATAGATTTGGGAAATCCCTCTGTGCCTGTTTGCATTCGTCGATTCGACAATATGCATAACACCGCCAATGCGGCGGCAGCGTTAATATCGGTTCGAATTTAGGGTTAAATTGATCAAATTTAACTTATGGCATATGTAATTCTGTGACAGCATTGAATAGATTTGGGCCTAATACATTGCCGCCAATGCGATGTTTTGTTGATTTCGACAGTATGGATATCGACGTCGATGCGGCGGCGGTTTGTTTAGTTTACATTCGTCGATTCGACAATATGAATTACACCGCCGATGTAGCTGCTACGTTAATATTGCTTCGAATTTAGGGTTAATTTAATGAAATTTTACAATTTGAGTATGTAATTCTGTTAAATATGATCGCATTCAATAGATTTGGGCGTAAAACAGTGCCGCTGGCGTTATGCCAGTATGGATATCGACGTCGCGGCGGTTTGTTTACTTAACATTCGTCGATTCGATACTATTAATATCGCCGCCAATGCAGCAGTAGCCTTAATAACGGTTCGAATTTAGGGTTAAATTGATCAAATTTCACTTATTGCGTATGTAATTCTGTTAAATATGGTCGCATTGAATGGATTTGGGCCTAATATATTGCCGCCGATGCAGCGGCAGCGATGTTTTGTTGATCTTCGACAGTATGGATATCGATGTCGCGGCGGCGGCGATTTGTTAACTTTACATTCGTCGATTCGACACTATTAATATCGCCGCCAATGCGGAAGTAGCCTTAATAACGCTTCGAATTTAGGGTTAAATTGATAAAATTTCACTTATTGCCTATGTAATTCTGTTAAATATGATCGCATTCAATAGATTTGGCCTGAGTCGGTCCCTACCCCAGTCCTTATACCTGCTACTGAGTGGGGGTAGCTTACCATACTTTTACTCCCCGGGGTTTGCATACCCCGGTCAGATGCATACCGACTTTTCGCCGCTACCCCGGATATCCCCTCTACCCCCAGGGGTAGAGCGCTACCACCGCCCCATGCATACGGGCCCTGGCCTCTGTCATATGAAAAGATATTTATAACTCTCCAAGTCATTGGACTTTTCACTCCCGTAAATTACACCCGAGAAAGAAAAACCTCAATCGACAATATGCAAATAACATTTCCTTTTCCGAGCGAGTAGACTAAAGCGCGCATTCCTTACACGCGGTATGCGGCATGTGGCATGCAGTATGCGAATGGCAGCATTCCTTACACACGGTATGCGGCACACGACTGGCTATATTTAAAAAATATAAATAAACACGTATACTCAATACTGCACTGTATATGACCTAATATTGCATTTATATCTATGTACCTCTTTGTACGTCACATGGGGGTTCCTACCTTTATAATTACCAAATTATAGATAAGTATTCATATTTTTGTGGCTCTGGTAGCATTTTTACCAACCCGAACCCATCCCGAACCCCCACCACTACCACTACAATGTTTCCCCTCAGAAGCCTTGTGCGTGACCGTCCCGTAATGCTCAGTCGCCTCTCCTCGTCTATAACTAATGGACAAATGCGACTGATGGTTTTCTATTCGCACCCCCCTGCCGCATACCACATGCCGCACCGATCGCTACAGGGACCGATCGGTTTGACGAATTCGCATTTGCATACCGCGTGTAAGGGATGTAGTCCATTGACTTCAAGGCGTTTCGATTTTTTGCCGCATTCGCATGCCGCATGCCGCGTGTAAGGAATGCACCCTTAAAGTGGCCTCGTAAAAGAAATATGTAGGTCAGGTTTGCCTGGGCCACATCCAGCAGTTGATATTAATTGCCTAACAGCTGCGTCGGACTTAACTCGCTAAATAAAAGATTCTGCTATTAACATGCAGCAGAATAGAGATTATTATGGTAAGAAGGGCCACGAGGGGCCAGCGGCTACTAGGTATCGCCTCGGTAGAGCTTTCGTCATTTTTTGTAGTATTTTGATCGCCGTTGTTTTATGGGTGGGTTATACATATAACAGGGTGGGCCGATGGCCCCTCGTGGCCCTTCTTACCATAATAATCTCCATTCTGCTGCATGTTAATAGCAGAATCTTTTATTATTGTGGTAAGCAGCCATGAAGGCCAGCCGCTCCTTTGTATTGCTACTGCTTGGCTGATTGATTGATTGATTGATTGATTGATTGATTGATTGGTGGTTGCTTTACGCCGTGTCGGAAGCATAGGCCATATTCACGGCGAGAAATGTTTGTTTTTTTGTTCAAACCATCGCTTTTACATGTAAAAGCAGACAATCAATTATGTGCCAATAGACACTCATTAAATTAGAAAGCTCACAATCATATATTTGTGGTTAAGGGAACCAAATTCCCATAGAAAAAGAAAAGTTTTATTAATAATTGATAGAATCTATTTAGTAAACTATATGAGGTGGTACAGTCCAGCTGCCCTCAAAAAGGCTAAAATGTTTTCCTGTTTTACCGTAGTAAAAAGGTCATGCATACTGTCTGCAGTGTAGAACTGTTGGCGCAGGGCCAAAAAATCAACGCAACTTAGTAAAATGTGTTTGAGTTTCAGCGGGGACTGACACCCAATACATTCAGGAGGAGGTTCCCCCTTGAGCAAAAAATCATGTGTAAGCCACGAGTGGCCAATACGGCAGTGGCTAAGGATCACTTGGTCCCGCCGACCTCCCGCATGAGTCTGTGGTGGCTTTCCCACAGATGGTTCAATTTCTTTAAGTTTATTAATGTTTTCATCCCACTCATGTTGCCATTTGGATTTTATGTGGGTGGCTATTAATGGTTTCAGATCAGAGTGAGGGATCAGACACGGTTCAAGATCAGAGTTCAGGGCCTTCTTCGCAGCCCGATCAGCTCGTTCATTTCCTTATATACCGGCATGGCCAGGCACCCAGCACAGGTGGATGTCATACCCATCCGTTGTCAGTTGGTTCATTTTATAAATGGCCGTTGCTAGAATAGGGTGATTCGTTTTCAGTCCAGCAACAGCCAGGAGGCAAGAGAACGAATCACTGTATATAACATAGTTAGTGTGGTTGGATACCTCGATACATTCCAAAGCGAGAAGGAGTGCTCGGGCTTCTGCAGTGAAAATTGAGCTCTGATCGGGCAAACGTACACCAAATTTTTCCCGTTGGCAGACTGTCGCAGCAGCTACCCGGCTTTGGTCTTTCGAACCATCAGTGTATATGGAGAGGTGGTCCGCAAACTGGCCTTGAATCTCAGCATGCAGTCCTTGGTACTCGAGTGGATGTGTCCCAGACTTCCTCAGTTCCATGACTCAGAGGATAACCGATGGCTTTCTCAATGACCACGGGGGATGTTCTGGGACTTTGGCATCCTCCAAGACATCCAAATCCACGCCCAAGGCCTCCAAATGAGGTTTCATTCGGAGCCTCAGTGGCCGGATGTAATTCGGCCTGGCTTCATACCTGGATTCGTCATGTTGCTCGAATAGACAATTGTGTGCAGGATTCAATGCATTAGTTTTTATCTTCACTTGGCTGTGATCATTGTGTTTTATTTGCAATCTTTATGAAAAATAACTCTTAACCATATGCTTTTTGGTTTCAGGCTTTTTTATTTTTCTCTCGTCTTGTTTGTTCAGATTCTCTCCTACCTTTGTGACTACCTTGGTTGCATTATAAAACTACCCCAGCTTGTAGCCTTCCTGGCTGCTGGCTCTCAGCCATGCTCCCATATACTTGGGATCAGGTCGGTTACTTTTGTAATGTCATTTACTGGCCGGTTGTACAACCTTTGGAATGTCCGTTCCCCTAACCACCCTGCTGACTGCAGGTGGGCGTGTCGACCCTGCCCCCACCTGCGCTCTGGTGCCGGTCTCTGATACCACTTCCATATCGATTTCTGAACCTTGGTCGGATTCATGTGGCAGCAGGCCGTAAAGTGTGCCCGGTCGGGAAGTTACCCGTTGCTATTCGGCTACTTCAATGAAGCCGGCAAGTAGGCTCTCAGGCTCCATCGGGCCTGTCCAAGTCGGCCGATGAGGGGGAGCGTGAGATGTAGTGAACCATGTCGTGAGCAGGAGTGTCTGCTACTATTCTCTCGGTTAGATAATAACCGTTTGGCTATTTTAATTGCACTGCAGCTTTGGGGCCAGTTCTGAGCCGCAGACCGCTCATCTGGTCCCAAGGGCGGTCAAGTGCCCCCTCCCCCTCCTGTGACCTCTGTGTCACTGGACGCGCCACCCGGGGTGCACGGTTACACCAGGTGACATCTAGGTCATGCGTCCCTTGTAACCGGCCGGCCCCTGGTCTGCCCAGTGGCCGGTGCAGGACCAGATTTCGCTGCCCGCCTGGTGGCGGGAGCTGCTCGTGTAGACGTCTTGCTCTCTCGATAGCTTACCTAAAAGTGATGCAAGCTCTACCGAGGCGACACCTAGTAGCGGCTGGCCCTCGTGACCACTTACCACAATAATCTGCATGAACGCCAACCAACAGACTCATCATTTTCACAAAGCATGCCTGTATTATATTATAAGCAAATGTGAATGCCATTCCCACCATAGCGGAAGTACGACGAGTTTCTTCTATTTGATTAACTGACGGTAATAGATATTAAAGAAATGACACTGCTTTCTTCCCTAGGGGCATTGTGACACAAAGTCTGAGAGACAATAAGAAGGCATCTCGTATGTAGTTGGTAATTTGACACGGGAAAAAAAGTTAAGATGAACGAGGATCTTTTTGTAGTTGGTTTTTGTTTTAAAGTTAGACCAAATAGCTTGCTTGGTGTGATGTGACATTGCCATAAAAACTAAAATAAAAATTATTTGAGTTCACCGATTGGGAGCCAACCAACAGCAAAAACTAACACATAATCTTAGCATCCTCAAAAAAACATAATCGGTGGACAACTCTTAGCATGGTTTGGTTTCGTGGTTGATTGTTGAGAGTTTTACGTCCTGGTAACATCCATACTCAAATAAGTATCAGTACTGACTTGGGGCAGCAACCTATAGACCTATTTCATATGACGTCAGCATGGGTATTTAGGTCAGTGCGCACGCTGCTTGGCTGCAGGATGATACACTGTCACACTTCAAACTCAATGGCTATGAGCAATCTTCAATCAGAACAAGTGAAATATCTCTAGAACCGCACCACCTAGAAACAAACCGCTTGGAGCACATATAGAAAACATATTTAAGAAACAGATTATATTAAATTTATATGGTTAGAGTTCTGCATTTCTATTAATTTTGAATAAAATTGACGTTTTGCACTGCACGTATCAGCAAACTCAATGCATTGCTGTGAGCAATCTTCATATAGAAAAAGTGAAATATCTAAATACACCACTTAGATACAAACCGTTTGGAACACATATAGAAAACATATTCAACAAATAGATTATATTAAATTCATACGGTTAGGGTTCTGCATTTCTATTAATTTTGAATCAAATTGACGTGTTGCACTGTGCATATCGGCAAACTCAATGCATTGTCAATGGCCGTGGGCAATCTTCATACAGAAAAAGTGAAATATTTCTAAAACTACAACACTTGGATACAAACCGTTTGGAATACATAAAGAAAACATGTTTAACAAAAAGATTATATTAAATTGATATGGTTAGGGTTCTGCATTTCTATTAATTTTGAATAAAACTGATGTTTTTCACTGTGCGTACCGGCAAACTCAATGCATTGTCAATGGCTGTGAGCAATCTTCATAGAGAAAAAGTTAAATATTTCTAAAACCACACCACCTAAACACAAACCGCTTGGTACACATATAGAAAACATGTTCAACAAAAAGATTATATTAAATTGATACAGTTAGGGTTCTGGATTTCTATTAATTTGGAATAAAACTGATGTTTTTCACTGCGCGTCCAGGCAAACTCAATGCAGTGTGCCATCGTTCTGCAGCCAAGCTGCGTGCGCATACATGATGTTAGTAAACATTGAAATAGGTCTATAGGATTCCAAATTTCATGGGAAACAAATTTTGGGTTCTGTCCCCAGGGCTCATGGGAACCCATTGGTAATGATTTTTTTTTTCTTCCATGAAACAGGTGCTGAGAAGCAAAAACATATGGGAACCAACATTTCAGTTCCATTGTTTTTCTAGCACTGCAACAACATGTTACCGGAAACAATCGTCACCATAGAATCCTATAGATTGTGCACTTTTATGCCAAATTTATTATAGTGCTGTCCCATGAGGAGACGTGTGCTGCTGGCATCATGACCCAGGATCCCAGTATCCTGATACTGAGCAATTTTTGTAAGTCATTGGTTTAACTCGGTCGAGGTTCGCACACATGACCTGCCCAAACTAGTGAGGGCTCTTACTAATTCGGCCATCCCTGTTCTTTGAAAGAACTCTGCCTACCCCGAAGGGCCAGTTAAGCAATTTGTAATCACTATAGTCGAGTCGCTTCCATGACTGCCTATGGTTTCACATTTTTATATCTCCGTAATGAATGCCTGGAAAATAATAAAATGCTTGATTATATTCAGATATTCATATCGCAACAGGCATCAGGCTCTCATCCTTGTAATATATAAATACATATACACACACACACACACACACAACCACCCCGTTAAACCAAGCTTTTGACTTGGCTTTGGCAAAAAGGGGAGCGCATTATGAATGTACAATGTATGTGGACACTATGATTATTGTTTTTATATATACAGTTTAACCCCATTAAACCAACCTCGGTTAAATCAAACGATCGGTTAATCCAAACTTTTTTCGGCGACCTGACAAAATACTACCATTTATCATATCAACAATTCTCAGATGACCTTAAAACCACACGAAAGTTTGTTTTAACTGTACCGGAAGTGGCCTGGGGGCCGACAATTTTGTTTGGATTAACCGATACTTTGGATTAACCGACTTACCAACTTTTTTATATGATAAATGGTAGTATTTTGCCGGGCCGCCGAAAAAAGTTTGGGTTAACCGATCGTTTGGTTTAACCGAACTTGGTTTAACGGGGTTGTACTGTATATATATATTTTTAAAAAGACAACTATATTGTATTTTTCTTCTGGGTTTCACCACCGCTCTCTTCACATGTATTAAACCCCATCAGTTAAGCTAGTGACATCTATCGGCAGAATCCGGAACAAGTCTAGTCGGGTACTTTCTAGCTTAACTGGTAGGGTCTATTATGATGCCAATAAGCATTAATTTTTTTTTTTTTTTTTTAATTGCACATGCACAGAGCTGTTTCACTATTCGCTCCAGAAGTATATTCTGGTGACTTTATATGGTCCTAGTCTCTGTCTAGTAGAACCCCTTCTCCCCTGTATAAAGTTGGTTGGTTGTTGGAGTTTTAAATCCTGGCAACATCTAAGGGCATCAGGGCAGGTGCCGACTTGTGACAGTGCGCGCTCATAGCGACTTTATAGTGCTGGGAGATCAGGCCACCAGCACCGTGACCTGATTGATATCCCATCCAGTCACATTATCCTGACACTGAGCCAACCAGTCCATGCCCGATCCTAATAATGCAGAGCGCCTGGGTAGGAAGCGACAAGTATAAATTGTTAAGCCATTTGTTTGACTCGACCAGGGTTTGAACCAGTCGGTTCGAATCCCAGGATCTACCAAAACGGGAGACCGACGCTCAACTCATTTGGCCATCTCGTCTGGTCCCCCTGCATAAACTTATTAAATCATTTAATTGTTTTAAACCAAATCACATGAAACTTGCAAGAAATACACTTTGCATTAACGTAAAATCATGCAAAATTTCAAGGCTCTGGCTGTAATAGAAAATGAGATATGGGTCATTCTCAGAAACTGTGTACCACTTGGGATAGTCTATTTGAAATCTGTATTTCAAAGCAACCGTTCATTGCAATATCAATATTTTGATTATATGTTTCAGCCAATTGATGTGAGACTGAGAGATAATAAGATAAAATTGAGTGCCAGTATTGTGTATTATGTATGTTATTGGGATGGATGCAGGTATTGCAATACCTCAGGGAGTTTAACGCCCCTGCCCTGCAGAGTTGTAAACCACTGCCTTGTGGTGCAGGTTCTTGAAGGAACCGAAGGCTAAGGGAGCAAACCCTGAACAGAAAACCATGTCACTGTGGCAGCATTAAGGGCGGTTGATGTATGGAACTCCCAACATCTCCCGACCAGCCACTGCAGGGACAAATAGTTTTGCGCCTGTCTGGACATGTTCTTGCCGGTGTGAAACCTCTACTTGCTCCCCGAGAGAGTGCCACTGGTAACTTGCAAAAGCCAGCAGCACTTCAACACTTTTGCAGGCAGCTTTCATGAAATGTACTTAGCTAAATGGAGAGTGGCAGTCAAGTAATGAAAGCAGTCTTTGTCACATCACGACAGACAGCATGATGATGATGGGATGGATGTGACTGAATGAGTGGAACTGGATAAAGGTTCATTAAATGAGGTACATATGATGTTACTATTCCTACCCGCGTAGAACACCCATGATACGGTACATTTCCTGAATGAAAATGTTACCTGCCGTTTTTATACCGAAAGGTAATCGGGTGACCAATATCGGCCCCATGGTGTGTTGAATTATGCCACCAATTTGTGACATTGTCAACACGATTGAAAAGAAAGTGTCACAAACTTGATGAAAACCCCTGAACAACAAGACATTTCATTTCAAATGGTCATATTCAACATTCTCCATAGTTGGAATTTTGTTTTGTTTTTTAAATAGTATAAAAATAAGGAAATAATTAGCTATTTCTGGAGTCATTACCAGAGTAACATTTTGATTCCACTTGCCCACACTGTGAAACTACTATCAAGCACTGAGTATAAACACAACACAGGAATTACTTTCACTATTTAACCCATGCCACATTGACCTGATTATGGTATAGTTATAGTTAAATCCTGAAGTTGCCTCTGAACAGTGAAATTTGAGGTCAATGTCTGTGTAAAATAGTTGATTCCCATTTGGAATGTTACCATACTAATTTAAAATCACACCATCAAATTAATTCATTATAGAATAGTGGCCTACTTTCATGTGAATCACTATGCACAAACTGCGGGAAAGGCAAATGAGCAAGAGTGAGCAGTTCATCACATCCGTTATTTGGTGAAAGTGTGATTTTCTATTTTGTTTCTTCTATGTTACATGTTTGAATGTGAAATTTTTTTTCTTTTCATGAAGTTAATTTGCAAATGGTACAGTTAGAAAGATCTTATCGTTCTGATTACAAATAAAGATAACGGTAAATTGGGTTTTTAGTCCCTGAGTAATGAATTTCTTAATATTTAAAGCAGAGTTTTTGGTACTGATGTCACAGTTTTGATACAGTTTCTGAGAACAACCCATATGGAAAATTGAAAATAAATATATTTTGGCGGTTTGCACCAATACCTCAAATTGCCATTTTTCAACATTCATCAAATTAAAAGTATTGATAATGCAGAGCTCATATTTGGTTGACAGTTTCTGTAACACAGTTATCATGTGAATTTTTTTCCTCTTGCCAAACAACAAATAGAATGCCTCAAAATGGTATTTTGTGCAATGAAAATACCCCAAAACGTCCAATTTTGATTTTTTTTAAAAATTATTTTATATAATCAATTCTGTCATCAGTTAACAATGTACAGGCAAAACAAAGTACTTAAAATGAATACAGTGACCTAATTTGACGTGTCAACAACAAGTTTCCTGAAGTCATGACTGCCTTAAAAATACGTAGGATTGGGGCTATTTTCGCAAACGGATTTTCCGAGAGTTGTATTTCCAGATCATGTTAAATATCATTCTAAAGAGTGATTTCTCTTCTTTTCAATGATATATGTAAAGTAGTTCTTTGAGAACTGATCATAGCCTAAAGTTTGTATCAAGCATCAAAATAGGTGTGGCAATGTTAATATGGTGGGGTTTTTTGTGGGTGTGTGTGCAAAATATAGATGCATATTTCAAGCATGTGTACGCATTATTTGTGGAGATAAAACATGGCAAACTTGAGCAAAGATCGGTGTGTTTGGGCCTTGTACTACATGGTTGTAAAGTGAGTGCGCAGGATAAATAATATTCATTACTGAAAGATCAACTAAAAAGAAAGAGAAAAAAAACACTTTCTGAGAGTGGTATTTCTGGGTCATGTTAAATATCATTTTAAAAGGAGATTTCTCCTCCTTTTAATGATATAGAGTTCTTTAGTTTGAAAACTGATAACTGCCTAAGAATAGTAAAATTTTTTGTAAAAGTGGATATGCCAACTTTAACTTGTTAAAACAAAACAAAACAAAACAAAACTAAATAAGTGCATCGCTAAGAAAATTACATTTCATCGTAGGTCAAAATAATAGTTTTCCATTGATATGAGGCTCATTCTGATCAGTCGAAGCTCAGACGATCAGTAAAAAGATAATTTGGGAAGTCCCAAATGTATTGCCAATCTGGTCACTTTCCAGAAGTGGCTGTGCATACTTTTAAACGTGATACACACTAAAGCCGTGTTCACACGGGCAATGTAAAGCGATTCGTAGAAATCGACTTGCCTAGTTCGGTTGACATTTCTCGTGTGAACGGGCGTCTGAGTCGGATTAGGGCTGAATCGATTCCTGTGATCCCGATACTGTAAACCACTTGGCGAGGTAGATTACGTGAATAGATTTCTGTGATTCGGATTATTTTTGGCTGTGTGGACGTAAGCGGATTCTGTGAACTGACTTATGACGTCACACGTATGCGTGCTCGCTCGATTTGTTTGTCTTCTGGTAACTTGCGCTAAGGTTTCCAGTAGTAGCTACAAGTCATACCACAAACAACGAAAAGACAACAGAATGTCGTGCTGCTCCGCCGCCGCCCAGCCCTGTAACAGGAGGGACAACTGGGAGGACCACAAAGTTTGAGCCCTCATAACTTTGTGGTCGGACGCCACCGTGCAAAGTGAGTTGGAAAAATCGGGCCACAACATAAATATCTACAGGCATCTGGCCACCCGACTCGCCCGCCTGTGTGGGGATGAACGTGCCGAGAGAAATGCGACGGCGTGCCACACTAAAATCAAGAGCCTCACACAAGCGTACAAGAAAGTGAAGGACAACAACAAGTATGTACGTTTGGTGTGTTACGAAAACTAACTTCCCCCGTCTTCAACGACTTTGTGGTTGGTTAAATACATTGTGAGGGCCAGATCGTAAAAAGCCGATTCTCCCCCCCACCATTGTTTTTAGTGGGAAAAAAACTCTGTAATCACCGGCGAATAGAGTATACTGAATTCCTAATTGCTGCCACCCATCCTGGTTTACGCTGACACTGTGTGTATTTGGGTTCCACACACCTGATGTCTGCGATTGATTTCACTATCAAATTTGATAATGGCCTGATAAGACGATGTATGTAGCGATTATTGCTAGGGGGGCGGGCCAAATACAATCAAAAACATAAGTCGTATGTATTAGGATTAACATTTGCATGTCATCGCCTTTATTAATATCACCATCGTTTTGAACCGGCATTACATATGTGCAAATTATTGTTTGTAATACCTAAAACACTAAGGAAAAACACAACTGCCATGATGTTAGCTACCCTTTGGCTATACAAGTTATGTCTAATGTACCATTTGTTTCCAGCCGCAGTGGGAGGGATCGCCAAACGTTCAGGTACTTCGACCTGATCGATGCCATCCTGGGCACGCGACCGACAGCAGCTCCCCTCAACTACGTTGTCCAGGTCGACCTAGAGGTGGAGCTGGAGAGTGAGGCCTCCGGTCCATCTCATGTGGACGCCACCGAACCAACCCCAGGAGGCAGCCAGCCCACCCAACCCAGCTACCCAAGCAGCCCAGCCAGGTAAGGATGTTTATATTAAATAACATCTACAAAGTATTTAGTAACATGTGTTCATGGTTAAATAAAACAACCAACATGTACGTCTGTTCAAATAACATTACCAATTATATTATTATTAAGCGCACTGTGTCGTGTCCGTAACATGTGTAACAGTTTCGACGCACATGTAATAGTAGGTACTGCAAAGTCGGCGTATACGGTGTCCGCAGCGCGAAATTTGACCTATTTTAACCGTTTTAAAAAGGCTTGAATCTCCACTAATTCTGCTTGGTTTGAAATAAAAATTATATCAAATTAAAGCTTGTTCTTTTGCCTTTTAGGCTGTCTGACTTTTAATCATCATTATGAAAGAAATCACAGTCAATGGACACTTGTTGGCGGGTACCATCGGCAGCTCTGAGCATGCTTGCCGATTTTGTTTTCATCCAGTCTGAGCTACTCCCTTCCCTAAACTTGATCGCTTGGTGAGTACATTGACCTGACCTAAAAATAACCACCAATAAAAGATAGAGAAGAATCTAGGCTTCATTAGCATATCAAGCATGAGTGTTTCTGAGTGGGAAATTTTATTGAACTGAAGGAGTGAAAACATTAAGACATTAATCCTCCTTGAAAATTGATCAGGATCGTTTTGAAAATTATATCATCAGAAAGCTTAAGTCTTCCTCTACCTAACCAGAACAATATTTGGTTGAGATTTATATCATGCGCATCAAGCGTGGTCTGAGAAGTGACTGCTGCAAGAATTTGGCTATTGTCAGCTCGCGATGCTTAAAAGTGAATGTTGTCTTTCTTTCTCTGATCAGTTAGAAAATGATGTCATCATGTAGAGCTTTTAATTCTGGTTATTTTGGTATAAAGAGTGCAGTGATCGGACAATTAGAATGGGAGTTATGCTATTTTTCTTAATTTTATTGTCAGCTCGCGATGCCTAAAATTGAATGTTGTCTTTCTTTCTCTGATCAGTTAGAAAATTATGTCATCATGTAGAGCTTTTGATTCTGGTTATTTTGGTATAAAGCTTGCTGTGATAGGACAATTAGAACTGAATTTATTATTGGTGGTTGCTGGAAATTAAGGAATTTAGCAAGTTTGACATGAAATTTCAGAAAGAATACTAACAGTGATGGTCTGTAAAAAATTGAGCTTCTTATTTGTACTATAGAGAATGAGATTCTTTAATATTGGACAGATCATATGCAAAATAGTTTCCAGGTGGGACCCTAAAATTTGGCTAATTTGGAAATGTGCACAAATCGGGGCAAAAAAATCAATCTTTAAACACTCATAACTTTGCAGCTATTCAATCGATCTAAAGGATTTTTATATCATTGAGATCCAATTTAAAAGATCTGTACAGATATATAAGATGTAATACTGACCTGTTGAAAATAGAAATCACTTTGGAGTACCTAGTAATAGTACCATACAACAAACCCTAACCATGGTGTACAGGTTATTTTGATAAGCTGCGGGTGTAATTTGTAAACAAATATTTCATGTACACTTTTAGTACATCCACACTAGGTGCGAAGGTGAAGGGGTTTAATAAAACAGTATGTTGTGATTGTTGCATCTGGTACGTTTATCACTATAATCAACAACGGTACGTCAACGGACTTAATGTACCTGTGGGGCGGTGTAAATTTGATGCAAGTTAGTTTATACGATTGATCTGTGTAAGGTAAATACTTGGTTGTGCGCTTGTAAACCCCGTTTTTAGATTACCGGATTGCTATAATAAAAACACCTAAGTCACCAGAACTAAATTACCCGTGGGCGGTGTTACATGATGCGAATTAATTTAGCGCATTGCTGGGTGTAAGGCCACCATGTTATTGTGCCGTAGTAACGCCGGTTTCTTATATTACACTTTTGATATCACTTACACAGCTAAGTGACCGGAACTAACGTACCTCTGGGGTCAATTTACATTAAGCGATTTACTTTATGCGAATTATCTGGGTAACGATTGTCCGTTTGTAAAATCGGTTTTTGTATATTACAGGTTTGCGCAAACACAAGGGCAAAGGGCCCGGGAAAACCAAACGCTTCCTCGACGCCATCCTCACCCGCTTCGTAGGGGCCCAGGAAGCGTCGGCCACCCTCCTCCATCACAGGGAAGACAAGCGCCTAAAACTGGAGCTGGAGATGGAGGAGAGGCGGGAGGAGCGCCAGGATGAGCGGGAGGAACGACGGGAGGAGCGAGAGAGGGTGCGGCAGGAAGAGCGAAGGCAGCACGAGGAGCGGATGCTCCAGCTGCTCGTCGTGCTCCACCATCCCACACAGCCGGCCACTCAGCAGTTCCAGAGTGCCACTACGGATGGGGTCACCCGAATCACCCTGCTAACCCCCCAACCTCTGCAGGCAGGACCTTCCCATTCCACCCCAAATAAGGTTTTTTAAATTTCATAAACTAACATTTTTTTTTCCTTTTTGGTCAGCTTTTTTTCCAATGTGTGTTTTTAACTTTCCTACCGTAATAAAACAGTACCGTAGTTCCCAAAATTACAGCCTTGTTCACTAATTGACCACATTACACAACCACGAGTTATTACCACGAACCACGGAGCGTCTTTACGAGCAGTTATTCCATCGTAGACGATCACTAATATATACAGTTATAATGGATAACTTATATCTCCAGTAATGTCATGGCAACAATTGTCAACAGCTTGTTTCCCTTCCAAAGCTAAAACGCCTGCGACATGGTTGTGTATTCCAATGAAATTAAGGGGAAATTTTTTTTAATATTCTACTGGACTAACAGTGTCTCCCTCGCTGTAGTTCAACATGGCCACATTAAAGACGAACTAGGTAAGGTGAACTACTTTAGGCAAACTAAATAAGGCTTCACGAACTGAAGTATTGCATGAAAGCGTCTCGCACATCATTTCCACTTGTGTCAGAGTCGGTGTCATGGGCGACGTGTTGTGGCTCATCAAGGGGCCCGGCGTCCCACTCCGAGTCAAAGGTCTCCTTGTGCACCTCACAGATATTGTTCAATGTGAAGCACACAAGGAGAACTGTGGTGACCTCCTCTGTCCTGATGTCCGTACGGCTCGCAAGAATCCTCCAGCGGGCCTTACACCGGCCGAAGGTATTCTCGATCGCCATACGAGCACGGGACAGACGATAGTTGAAGGTGGTTTGCTGACGGGAAAGTAATCCGGTGTCAGGAAAAGGCTTCATCAGCCACGGACGGAGTGGGTACGCCGGGTCGCCAAGCACCACAACAGGCACAGTCCGATTCCCCAGCGTGCGTGGCCTGTCCGCGAACAGCTCCCCAGCCTCACATTTCGCGTACAACGTCGAGTTGGCCAAGACTCGCGCGTCGCGCACGCTACCGGGCCAACCCACAGCTATGTTGAGCACCTTGTACTCATGGTCGCAGAGTACTTGCGCCACAATGGAGTAGAAGCCCTTGCGGTTGCGGTAGTCCTTATGGTGACGCTGGGGAGCGACGATGGGGATGTGGGTCCCATCGATGACGCCGGCGCAGTTGGGGAATCCAAACCGACTCTCGAACCCGTCGATGATCTCGTTGAGGCGGTCAGGCGTAGGCATCCTGATGTATTTTGGCATCAGTACTCGGACTATCGCAGCGCAGGTCTCCTGGAAAATCTCACAGCATGTGGACTTGGCCATACCAAAGAGGTGACCTACGCTGCGATAGTCCGATCCTGTAGCCAAAAGCCACAGGGTAACCGCTACCCGCACCTCGACTTCAATGCATCTGAAATGAGTTGACAAAACAAAAACACGTTATAATATACGGACACGGGACAGTGGAGACAAAATACGACTTAGCATGTGCAGTTGTACATCGCCTCAGCGCCCCCGCATCATCTATTCCACCTTATGTAGTTCGGCTACAGATTTACGCGTATCAAGGGGAAAACAAATAATTAATAATGGAAAAACTCCAATCCTAGGCAAATACTTCACGGAATTGTAACGTTTAACGTTCTATGTCCATATTGTTGGTATGGGAGAAAACACCGACTACCAGGGATGTGGTTGACTATAAATTTGCCATGGAATAATAACCTAGGCCACAGTTAGTACTCAAGATATTTGGTTAAAACTCATGTAACGTTACATGGACATTGATGTTGTTTCCAGCGGTGCATTTTGGTTTAGTCTTGAAGGGGTTAGAAATGCTTTGGCACATAAATACTTTGTTTGGGGGAAAAAAACTACCAGTACCACCTCACCTTCGCATGTTCGTGTCTGCCCGCCTGATATGCACCTTAAGTTGATCAACCACGTGCTCAAAGGTGGCCCGCCTCATCCGGAAATTTGCGACCCACTCTGTTTCGCCGAACGTCCCGAGCACGATTTGTGTCCACCAGTGGCAGGACCTAGCAACAAAGTAAGGGTGGGAGAACATGTATGTAAACAATCGCTTTTGTTAATAAAAATAGGAAGGCCCGGGTATGACAACATTTTGGTGAATATTTGACCACCCAAATCACTTAGTGTGGCAACTAGTTCGAATCGTGTAAGTAGCCGTACAGAACACGACTTACAGTCGGGCGAAGTTTACGAATCACTTCAAGGGATAACAATATTTGTATAAAACAATAAGTGTTAAAATTGAACCAAACAGCGTGACATCTAGTTCGAATCGTGTAAGTCGCCTTATAGAAAGCGGATTACGATCTAGCGCCTACTACTCCTCACATCAACCGATAAAAAAGGTTATATGAAAAACTAATTGTGAACATTTTACAAAACCCTGTGGCAACTAGTTCGAGTCATGTAAGTCGCCGTTCAGAAATCGGCTTACAATCGGCCGCAGTTTACTCATCACTTCAAGCGCTAAAAAAAGTATATAAAACAATAACTGTAAACATTTCACCAAAGAGCGTGGCATCTAGTTCGAATCGTGTAAGTCGCCTTATAGAAATCGGATGACAATCGGGATCAGGTTGCATCAACCGATAAAAAAGGTTATATAAAAAAATAAGTCGCAACATTATACTAAACCTTATTACTAGTACAAATAAACATGCATGGGGGGAACCCCAAAACAATGGGTAAATGTAAACACACACATAAAAAATATATATATATGACCATACCGGGGAAAAACATAGAACAATGTTGCCAATTCATATATCGCACACAACAATACTGTAATCACAATCGGGAAACAATTGTACAAAATACATTGTACTAGCACCTAATCCGATTCATGTAGGCCGGGTTATGTAATGTGACCTAAAGGTCTGGCCATCTTTTTCCTTAGACAAACAATCGTATGTGATAACCATGGTAATAAGCACACTCACTTTGAAGGCACACACTACTTCGAATCATCTAGATCGCCTTATTAAGCGCGCTCAAGTTCGCTACAATTTTCTCTATAGATAAAAACGCAATGGTAGGTCCTAACAAAGGAGTGTACATGTTACCAACACACACAATTTTTTTATTACAAAGAACTTCGATCGCCGTATTTAGATTCTCCCACACCTTCGTGACAGCGTTCTGGTTACATAAATACGGGTAGGTCGTAAAATTTAAATGTTACCACCACGTAACATAACACTCAACGTAGATAAACACCAACAAAATAGGTTGTGACAGCGTACCTTTCCCTCGACCACACCAGACGTTCCACCGGGGCTTGTACGGCCATGACAGTGAGTATTTGCTGGAAGAACGATCGGCGCTCTGCCTCCTGTCTCCGGTGGAAATTCTCCACCCTTCGACGTGAACGGGCAATTATTCGCCCCACATTTCCTCTTCCCCGATCTGGTACATCCATGTTGGGAGCCGCTACGTTCGCCAAAGTACCTGGAAAGCATTCCACTCGCTATTTGTTCCGCCATTGTTCTTGGTCAAAACGGTCATGCGCAGATATCCACTTCCGCCTTAAACCGACTTACGCAGTGCCCGTGTTAACGAGACACACTTTCAAAACACTTTCAACTCTGCCCGTGTGAACGGGCGGCTAATTTGACTCCCAGTATTCGCCTTGGCTGAATCGCTTTACATTTTGCCCGTGTGAACACGGCTTAAGTCTAAGGGATTCAAAACTCCAATCACACTCTCACATATAATAATGCCACAGATGGAAGGTAGAAAGATTGCTTTAGTCATTCACTCATATTTCAAGCATGAGTATGCATTATTTATAGAGATATCCGGCAAATCTTAGCTAAAATTGGTGTGATTAGGCCTTGTCCTACATATACGTTATAGAGTGAGTGTGCATACCTAAATCCTAATCAAAGTCATGCGTGTGTGATATTATTATGCAGCCCGCATGGTCACGTGTGTTTCTGTTTGTGTTAGATGTGTATATGTTTTAGATATGCGTAAGTGTTTGTTTATATATAAACATAAGTACACATATACACATGTGCATTTATGTTTATTATATATAAACCGTCCATAACGTTAGTTCTGATTGAGAATCGAACTCATCCCATGTGGCCCAACCACCGTAGGCGGTGGGAGCAAACGAACGCAGACGAGACAAAATAACCAAACCATTGAAAGTATGTCAATACGCTATTTGACGCGAGCGTAGGTACCCGCACGGTAAACTCACTACTCAAAGTGTTCAAATAATGAATTAAAACTACATAAACAATTTATATAGCGTCAACATACATCTTGGTTGGTGTATATACACATATTCAAATATGCAACGGAGTGTCATTAAAGCTCTGAATGACCTGAAAACACGCTAGAAACGTACCTTGATTTGGGTTTGAACAACACAGCGTGAGCATGTGGTAGAAATGCTTGGATTTATGCTAATTACTTTGAACCGGAAATGCTTCATCTCTCTGGGCCGTGATAGCCGAGTGGCTACAGCCCTAGGTAAAATTATATTACATATACGTGCATAGATACAAACATAGCTACCTACACACACACACACAGAAGTACAGCAGAATGTACATTCTAGTTCCCGGGTCATCCCACATATACATAACATTAACAGGGACCACACTGCCCTGCCTTTAACGCATATTCCCACCGTGTAATGTTTAAGTAGTGGTTCACGGAACAGCTCAGTTGTCACGTTTAGGCCAAATAACAAAACAAAAAAATTGGTAATCGTCCCTGCCCGTGCCTGAAAAATGGCCCGCCTTGATTTTTTTTTAACTTAAAAATGCATGGGGCTAACATAGAATTTACACATTACTTAGCAGGATCGAGTACCGGGTGAATCCTTTATCTAACCAAGTCTTCCAAGACACAGCTGGAAAAAAAGTGAAACCATTGAGTGAAGAGTTGTCAAAGGTCTTAGCTACCATCACACAACTGTATGGTTGTTTTACATGTCAGGAGGCATCAAACATGCCAACATTAAAATATTTGATTTCCAAAATTGAAACTTGAAGAATTATATGATATACTGGGGGGGGGGGGGGGAACAAAAATTAAAACCGCTCGCCCGAGCCTGATTTGTGTGATTAAAAGGACGAACACCAACTTCTTTTTAAATTATTTGGCCTTACATGAAAGTCGGCCAGGTGTTGCAGTTTCCGCGGCTCACCAGTTTGCCAGGGACACACATACAGAAAACATATTCAACAAACAGATTATATTAAATTTATAACATTAGGGTTCTTGATTTCTATTAATTTTGAATAAACCTAATGTTTTGCACTGCGCAGACTGTCAAACTCAAGGCATTGTCAATGGTCGTGAGCAATCTGCATACAGAAAATACAGCAAAAGTGAAATATCTCTAAAACCACACGACCTAGAAACAAATCGCTTGGTACACATATAGAAAACAACTTTACCAAAAACATTATATTAAATGTATAAGGTTAGTGACAATGCTGTTCGATTTTGACGCATGCGCAGAAGCGATGTGTCCCTGGCAAACTGGGATGCCGCGGAAACTGCAACACCGGTCCAGAGCCAGATGTCAACTGTCCAACACACACCGGGGACCAGCACAGGTGTGAAATATGGTTGATTGGTTGGTTGGTTGGTTGGTTGGTTGTTGGAGTTTTAGGTCCTGGCAAAATCTAATGTCATATCAGGACGGCTACCCACTTGTGAGAGTGTGCACTCATAAAGAGTTTATAGTGCTGCCCCGCTGGAAAATCAGGCCGCCAGCACCATGACCCGATATCCCACTCAATCATTGTCGTGAATATGGCCTATGGCTATGCTGCCGACACGGCGTAAAGCAACCACCAATCAATCAATCAATCAATCCCACTCAGTCACATTATCCTGACACTGAGCTGAACAGTCCTTGCCATATCATATTAATGCCTAGATAAAAGATTCACCCGGTACTTGTAGTACACCGCAGCAGTACGCCTGTACAGGGTGAATCTTGTGTCTAATTAATGCCTAGCCTGTAGGCAGGTATGATTCCCATGAGGTCCTCCAATGTGACAGCTCACAAGTCACATTCAGCAGGCAACGCGCTCAGATAGGGATCTCAGCGCGGCGATGGTGTCACTGTTAGTGACAATGACTAATATGAGAGATTGTATCGCATTAAATAATATCTGTGTCATTATATACTTTGAAGCTGCATAGTCCGATGGTGTTTTTGTTTGCTGTTTCAACAAAAAAAAAAAAAAGTTCCGACCATAGTTTTGAGATAAACATATTTGGTTGTTCGCTATAATCTACCGTGCTTGAGTTTGATGTATCGTTTATTATAAATGCTGCATATATATAAAAAAAATATTATTATTATATACAAATATTTTATTATATATATATTTATATAATAATAATAATAATAATAATAATAATAATAAATAAAACATTTATTTCCACATGATCAATGTACACACAAGTTTATATTCATAGCAGTAATTTTGTTCACATGAAAAAGGAGAAAGCAGAAGTACAATACCATTAAAAAAATAACAGAGATAGATTACTTATACTATATATGATTATATTGTGAGACCTACCTGTGTGTGATACAGTTGGCACATAATTGTTGTTTTTACCTCCTCAGCTTCAGCTTGTTTTAGGACAGGGAGATGTAGCACGTCCACTTGAACCAATCTTTACCAATTCCATCCGAAATTATGTTCTCAAATCTAAATTGTTTTGCTTCGTTTCAAGTTTTGTTGGTCACCCAAGACCCTATTATGGGTCGGGAGGGTTGGAGCTTTACAACAACAAGCAGAGACTGAGGACTCGGTAAAACAACAATTATGTGTCAACTGTACCACAGGTAAGTCTCACACATTTATTTTCACATAATTTATTTTCATGTCATCTGACAATGCCCCGAGTAGAGTAGACGAAGACAAAGTTAACAAATCTTTGTGACAAGCTGAAATCAGTTGTATGCTCTACCTTCCCCCCGCCCCCTCCCGCTGTAGATTACAGTCTACCACAATGTCCCATCTTATCTGTTATCATAGAAACACTAGGGTATTAAAAAGGACTAGCACTAACAGGGTCCTGAAGTGTAAAATTGCTAATCTGGCACTGCATTAAATATGGAATTCCATGCATTCATGTGCTCTTCAAGTCGCCTACAGTAGCCATGCAGAGTAGTGGTTTCACCATGCAAACCTGTGTTCAAATGACAACCCAAATCATACTACCGTGTATAATAGTGTGTATACCTAAGGCATACAGAGGGTTGAACCTTCTATAGTTTCCTAACCTAATTTTGGGTGGGTTGACACACATTGTGTAATCATGTCTATGTCGAAACTATCTTTCTTGGCATGCACATCTGTTCTTGGTTTTTTTTTTACTATCAAGTCTGTGTGCCTGTTTCTTTTGTGAAAATATGTTATGTTAAAGATGCATCAACCATGTTTGTTCCCCAATTTGTAGATAAACCATATTTGTATTTGATGTGCAATAGACTCTGATATCTGAAGCATTTTACAGTTTTTACAGAAACAGTAGCTAGGTGTAATATCATAACCTGTCTATACCCAGGGGCGTAGCTAGGCGTATGCGTGTATGCCAAAACGTCCACATCGTTTTGTCAACAACAACAAAAATGAAAAAAATAATAAAGAGAGAGAGAGAGGAGGCATGTAGTAGTCCGGAGTGTCGAAAACTCAAGTCTAAAATGTGTAAAATCCGCCAGCTTAAGCTTAAGCGGCCCCCTAAACCCCCTGCCGAAATTAGGAGTACACATCGTTAAAGGTCTAGCTATGCCCCTGATACCTATGTTTATTGGAAACTACTGTCTTTGGCTATTTTAACACCATGTGTGTACTCTAAACACAGAATGCATGTAGCTATGTTTGTAGCTCTAGACATTAAGTCTGTTATGTGTATTAAAGCACCAAATTTGTAGCTCGATATTTTTTATATATATATTTTTTTAAATTGAGGCTGCGTTTATTCTGTCCATAGCATGTAAGCCTGGGTACCCAGGCTTATTTTCAATGCTGGCCAGCTGTAGTGTTGGTGTTGTCTTACTAAACAGTAGCTGCTGATAAGTTATTTGATTGTCTGCATTTCAGTATCAGATAGATAGGCTGTTGGTACGTTTAGTAGCCTATGTTAGTTTTTTTGGGCCCTCTTGGCATTGTGTATAAGTTACGTTTCATACTGTGAAACATGGAAGACCTCATCATCATCATCATCATCATCATCATGCTGTCGGTCGCGATGCGACAAAGACTGCTTTCATTACTTGACTGCCACTCTCCATTTAACTCTCTGCTGTGAGAGTTGCATCCATGAGTCGGTCTTAATGTCTCTTAGCTTCAGGTTTCTCTTGATGGTATCCTTGAACCGGACCTACTCTGGCTTAAAGTCGCATAGTCCGCTTGTGTTGAGTTCCTGTAATTTTTCTGAGATAAATAGATTAACCTGACCGTTATAATCGACTGTATTTTAGCTTCAAGTCCTGTTTATTTTAAACAGTTATGTTTTGAGTGCAAACATGTCAAATTAGTTTTGGGAAGCTTGCCAAAACCCTGACACCATAGGCTTTAGCAGTAACAGGTTCTATTAACTTGCCTCAGTATTCCATACTATGTGGCAACAAATGCTTAATACATGGATCAGTAACTAAGTTTGATATGTAGAATCAATTCCAGATAATTGTTTTGGTTTTGAAAATTTGATGCTTCATCGGACTATGCAGCTTTAAAGTTGCATGGTCCGATGAAATATAATTTTGTTAAAATTAAAACAACTACTTACATTTCATGCTATATATCCAACTTAGATATTGGTGTATTAGCTAATGATTTGGGACAGTATATACAGAAGAACCAGTGAGTTTATAACCTCACCCCTTTGAACACTCAGTTTGAAACACCCATTATGCAGGAAGGCCATTAACCAATTAGGCCAATCTCGTGACCCCATTAGCCCCCCCAACCAAGTAGGCCTGCTGTGCAGGGACATAGAGGGGAAGGGGATATGAGGTGGATGTGTGTGTATGTGTCTGTGTGTTTCCTGACCTGACTTTACAGAGACACAGAGACAGACATACACACAGACGTACACACACAGACATACACACACAAGACATACACACACATACATACACACACAGACAGACACCCATAGATAGGCACACATAGACAGACATGCACAGACAGCACACACATACACAGAAACACACACATACACACACCCGACATACACAGACACACATACACCCAACCACACACAGACACACACACACATACATATACATACAGACACACACTAACATACACACATGCATACAGACATACATTACCACCCATATATATACACACAGACAGACACACAGATAGACACACACAGACAGACATGCATAGACAGCACACACAGACACACAAACACACATACATGCACACACCCGACATACACAGAGACACATACACCCGACATGACTTTGCAGAGATAGACGCACACACACAGACACATAGACAGCCGCACACAGACAGAGGCAGACACACACTTACACGCACACACATACATACACACAGACACACACACACATACAGAGATACACACCCAGACACACACATACATACACAGACACACATACACCCGACCTGACTTTGCAGAGAGAGAGACACACACACAGACACACAGAGACAGAGGCAGCCACACACATACATACCCACAGATATACCCACAGATATACACACATACACACACACATACACACACACAGAGACACACATAGATAGACACACACAGACAGACATGCATAGACAGCACACACAGACACAGAAACACACAGACATGCACACACCTGACATACACAGACACACATACACCCGACCTGACTTTGCAGAGAGAGACACACACAGACAGAGACACATAGACAGATGCACACAGATAGAGGCAGACACACACATATATACACACACACACATACATACATACATACATACATAGAAACACAGAAATATACACACACAGATACATACAGACATACATAGACAGACACAAGCAGACAACAGACGCACATTATATTTTGTTAAAAACCCTAGTGCCATGGGCCTATGGCACTAATCCAGTCTCAGAAGGCCAACCCAACCAGGAATACCTACCTACAGTCCTGTAAGGTTCCAGGTCATCTCACATCACGTGGTCACCGCGAGATGACCATCTGGGTCATAGCCACAGGACTTTTGACAAGCTTGTCGAAATTATTTTTGGTTCTTTCAGCTCATATTACTTCAAAACTAATCATCTTTAATAAAAAATCACTCCGGACTAATGATTAGTAGCTTGTAACGATCAATTTGATATATTTATCTAAAAAATAAGACAAAAATTCAAGTGCCATCGGACCATGCAACTTTAAGTTCATCAACACACGTGTCATGTCGGTGTTTGTGCCATTTGCCGTATCCTGTTACCTATTTTCTGTGTCAAAACTCAAAACTAAGTTTTGTCTGAATAATTTTGGGATACCAAGTTATCACTTAAAGTCAATGGAAGGCTGAATGATACCATGTTAATGGTTAGGTATTAGAGCACCAGTCTGTGCATACTGATACCCTATCTGAGCATATGTGTGCTAATATAGCATATATATGTTAAAATACAATACTGGTGACCAAAAGTGTGACATTCATGACATGGACACCAATATTATTGTCAAAACCCACTGAAAATTAGACACCAAGTAAGAAGTGTACACGTGTGCCTGTCACACTCAATCATGTCCTCAGCCAATAAAGTTGATTACATCATGGTTAATTACCTACTACTACCCTGGCTGGGTAGCTGGCCACAAGTCAGACTATGTGTGCATACACTCCCATGGATACAAGTGGTAGTGGTGTGCGAGTGTGTATTTCATATACAGTAAAACCTCTCTAAATCGACCGACCATGGGACCGACTTTAAGTGGTCCATTTATGATTTAGGGAGGTGATCGGTTAGAGAGGTTTTACTGTATATAAAATATATCAGCGTTCGAAATAAGAACGTGTCCGCTTGTCCGGGACAAGTGAAAATTCAGACGGACAAGTGAAAATCATACCAGACTTGTCCATTGGACAAATGAAAATTCAGACGGAAATCAGGCCACTGGAACCATGACCCGGTATCCCAATCAGTCATATTATCCTGACACTGAGCCAACCAGTCCTAGTCCTATCCTATTGATGTCAAGGGCCAGGCTATGATTAGGAAGTGACAAGTATCAATTTTATAAGTCATTGGTTTGACTCGACCGGGAACCAAACTTGCGACCTTCCGCACGCGAGGCCCGCGCTCTACCGACTCAGCCACCGCACCCGGTGTTTGGGAATGTAGACGTGCACGGGGGTGGGTGGTTGCTGAGTAACTGGGTAGCAGCAGAGGCAGTCTGGAGGTGACAGAGTCATGGCAGCGCACCTATAAAGTAGTATTTATACCTCTATTACAGTGTATAATTTATACCCCAGTCACACGAGAGCCAACTTTCGTCTATGACCTCCTTACACCCAAAAGGTTGCCAACCACCCAGCGTCCCACTCGATACATTGATTAAAATACGCAGTCGGCGCCTTCTTTGTTGGTGTAAAAGCTGGGTGTCGGTTTGGTTTTGTCATCTGCTCGCAACCTGGTGCTGACCGCTTGTGACCTGGCGCCGACCACACGGTGACCGCAGCGCAGCATTGCATGTGTTGGCGCCGCCAGGTTGGTGCCAACTCGCTAACCAAGAGGTCGCCAAGCGCAATGGACGCAAGAAGGTTGCAAGTGCAGCAGCTGCATCCTCCTTGCATCCAAAATTGTCAAAATGGAATCTGCGTGGTTGGCGACATTGCGGCGCCGGCACAGAAGGTGGACGTAAGTATGATGTTTTGTCGTCGCAAATCGGTCGTAAAGCCCCAGTCACACATCACCGGATTGGGGGAAACAGACAGAAACTGAACAAAGGACGTTTTGTGTCCGTACAAGTTTTGAACAGGCACAGAACTAGGAATGGATGCCGCCGGAATGAAGTCTACGGTTCTTGTCCGTTTTGAGTTTGTTTCGACTGTTGGCTATCCGTTCATGTCTGTTCGTCCAGCGGCCTTTAATCCGATATCGCAACATTTTAATACATGTTGATACTTATGACGCCCGAACCAGACAATTCTGTCTTTTGCTCAATCCGGTGATGTGTGACTGGGGCTTAAGCGAATGCAAGCCTCGTGTGACTGGGGTTTTACCTGCCTTACCACACCAGCCTCGATGATAAGAATAATACAACGCCCTCTCATAAACCAGCCGGCGCGGTGCCCTCCACGTGTCCGGCCCCTCCCAACCACCACCCCTTTGTTTAGCGGGCAATACTCCAACTGCCAACCCCTCTGTCTGTCACACCTCCCTGCACAAACAGCAACCGGCTTTTTTTCCCTTCCTTTTTAAAATTTATTTTTTGTCTTTTCTTTTTTGTTGTAAAATCGGTTATTCAGTGAAAAAGTCTTTTGTCATTGCCGTAGCACTAGTCTTCTAGCCGATAACTGATGACGTCAAAACCAATACCCCCACCACTCCCCCTATCAACAAAATAAATTGTGGAAATGGTGCCATGTCAGATTATACCGATTTTCTGGAGACAGCCTAAATATATATCTAAAATATAAAACATACAATGAAAAGTAAAGAACTAAATTGTATTTAAGCAGTTTTCTGGTGATCCGGATTTCTGGAAGCCGGATAAGCGGTTCAGTACCTGTACATTATATATACAGTAAAACCACCCTAACCTCCCACATCCACAGATCGACCACTCCCATATATCGATCACTTTATTTGGGTCCCAACAATACCATTGTAACCATATTCCAACTCCGTAAACCGACCACCTCCCTAAATGGACCACTTCAAGTCGGTCCCAAGGTCGGTCGATTTAGAGAGGTTTTACTGTTTATATATATACACACACACACACACACACACTTTTTTTAATGGAAGGGATAGGCCACACACAATTTAAAATATAGTATGTCCTGTCCCATTCGTTCAAGAAGACATTATTTGTGGTTGGTATAGATGACGATTTTTATTTTAAAATATAATAATAATAATAATAATCGCTATTAATTGTTATTATATTTGTGTGCGCGTGTTACTGAGGAATTGTGTCGGGAGCCTATTCACGAATGTAGACACACTTCAACATGGTTAGTTATGAACAATTCCTAATGAGTCATCTCCTAGACAGTGTGTACATATAATTAATATGCACCTACACACACAAAATGACCCCATTCACGGATAGAGCTCGCTCGGGGCAGAGACCCAGCTGTTCCACCCTCCTCATACCCACAAAGGCACCACCACCACCATCACCACACACCAGATGGTGGCGTAATCGGGGCCAGGTTGATCTCATCAACATTGCATGTGCTAATTATAGTAAATCTAAATTATTATGGGTACTCCCACAGTGGATGTCCTCCCACCGCTGCCCCCCCCCCCCCCCCCACCTCATCCCATATGTGACCCCATTGTGCAAAAGAGCCTGCTGACCTGGCCTGAGGGTGTTGGGTTGTTTAGTCGGCCGCAGGTGCTATCAATTGGTTCCCATGGGTTAATTAGACCCAGTCTAGAGCAGGTCAGCCCAGCCCAACCCAGCATTCATTGTTTGTGTAGAAGTTGGGAAATTGCTTAAATCATGGTTTGTTTGTTGCTGTTTTACGTCCTAGCAACATCCAACGTCATATCAGGACCGGTACCGACTTGTGACAGTGCACACTCATGGTGACTTTATAGTGCTGCCCCACTGGGATACCAGGCTGCCAGCACCATGACCTGATATCCCATTCAGTCACATTATCCGGACGCTGAGCCAACCAGTCCTTGCCCTCTCTTAATAATGCCGAGCGCCTGGCTAGGAAGCGACAAGGAATATCTATATTCAAGCGCACTCAGTAGTATCATCGGTGTAATGTGCCGAGTGCGTGAAGTTGCACATGTCACGAAAGGCGCATGCGCAAACCGAAAGGCACCTGATACCCCCCCCCCCCCACACGCACATGGGGGTTAACCCCAAATTCCAACGGTTGGTCACGAGTGCAGCGTGCCACTGTGTGCTTATGTATTTTATATTCTGTTGTTTTGTGTGATATTCATGACATTTTTTGTTTGTTTGTGTGTACTTGTGTATAATGTACAGTGCTCACATGTTATAGTGGGTCTCTGGTATGCCTGCTATTGCTAAGCATGCATTGCCCGATTCAGAGTCAGTTTCTTTAGGCTGGGGTTTTACAGCCTAGCAATATCTAAGATCATATCAGGACAGCCACTGACTGACTTGGTGACATTGTGCACTCATGGCAACTTTATAGTGCTCTCCCACTGGGAGACCAGACCACCAGCACCATGACTGAATATCCCACTCACTCACATTATGCCGATAGTGATAGTGAGCCCGGTGTCACTGGGGTCTTTGGTCTATGAAACAGAGTATATCACGGTACTTGGTCTTGGTCTAACCACACTTTGACAGCAAAGAAACTGAAGAGAACAGAGAGCAAACACGCCTCAAATATAGTAATAGTTATAGTAACGTCCTCAGAACCGCCATCTTTATTTAAAGTGTGAACACAGTGCATTGGTGATGAGTAATTTGAGCAATTCCACCGAAAACAGTATCTTAATCACTAAGAGCTTTGGCTTACCCCGCAGAAGGTCATAGGTTTAAATCCCGGCCGAGTCAAACTGATGATCATGATGTATAAACTTTATACTTTTCACTAGCTAGCCTGACACTCGGCACTACTAAGATTATCTTAAAGATAAGACAAGGACTGGTTAGCCCAGTATAAGGATAATGTGGGATATCAGGTGTATAAATAATGCCGATGGCTTGGTCTCCCAGTGGGGGGGAAGCACTATAAAGCCGCCATGTGTGCGCAATGTCACGAATCGGTGCCTGATAATTTATATAACCTTAAATGTTGCTAGGACGTAAAACCCCTACAAACAAGACAATTCCAGCTAGTTGAACTCATGTGCTAGACTCGGTAGTGTTAACCAGTGCTAAACTTCTGCACAACTCAATCAATCAATAGTTCCGTCCTCTAGTCGAGGGTTGGATGCAATGGTTCTCCACTTGTCCCGATGTTGTGCTGTTCTGATAGACTGTGAATAATTCAAGCCTGTCCACTGTGAAATATTTGTAAACCATGATGTTCTTGGTCTCCCTCTCCCTCTGCTGCCATCCACCTTCGCTTCCAACAATGTACGGTATATTGAACTCTGACGAATGATGTGGCCAAAATAAGTAAGTTTCTTTGTCTGTATAGTGGCAAACAAGCTTTTCTTATTTTTAATTTTTCTGAGGTATTCTTTGTTGGTGATCTTCTTTGTCCATGATATTTTCATCATCCTTCGATAAGTCCACATCTCAAATGCTGCTAAACGTTTGTACATTTTCTTAGAGATTGTCCATGTCTCTGCCCCATACATTAGAGTAGACCACACATAACACTGAAGAATACGCTTCCTTGTTTGTATTAATATCTTACTTGATGCTAACACTCTATACATTTTGGAGAATGTTGTTCGGGCTATTGTTATCCTTCTTTTAATTTCTTCCTCACATCTCCCATCATTTGTAATCTTTTGTCCGAGATATATGAATTCGGATACTTGTTCTATGTTTGTGCCATCTATGGTTATATTGACATTTGGTTTATCTGTCTTTTTACTTATAATCATTGTTTTGGTCTTACTGCACAACTACCATGTTATAATTAAAGCGTGGAGGCAGAGTGCATCAACCGATACTGGGTAGATCTTAGATAAAAGATTCACCCAGTACTTGTAGTACATGGGTGAAGATCAGCCTCATATAAAAACAGTCGAAAAATCGGGCTAATGAAATGAGTCTTTATGAGAGCCTAATTTCTCAATCTAAGAAGCAACATTTATTCTTTGTATATGTCTTCATGTTTACCCACTACTTTTGAGTTGGAAAATATAATAAAACATATACTATAATGCAATTTAAAAGTGAAATCGACTGCGTTCTCTGGCCGCCATCTTGTCTTTTTGCATTGTCGCCCATTTCACCAACTCTGTGCCTATATGAGTAGCCATTTGATACTGGAACCACAGTTTCTAGTTCATGTCCCATACTAAACCTATTTTCGCCCGTATTTACACTACATTGACCTTCACCCGTGTACTACAAGTACCGGGTGAATCTTTTTTCTAGGTAGACCTTAGATAAAAGATTCACCCCGTCCTTATAGTAGAGGGGTGAACCCTAACGTAGTCTAAATACGGACGAAAATAGCTTTAGTATGGAACAGGAAGTAGAAACTCTGGCTCCAGGCTCAAATGGCTACCCATATCAGCACATACTTGGTGAAATGGGCGAGAATGCAAAAAGACAAGATGGCGGCGATAAAATGCCACCGGTTTTATTTTTTTAAATTCCTTAAACTACATGTTTTATTATATATTTCAAATCAAAAGTAGCGGGTAAATATAAAGATTTATGTGAAGAATATATTTTGCTTCTTAAATTAAGAATTTACCAGCTCAATTCATTTCCCTGCCATGTCGAAATTCTTTGCCCGTTTTTCTAATATGTTGGTTTTCACCCATGTACTGGATGTATGGGGTGAATCCTTCATCTAGGTAGATCTTAGATAGTACTTCAGTGCTCCTGATTTAGGTGGCATTAATCACTGTTTATCACACCTGACAGGACCGACTTAATGGAGCGCTAACTAGTCTTCATTCTCTTATGAATAGAACAACTATTTACATGACTAGATATAGCTCTAAAATCTGTCAGAAAAGACCGTCAGTTCTAATCCTACCAAATGTAAGATGATTAAAATTTAATGTATGTCATAGTACTTATACTCATTATGTATTGCATTGTGTACACTTTAATTTAAGAATTTACTTCACACTTCAATAGAGGGAGTGCACGTGACATCATTACTTAGCAATCAGCGGGCTGCCATCTTGGATTACAAGCACCCTCCCTAGCCATGTTGTGAATGCATGCCGATGCAGTAAAACAGAGTTTTCTTGTGTTATGGGAGGTTCTGAGCAGTTTACATCCAATGTGTTAATTACAGCAACAACTTCTGAGGCCAAACAACTTCTGAGGCCAAACTGCTCAAAACAGTGACAAATAAACCAACAAATCAGTAAATAAGCACAGTGTAGGCAGTTGCAAGCCTTCTGTATGTCATCCAATATGGCCACCGAAAGTTGTATTGTGACGTCATTACGCCCCCTCTATATAAACCATGTAAACAAAGTTGTGTAAATACCTACTATACCTGTAACACTTATGGTCGATAGACCAGTGTACCAGAACTGACTAAAGATATATATGAATAACATTCATTTTAAATTTACCAAAGAAAAAAAAAAGCACACAAAAAACACCCCACAGAGTGACACCCCCGACCCCCTTACTCTCAAACCCTTTCAGGCTTTCTTTGAGTTTGAGTCACCCATGTCTAAGGTAGCCTGGCATACTTAATTAAGTTAATACTTACCGTTTAACACTGGCAGCTGAAGGAGGGTAGGGTAATCCAGGTGCAACTCAGTATGGTTGCACACCATATGTGACCACCATCTCCACTTACAGTGTTATATCACTACGGCACATGGGTGGGGGGGGGGGGGGGGGGGCGTTGTTTCGGCCTTGTTTATCAGTGCTTAGTTGATTGGGTATAGGCTATAGCCAAAGGCAATTCAGTACTGCAGCTAGATGAAAGATTCACTCTGCGGGAGTAGTTATACTGTAGCCTGCATGTGGGGAATGGTTACGGTAGGTCATATGTATATATATATTACACTATTGACTTGCCAGTTTGTGCTATTACTACACTATTGACGCACCTAAGTCACCCAGTGAATGCATGAAGTGCATTATTAAAACCACAACACAATCCAAATGGTCAATGGGGTAGGACTAGGAGGTAGTTATCAGTATCAGTGTATCATCCATCACACTCCAGGCTCCAGGGGAGAATTTTGTGGTGACTGCCAGACTGGTGGCTACCTTTCTCCGTCCATCCATCCATCATTCATGAAGATATGTCCACAGCTTCCTTAATTATAACCAGGTAAGTCCTCCTTTCTTCTTCTTCCTCGCGATAGAATTTAACACAACAGCACTTCCACTTAAGTTCCAGGTCGGTCAGTTTGGGAACTCAATACTTTCCACCCCTGCGTGTGTGGTAGGAGAGCGGAATGTGCTAGCCTAGAGCCTGGAGAAGACGACACTGCGTGACTGACTGGGTGGCTGGTTGGCGGGTGGCTCCAACCGCGAGTCAAAAAAAGCAAGGGCCGACAACACTCCCAGGGCCGGTCACCCAACCACACACCCCGGCGGCGTGTGCCGGTGTGTGTGAGCGCTTGGCCGGTGATGTATGAAGCATGGAGCCCCCCGAAGGCTTTAGTCCTTTACTGCATTGTGCTTGGTTTGACAGGCCCGGAGAGTTAGGCGTGCATCGGGCCCTGGCCACTCCTCCAACGTCTGCGGTGACTCCTCCGGTTGGCTGGTGGATGGGTGGGTCACTGGGTGGTTGGTGGTGGTGGTGGTGGTGGTGAGTAATCCGAGAATTCCTGTGTGGATGGAGATGTTTTGATGGTCGCGGCCGGGTGACAGGGGTTGTGTATAAGCATAAGGTAGTGGGGGTGTGGTGTTGCTGCTCCTAGGCCTAGGGCCTAGGCAAATAAATACATATATAAATATATAAACCTGGGACTTTGATACCCGCACATCCAGGTGGGTTAGGGTGTAACTGTAAAGCAGGATTCCTCGTCGTCCCCAGTCGGCGGTTCAAGCACCGATGGATGCGGGCGGGGGAGGGGAAATGTGAGGGAGGGAGGAGGGGAAATGTGAGGGGGGCGGGGGACGGCGTATTCCAGGGCCGACCACTGCCGGCCTTAGGGCCTCCTACCTCCGGTAACCGTGACACCGGCGAGCCTCACACCTTGCGCCGTGAGTGCCATCGGGTAAACTTCACCATCGCCCAGCGTATTCCATACAGTATGATAATGATACACACTATGGGCAGAACTGTACGTCTGTCGTAGCAGCAGTAGTAGTAGTGATAGTGTGTCCTGCACACACAGCAGTCCCAGTGTTCCGTGCGCGCTTAAAAGTGAAAATCCACAACGGTGTTGTGAAGTAAAGTGTGAAGTAAAGAGCGCGGGCTGTCGATGTTGTGCACAGCGGGCCGCTGTCACTTGGCGCACGGACACACGGACACCTCTCATTCATTGTTCCCGGCACACAAACCAGCCAATGACAGCACCCGTCTCATCCAGCCGCACGGCGCGCCGGGAGCTATGGCGCGCCGTTTGGCACTGCGACGACGACGCGTTCTATATCGCCATTAGCGTGCCCCAAAATGTCATAAAGGTGAATGCACGCACTATATGGGGGCTGGGTGGGGGGCATTTACACAAATCATTTTAATGGTGAATAAATTAGGGATTGAAAATGTGATGAGTGTCGAAAGAAAAATTACTATTGGTAAAAAGTTTTATTGACGATGATGTTGAGGATGTTAGCCACACAACAGGTTGCTTAGTGGAAGTACATATAGACAGTTAGTTTCATTGGTTGGATTCCGATGTTCTGATATTTGGAGCAAATGCGGAAACATGTACATAAGTTGGGTAGCTTTTTGTAATTTGAGCAATTTTTCAGGCGGGGGGCAGGGGGGGGTAAAGTAGAAGTTTAGTGCATTATTGTTACACTGGTGCCTTCAGCTCGTACTATATGAAGTCATTATATAGTTTCAGAGCAAACAGAAAATTAGCTCTATATAGGCAACACAATGAAAGGCATGCAAGGATATAGTTCTCGTAGGTAAAGGGAGTAATTTCAAATGCGCCTCAGCCTTTAATTTCAGCTCATATGAATCATTCCGCCCACCGAACTACACTTGTAAAATCATGTTTTTTTGATTGTATGGGTAACCCTTTTTTTTTTTTTTTAACACACTGATGTGAATATCAAAATCCAATGGTAAATGTGGGTATTGTTTGTCGCTGAATATTCACCCAGAGACTACGTTAGCGACTCTGCCAGAGTATTGACAAATACCCTATAATACTAAGACGGTTCACTCAGCCTGTACTGTGTAATCAAAATGATCAAACCCACCACTTGGTGCGCTGGCTGTTCTCTTGGTTAAACAGGTGCTATATTATATGTATAAATGTATATATGAATGTGAAAGATGTGTGATGATGGCGATGCTGATGATGATGCTGATGATGATGTGTATATGTTCATAGCAATTTCATATTGATGTGTATTCATACTTACCTATCTCATGTATAATATAATTGTATGTGTTTACATGTGAAATACCAACCAGCAGCTGGGCTGATCAAACCCACCACAAGGTGGCACTGCGAAATTTGGGAGAGATAGGGAGTGAGCCGTCTTCGTATTATAGGGTCTTTGGTATTGACATGTACAGTACATTCAGGCCTGATATCAATTTGGTGGGAGGGCAAACTCCACAATAGATATATACGTATTAAAGTTATGGGGAGCTGGGGTCTCGGGGGTTGGGGCTTATGGCTCTGTCACACTACGACGTAACAGGCCAGCGAGTGGGGAACGTAGAAATCACTTATTTACGTCGAGAAACATAGAAATTCTTCGAGTGGACATACGCGAAACATTGATCCAACGTAGTGGTAATGCATGAGAACATTAAAAAAGCGCTCACGGGACGCTTGCAGAATGCCGGTGAACGTTATAAACGTTATTCGATTGCCAGAAGTACGCATTCATACGTTAAATATGTCAAAACACAGTGGAGAAATGGCAAACGTATGTTAGACATATGTTAGACATATGTTATGCTATGTTTTCAATACGTTGTCAATACGCGGACTGTACATTTCTGCCGGCTTTAATTATGCCTGATGTAGTTCAACGTATGTATAACGTATGTGTAACATATGTCCAGCGTACTCAACGTATGTCTAACATATACATAGCATATGCTAACGTATAAGCCACACATTGTTTTACGTCGAGCTACATCGAAAGTTTTGGACATGTCCAAAACCTTTACGCGTATTGGTGTAACTCGACGTAACCTGACGTATCTCGACGTAACTCGACGTCTGCCTAACGTATGCATGATGTAACCCACCATACCTCAACGTAATGGATCAAAATTCACCTACATCTGCTCACATTAGCACGTTACGTCGTAGTGTGACAGGTCTATTAGGGGCGGGGGAGGGGGGTCCAAATGCGATTATTTCGGTAGGCTTATAAATAGTGATTGTGCGCATGCGTGGTTTAGTTAGGGGGCTTGGCAGACCACGCTTAGAAAGCTGGTGGGGGAGGGGGTGGGGTGCTGGGGGACTGTTCATGTCAGAAATATCCGTTGTCTGCACATACCGTGTGGAGGAGGGAAAGGACACGCACGCACATATTATATATGGGTGGGTGTTTGTGTGACCGCGGGAGTGGGTGTGGTACCACCGGTTTGTGTGTAGGCAGGCATATATGACTATTATGTTTGTTTGTTGTTGTTTTACATCTTAGCAACATCTAAGGTCATATCTGGACGGGTACCGACTTGTGACAGTGGCGCACTCATGGCGACTTTATAGTGCTGCCCCACTGGAAGACCAGGCCACCAGCGCCATGACCTGATATCCCACTCAGTCACATTATCCTGACACTGAGCCAACCAGTCCTTGCCCTATCTTAATAATGCTGAGTGCCAGGCTAGGAAGCAACGAGTATAAACTTTTAAGTCATTGGTTTGACAAGATCTACCAACATGGGAGACGGACGCTCTAACTCAGTCGGCCATCCCGTCTGGTATATGACCATTATGATTGTGAACGCTTGTGTGGAGGTGGGATGGATGTGGCTAGAGATGTGTGATGTTTGTTTGTGTTGGGGGGTTTTAAGTCCTAGCAACATTTAAGGTCATATCGGGAGGGTAATCGGCTTGTGAGTCTGCACTCATGGCGACTTTATAGTGTTGCCTCACTGGGAGACCGGACAGTCGGCATCACGACCTGATATAGGTAGACAAACAAGTAGGCAGGCCAGGAATGGCAGGTAAGTAGCCAGCTAGGCAGTCAGGCAGATAGGTAGGCAGGCAAGGCAGGTAGGTATTCAGGCAGGCAGATAGGACGGCAGGCAGGTAGGTAGGCAGGCAGGTATGCCTATAGGTAGCTAGACAAACAGGCAAGCATGTAGACAGGTAGATTAGCATGTAGGTAGGTAGTAGGTAGGGAGTAGACATGTGAGTAGGTAGGTAGATTAGTAGGTAGGCAAGCAGGCCCATAAGTAGGTAAGGTAGGTAGGTAGCCTGTAGGTGGTAGTAGGTAGGTAGGTGGTAGACATATGAGCAGGTAGGTAGATTAGTAGGCAGGCACACAGGTAGGTAAGTAGGTAGTAGGTTGGTAGATAGGTAGGTAGTGGACATGTAAGTAGGTAGGTACCGTGTAGGTGGTAGTAGGTAGGCAGGTGGTAGACATGTGAGTAGGTAGGTAGATTAGTAGGCAGGCCCACAGGTAGGTAAGTAGGTAGAAGGTTGGTAGGTAGGTATTAGACATGTAAGTAGGGAGGTAGATTAGCAGGTAGGCAGGCAGGCCCATAGGTAGGTAGGCATACTTGTTGACAGGCAGGTATGCCCGAAGGCACTCTCTAGTGCTCTCTGTGGCGGAGTGGTTAGAGTGTCTGACTTTTTTCGAGGTCTGCCTCCTAATCTGAAGGCCAGTGGTTCGATTCCCCGTACCTCCACCTCTGCCAATTTGGATTTCCACCGCTGTGTATAACTTACAGTGTCATCAAAGGCCAGTTGCTCTCATACCATGTCTATGTGGTATGGGAGGTTAAAAATCCCTTGGGTCGGTAAAAGTGTAGGCTCGGGCTTTCTTTCGACAAACTGTCTAATGGTGAAAAAAAGTCGATTCAGACTTATCCATAATAGGCAGCATAAAAAAAAAGGTATGCCCGCATGCAGGTATGTAAGTGGGAAGGCAGCTTGGCAGGTAGGTAGGAGAGGAAGAGGGGCGAGCGGGAAGGCAGAGAGGGAAGAGGAAGAAGAAGCCTGGTGAAGTCCTAGTGTACATTGAACCAAGCTCCAGTTGGGTTAGTCAGCCTAGCGTCTGATTTATTCCCTCGTGGTTTGGATGTATTGACATTTTACGCCCTAGGAACATCTAGGTCATCAGGATGGCTACTAATTGTGACAATGCGTATTCGTGGCGATTCTATAGCGCTGTATTAATCTGGCTACTGTCCTGTTGGAACTATGACCCACAACACATTTTGCTGACACGGAGCCAATCAGTCCTCTCTCTATTTTAATAATGCCCAGACACAACAACGCAAGGCAGGAACTAGAATCAACTTTTCTAAGTCTTTGGCTTGACTCGGGCAGTGATTCATCCCTCAATTAACCACACAGGAAATGGACGTCCTAACCACCACTCACCCGTGGGTTTGTGGGTTCGAACCCTGGTCGAGTCAAACCGATGACTTAAAAATAGATAGGCCTACTTGTCACTTCCTAGCCAGGTGCTCGGCATTATTAGAATAGGGCAAGGACTGGTTGGCTCAGTGTCAGGATAATGTGACTGATTGGGATATCAGGTCATGATGCTGGTGGCCTGGTCTCCCAATGGGGCAGCACTATAAAGTCACCATGAGTGCACACTGTCACAAGTCGGTACCCGTCCTGATATAACCTTAGATGTTTCTAGGACGTCAAACAACATGAAGCAAAAAACAAGCAACCTACCCTCTTGGCCACCATGCCTCGTCCAACGCTTTGTTAGAGATTTGCTGAAGATTTTCCTGGATGTTTGTTGAAGGTTTGTTTGTATACATGAGGTAGTTGGTAAATATCCTGCAGATTTGTTGGAGAATTTTCATCTGTTCGCCGCAGACCTGATGTTAAGGGGCTGTCACACTATGATGTATAGCATTAGCGTATGCCGACGTATGTGCTTTTCGACCAACACGTCGGCATATGCCATCATAGGTTACGCATAGGTTGGGCATAGGTTGGACATAGGTCATATATACTTTTCATAGGTCGTCATAGGTCGGCGTAGTTTGAGCTGCCAAAAATAATTTTGTGCTTGTTCAAAATATTAAACTTATGCCGGCGTGTGGCTCATACGGTTCTCATATGCTGGACGTACGCCGGCATAGGTTAAGCATACTCTGGCCATATATCGGCGTAGGTTACTCATACGCTAGACCTGTCACCTGTAACCATCAACAAACATCCCAGTACGCCGCTTATAGGTTGTCAATTGCTTCGCATGCGCCGTCATAGGTTAGGCATAGGTTAGGCATAGGCTACGCATACGCTTCATACATCACTGGGACCTCCCGTAGTGCAAAAAGGTTGACTTATAACGATTTTCAAATTATTGCGCCACGTTACGCATACGCTACTGCCATACATCGTAATGTGACAGGGCCTAATGAACTAGTCCTCCAGAGGTTAAATTTTTATTGGGATGCTTTGTGCAGATTAACGGAATTTTGCTGGACTGTAATTTATGGTATCAACACAACCCCAGGACTATCAAAATTGGGTTTTGCTGCATTGTAGCCCTGTTTGTTTGTTGGGGTTTTACATCCTCGCAACATTGAAAGCCATATCAGAACGGGTACCGACTTGTGACAGTGCACACTCATGGTGACTTTATAGTGCTGCCCCATTGAAAGTCTTTACCCTATTCTGGTAACCCCATGCCCCAGACTAGGTTGCAACAAGTATCAATTTTGCCAGCCATTGGCTTGACTCGGTTGGCCTTCGAACTCACGACCTGCCGCAAAACCACCCGATCCATTTAGCGAACCTCCAGCTTGACCTAGGAAATGCTGTACGTGTCGATATATGGAGCGTTGCTACATTGTAAACAAACTACCCGTATCTTTGTATTTAACAAAAAAGAAGAGCTGTGGGTGCAATACAAAATAAAATTGCATTATCCGCCTTTTTCTTTCTTTTTACGCCCCCATTCTGAATACACAAGTTCCGCTGGTAGAATGTAGCTGCCATCCACTACGTCGGGTCGCAGCTTCGGGTTATACACCGGTGTGGCGTGCTCAGCCGTGTACCGTGCCGTGCTCAGCCGTGTCCATCGCTTCTGCGCATGCGTCAGAATCTAACAGCATCGTCTGCGCATGCGTCAAAATCCATCCAGATTCAAGCTGTCAGCTAAGACACTTCACTAAGACTTATTTGGATATTCACTACAACCGTGGCCTAAGTAGGCTAATTCTAGACCCCTCCCCCCAGCCAAGAAAAGATAAATAAAAGTGTGGTGAATTCCTGCAGTAGGAAATAGAGATACAAAAAGAATAATAAATCCGTGCATGCGTAGAAGCGATGGACACGGCTGAGCACAGGACACGGTTGAGCACGCCACACCGGAAGTAGGGGTTTAAATTATAAACCAGACAGGATGGCTGAATGAGTTAGAGGGTCCGTCTCCTGTGTTGGTAGATCGTGCGTTCGAATCCTGGGCGAGTCAAACCAATGACTTAAAAATTGATATGTGTCACTTCCTAGCCAGGCGCTGGGCATTATTAGGATAGGGCAAGGAGCAGTGGAATGAGGAAGACCAGTCGTCTGCGACTGAAATTTCCCCTGCTTAAAACAAATAATGTACCCACAACAACAAAAAAACTCAGGGTACAGACAAGAGCCTGGTTGTTTGAGAGTGCTTGCAACTAATAATAATAATAAAACATTTATATAGCGCCCGATCCAGCAAGCCGTTCTCAGGCGCTTTACACAACAACAAATATACAGGAAAATAAATTGCAACTAGTGAGTATTGACAGTCGCGCACCTGTCTTCGACGACTCCTGTGATCGGCAACCCTTTGCCCATGTGCAAACAATTTCTCAATGTAGGAACTGTTTTCGTTTCATTTTCATTTCACTATCATTGTTATTGTTGGTTGGTGTCTTATAATATCCTAGCAACATCTAAAGTCATCAAAGGATGGATGACAATGCACACTCATAGCAACTTTATAGCACTGCCCCAACTGGAAAACTAAGCTGCCAGCATCATGACCCAATATCCCACTCAGTCACATAATCCTGATACTGAACAAACCAGTCTTGGCCCTATCCTATTAATGCCGAGCGCTAGGCTAGCTAGCAACAAGTATAAATTTAGTAGGACACTGTTTCGACTCAGTCAGGGTCTAAACCCACAAACTCCCACATGGAAAGCTAGCCAGCGCTCTTAGTCTTACTGAATTAGGGACCAGACGGGATGGCCGAATGAGTTAGAGCATCCGTCTCCCATGTTGGTAGATCGTGGGTTCGAACCCTGGTCGAGTCAAACCAATGACTTTAAAATTGATATTTGTTGCTTCCTAGCCTGGCGCTTGGCATTATTACGATAGGACAAGGGCTGGTTGGCTCAGCGTCAGGATAATGTGACTGAGTGGGATATCAGGTCATGGTGCTGGCAGCCTGGTATTCCACTGGGGCAGCACTATAAAGTCGCCATGAGTGTGCACTGTCACAAGTCGGTACCCGTCCTGATATGACCTTAGATGTTGCTAGGATGTAAAACAACAACAAAAGAACAAAACAACAAAAACAACAACAAAAACCTTAGTGAATTAACCATTCCGTCTGGTCATTTCAGCCCCCCCCCCTAATAAAAGGGCAACTGCTATGTCAAGACACCTGCTATGGCAGGACAACCTTAGTCTGAAAACAGTTGTCCGCTGAAGACAGGTACTACTGTAAGTGTAACTAGGCATGGCTTGCTAGTGCGTGCCTATTGTCGGTAGTAACGGCACAAGGAGGTGAGTGGTCTATTTATTATTTACTATCTCCAGCCACCGAGCACGCCCATGGCTTGCCTACTTCCTTATTGCCTCGGCAGAAAATATGTACAGCAGCGACTTTCTGGAGTCTGCCTCCTGACTATGCTATTTGAGCCTGCCTCTAAGGTGCTAACTAGTTCTGTTTGTTCACGTAACGGTTGATACAAAAGAGCACAGAAACAGTTATACTAGGTACACTGAAAACGACAAAAACATTTACTTCAAATAATATGTATTCCATTGAGAGTATGAAACGCTGTGCAAAAATCCAAATCAGGTTATCCTGAGTAAATACATATGAGCCTGTCTCAAAAGGTGCTAACTCTTCTTTTTTTTGTCCACTCTAACAATTGACACAAAACAGCACAGAAACGGTTACACTGAAAACACAAGGACATTTGCTTCAAATCAATATGTATTGTATTGGGATTATGAAACGCCATGTAAAAAACAAATCAGTTTACCCTGAGCAAATGCCTAAGCAGATATAGATAAAGGATTCACCCGGTACTTGCAGTACACAGGTGAATACCAGCCTTATATCAAAACGGTCGAAAAAGCGGGTTAATGAAATGAGAGCCTAATTTCACAATCTAAGAAGCAACATTTATTCTTTGTAGGTGTCTTCATATTTACCCGCTAATATAAATATAATAAAATAGCTAGTTTAATACGATTTAAAATTGAAATCGACGGCGTTCTATGGCCACCATCTTGGATTTTTGCATTCTCTCCCATTTCACAAAATCTGTGGCAATATATGTAGCCATTTGATCATGGAACCACAGTTTCTACTTCATGTTCCATACTAAACCTATTTTCGCCCGCATTTACACTACGTTGTCCTTCACCCATGTGACTCTTTTATCTAAAGCAGATAGTATGTTGATCATTACAATGGACAAAGTTTTGTCCCATATTGCTTAGCACCTTTTGAGACAGTCTCATATATGTGTCATAAACAGATAGTATGTTGAGTGTTACAATGGATAAAGCTTTGTCCCATATTAATTATTATATCGCCTTTTGAGACGGTCCCATTTATCTAACAAACTATGGCGAAACTTAAAACCATTATGCAACTTTAATGATCCACGTGTCGCCAGGGGTCAATGCCACACGACGTGACCTACATTGCGGCCAGGGGGTCTGATGGTATGCGCATTCACATGTTTGTAATTAGGGTCTGATACACACGGCCGCACTGTGCCTTGTACCTACACGCTCCGCTGCCAGGATGTGTCAGTACCCTGGTTACTGCTCTGCGGCTGGGACATGTGATAAAGCCCCAGTCACACATAGCCGGACGAGCCCCGGATTTTGAGCCGGACCACCCATGGATCAACGGCCCGGACTGTCCCATACCGCCACGGATAAAATCACTGTTTTCGTCGATTTTTGCCTCGTAGTCACACTTTTCCCGGACGAGCCCCGGACTATCCTGGATCACCCCATGGACTATCCTGGATCACCCCCCGGTCTTACGGGGGCAGTCCAGGGGTGGTCCCTGGCTAGGCTGGGGGTAGTCCTGGATAGTCCGGGGATGGTCCGGGTCAAACCGTGGCTCAAAATGACCCCGTACCACCCCTGGACAGGACTCGTCCACCGAGGACCACCCCCGAAATACCCGGACCACCCCCGGATCAGGCCAGATCAGGCCAGATTGAGCCCGGATCGTAGAATCCCCTGGACCATCCCGGATGGTTTAAACATTTAAAAACATCCGGGGCTGAGCCCGGACGGCGCCGGACGAGCCACGGATCAGGCCAGATCAGGGGGTGTCAGCACGGACGAGCCACGGACGAGTCATGGATCACCCCGGATCGCCCCGGACCACCCCGGATGGCGGTCCGGGGCTCGTCCGGCCCCATATCCGGGTATGCGTGACTGGGGCTTAAGCAGGAATGGGAAGGGAACCCTCAGCCTCACTCCCCCCCCCCCTCCCCCCCGCCCCATTTAATTTTGTTTATTTGTTGCTGTTTCTCCGATATTTCCAGTCAACCATATATAATGACAGAGACAGTCCAAATCCAAATGTAAAATTTAAGACGGGATGGCTGAGTGAGTAGAGCGTCCGTCTCCCATGTTGGTAGATCGTGGGATCATGGGTTTGAATCCTGATCGAGTCAAACCAATGACTTAAAAATTGATACTTGTCGCTTCCTAGCCAGACGCTCGGCATTCTTAGGATAGGGCAAGGAGCAGTGGCATGAGGAAGACCAGTTGTCTGCGACTGAAATTTCCCCTGCTTAATCAACTTATGTACAAAAAAATAAAAAATAAAAATGCACTGGGATTGGTCCCACTGGTTCACTAGCCACAGCTGGTCCAGTGTATTACTAACAACCCACCCTAACAGCATAATTCATAAACTCACATAGCTAACCACACTAGAGTAACACTAGAATAGTTCTAACAAACTGACATTTATGTAGGCCTACCGCTTGCCTAACTCCAACTGAACAGACCCTACATTAAAACTTACTACAACTTTACCAAATTAATACAGAAGATAACTTCTGCTTACATTCTAAATACCATGTAAATACTCACATTTATCTGACTAATATTGATCTAGTTATATGACACTACTTTTAACATATTGCTATGGAACTTTTGGGTTACATAATTTCATTATGTTATATGCTGCAAATTGTGTATTCAACAGTTATTGTATACCTTACTCTATATACCTTTTGTGTAAATAACCCTGAATTGAAAAATGGCTGGAAGACCAGTGCTTCGGCACTGGCAAAAGACTTATTCAGCAGAATAAACATACTTACCACAAGAAGAGGGGAGGGGGAGAGGGAAAGGGGTGGGGGGGATTCCTGTGTCAGCCTCCTCTGGAAATGAAACCAAAGAAAATAGTGACATGTTGCTTCCATGAAGAGATTAGTCGCATCTGGGGCATTGGGAGACTAGACCTTACACTTTTGAGGTCATTTCAAGGGTCACTTTCCAATATGGGTATTCCGAGTTTCGCTGGTCCCTCAGGAAGCACTGAAGCTGCAACACAGCACGCCGAGTCACAGCTTCAGCATAGGACTGTAAGATGGGAATGATTCCTCGCCCAGCCAAATCCTTCACTATAAGCCCCTATATGTTTTAACTTATTTCTAACCACATGCCTCCTGATGACCAAACTTGGTAGAGTTCTTGCCATACATTTAAGCTAAGATTCCATATACGCCGTATGCGGCATGTGAATGTGAATGCGAATGCGGCAAAAAATGGAAAAGCATGTAAATAAACATGGGTGCTTCCATATGTCTGAATGCAAATGCGAACGCGAATGCGAATGCGGCAAATGGATTGACCCATGGACCGATCGGTGCGAATGCAAATGTGAATGTGAATGCTGCTGTGTTTGCCATAGAAAACAATAGTAACTTTGACTTTCCTTCACAAATTTGGAGCAAATAACTCCAAAAATGGGATGGGTATCTTTTTGTTTTTGTTTTGTTTGTTTAGCACCCCCCCTCGCCCCCCCCCCCCCAACACAAAAAGAAGACATAAATTATTGGAGGTCGGCATGGGTATTTATGCCGCATACCGAGTTCGCATGCCGCATACCGCATATATGGAATCTTAGCTTTACTCTGTATAGAGTGCAGTGAAATTGTCTTAGCAAATATTTTACATTAGGTAAACTACCACTTTACCACTTTGTGTATCGTGGTGTGTGTATATTCACCACCTCCACCCACCTACCACTGCGTAAGATGAAGCTGTGGAACTTGGAATACCCATATTGTAAGCTCTTTCAAAATTGTGCTGACCGTGTCAACTAAAGCAAAGCAAGAGGGAATAAGACGATATCACATATGAGCATTTTATCACCAAACAAATATATATTTTGTCTCTGTAATCTATTTGGACATTCCATACATGGGAAGTGACATAGCGATATTAGTTATTACATTCTGAGTGTGTACTAACATTGGTTAAAGTTGCATAGTCCGATGCTTTTGAGTTTCTGCTATTTTCTGAGATAAATATATTATACTAATCGTTATAATCCATTTTACTTTAGTTTGAAGTAACTTTAATTTTAAATGGCTAAGTTTGGAGATATTTGATGTCAAAACATGCCAACATAATTTTGGCAAGCATGCCAAAACTCTGACACCATAGACTTCAGTAGTAATGGGTTCTATTATTTGACTTATTATGCCCTTCTATGCAGCAACAAATGCTTAATATGTGCACCAGTGTCTAAGTTGAATATGTAGAATCAAATCTAGATAAGTGTTTTGGTTTTGAAAATTTGATGTTTTCATCGGACTATGCACCTTTAAGGTATAGAAGAAGAGGGGTGGGTGAATGGAGTATAGTGATGGAGTATTATGTTAGTCCACATTTCGACCTGAAGGTGGCGCTCCGATCTTGTTCGAGTCAGATACAAGTGATTCAGCATCACAACTAGAAAATGGGGGAAATGACAGCTCCCCATTAGAATAAGATACCGTCCCAATTTCCAAGTATTGTAAGCCTACCTCAAATGTAATTGAATGAAATTCTACCAAGCATTAAACAATTTTATTAATTTTACAAGAATGCTGCCACTGTGCCAGTTATCCCGTGTCAACTTAAAGTTGCATAGTCTGATAGTTTTGAGTTTCTATCATTTTCTGAGATAAATATATTAGGTTGATCATTATAATCTACCTTACTCTATTTTGAAGTAACTTTTATTTTAAATGGCTAAACGTTGAGATATTTGATGGGCAACCATGCAAACTTAATTTTGGCAAGCACGCCAAAACTCTGACACCATAGGCTTCTGCAGTAACAGGTTCTATTAAATTGTCTCTATTCCCTTCTATGTTGTGATAAATGTTTAATAAGTTCACCAGTGGCTATGTTAGATAAGTAGAATAAAAACTAGATTGTTTTCGTTTTGAAAATTTGATGTTTTCATCGGACTATGCAACTTTAAAAATTGATACTTGTCGTTACTTAGCCTGGAACTGGGGGGTCTTTAGAATAGGGCAAGGAGCAGTTGAATAGGGAAGCCTAATAGACTACATCACGGTTCCAGCGGCGCTGTGCATTGTGGGATGGGTCAGAGCAAAACAACCCCCCCAAAAGCACATGGCACATGCTAATACACTGGGTGCAGCTATGAAATGTGCTAGTTTCAGCTCATCTCAGCTCTTGTTTGAAACATAGAATACCAACTAAAAAAATATATATAATAAATTAAGATATTAATCTTTTATCCAGCATTGCATTTACATCAATATAATCAGCATTTATATTTACAAAAATCTAGGCACTCAGACTAGTGTTAGAGCCATAGCCAGAGTACTCAATGCATTGTCAATGGCAGTGAGCAATCTCCATACAGAAAAAGTAAAATATTGATAAAACCACACCACCTAGGCACAGACCGCTTGGAATACATATAGAAAACATGTTTAAGAAAAGGATTGTATAAGGTTAGGGTTTTGGATTTCTATTAATTTTGAATAAAACTGACATTTTTCAATGCGCGTATTGGCAAACTCAATGGCCGTACGCCTTTGCTTTGCTCCCAAGGCCGTTTTCAGCGCATGCGCAGTCGGAACCGTGATATAGTCTATTATCTACGATTGAATCAGGTTCTATTAAATTGACTCAGTATCCGTTTCTATACAGCGAGAAGTGTTTAATAAATGTAGTTAACTATGTAGGATCAAATCTGTGGTTTAATAATATACAGGTGTTTAGTTTCAGAAACCTGATTTCAATGTCCGGTGCAGCGTATTGGGAGTGCCAGCGATTTCCACAAATCGATACGCGCAAAATGTCTATATTTAAGCTGTTGATTAATTAATGTTGACAATTAATCACTGTTCATTAGTTGATGATTTATCAGCGCTAGTAGAATGAGGTGTGCCCTGCCTTCTCGTTAAATCTGTGCTAACCTTAAGCCCCAGTCACACCTACCCGGATCAGAGGCCGGACGTGGTCCGTGGCGATCCGGGGTGATCCGTGGCTGGTCCGTGGTGATCCGGGGTGATCCGTGGTGATCCGGGCTGGTCCGGGGTCTGCCCCGGATGTTTTTAAATGTTTAAAACATCCGGGGCGGTCCGGGTCATCCGGGCTCGATCCGGCATGGTAGTAGTAGTAGTAGTAGTAGTAGCGAACCAGTCCCGGACCACCCCCGGACAGCCCGGAAAGGCCCCGGTTCACCCCCGGACTACCCGGACCACCCCTGCATCGCACCGGCCGGGTGCGTGTGACCGCGAGGCAAAAAACAACGAAAAACGACTGGTGTGGGGGTGGTCCGGCTCTAAATCCGGGGCTCATCCGGGTAGGTGTGACTAGGGCTTTACTAATGCTGGGTTCTATTTTAAACAAAGCCATGGTTAACTCTCACCTTGCCATCAACCTTTCTAAATGTCGTCTGCTGCCAGCTGTATTCACATGAACTGGTGGTTCCCCATTCTAAATTGTCTGTTTTCAGCACAAGTGTAGTTTAATATTAACAATAATTACCAGATACTACAGTCTCAAACAGGATAGTCTAATCGGTAAGTGCGTTGGCTGGCTTCCTGTATGGAAGGTCATCAGGGGCCAAATGTAAGAGTCAGGGTTAGGGCTCGTAACCCACGCGTCGTGCGGATTTCCCGGGTTAGCGGCCAAAGTTTCAATGTATCAGGGCGGGTTAGGCTACCGCCTCGAGGGTTAACGTCGCCGTCACTAACGTGCAGGTTAGGGACCGATTCGGGCCAAATCTATTCAATGTGACCATATTTAACAGAATTAGATCCAGAATAAGTGAAATTTGATCAATTTAACCCTAAATTAGAAGCATTATTAAGGCTACCGCCGCATTGGCGGCGATATTAATAGTTATATTTTCGAATCGACGAACGTAATGTAAACAAATCGCCGCAACCGCCGCATCGACGTCGCGTTCCATACTGGCGGCGCCGGCGGTTTGTTTACTGTACGATCGTCGATTCGAAATATAACTATTAATATCGCCGCCGTTACGGCGGCATCGTTAATATTGCTTCGAATTTAGGGTTAAATTGATCAAAGTTCACTTATTCCGGATCTAATTCTGTTAAATATGGTCACATTGAATAGATTTGAGCCTAATATATGGCTACAAACGCAGAGGGATTTCCCAAATCTATAAATAACTGAAACAATAGCTAACCCGCGCGCGCTTTGGACTGATACATCCCCCGTGACACATTTAATAACGCCGACAATAGATAACCCGCCGGCCGCCCTAAACTCCGCAGCCTATAAATTGTGACTCTTACATTTGGCCCCAGTTCAAACCCCAACCGAGTTAAACCAAAGACTTACAGAAATTGATACTTGTTGCTTGCTACCTAGCCTGGGGCCGTATGCACGAATCGGGGTTAGGGCCTTAACCGCGGTTTGGCTAGCTCCACAAGGCTAAATGTGAGAAATCGGTATGCACGAATCGGTGTTAGGGCTAACCGTGAAATTTAGCCTAGGCTAAGCTAAACCATTTTCAAATCAGGTTTTACCTCTAGCCGGGGCGGTTAGTGTGCGTGTGTGGCTCTCAATCTATGGAATGCGATCATATTTAACAGAATTAGATACGCAATAAGTGAAATTTTATCAATTTAACCCTAAATTCGAAGCGTTATTAAGGCTACCGCTGCATTGGCGGCGATATTAATAGTTATATTTTCGAATCGACGAACGTAAAGTAAACAAATCGCCGCCGCCGCCGCCGCATCGACGTCGCTGTCCATATTGGCGACGGCGCCGATTTGTTTACTTTACGTTCGGCGATTCGAAAATATAAATATTAATATCGCCGCCAATGCGGCGGTAGCCTTAATAACGCTTCGAATTTAGGGTTAAATTGATCAAATGTCACTTATTGCGTATGTAATTCTGTTAAATATGATCGCATTTAATATATTTGAGCCTAAGAGATGGGTACAAACGCAGAGGGAATTCCCAAATCTATAAATAAACTCACGGTTAGCTATCCACAGCGGCAAAAACATTGGTGCATACCGATTCACACATTTCTCAAACCCCCCGCTACCCTGAGGTAGCTGTTCGCGGCTACTGCCTTAACTCCAGCTAAGCCTAAACCCGATTGGTGCATACAGCCCCTGGTGCTTGGCATTATTAGGTAGCATGGTGCTGGTGGTCCGGTGTTCCAGTGAGGCAGCACTATAAAGTTACTATGAGTACCTCTCCTGATATGACCTTGACTGTTGCTAGGATGTAAAGCCCCAATAAACAGTCAAACAGGATACAACGCTCAGCGGCTACAACCGATACTGTTCAACAGACAGAGCATTCTCCATTATGGATTTGATTGGCTTAATGATATATAAATTATAATAGTAGTGACAGGCTTACATATATGTCACATATGTCGCTACTACAAATTATGTCGTAAAACGCGGTTATTGTATACATAACCATTAACCCTCGTGGCATGGTGAATTACTGGTTAGCTCAGTGTCAAGATAATGAGACTGAGTGGGATATCAGGTCATGGTGCCAGTGGCCTGATTTCCAAGTGGGGCAGCACTATAAAGTTGCCATGAGTGTGGACTGTCACAAGTCGGTACCCGTCCTTATATGACCTTAGATGTTGCATGGACGTAAAACTCCAACGACCAACCAACTAACCAGCATGATGGAGCGCTACTGAAGCTGTGTAAGTGTGAATGGTGGCGATTCACCGCCCGCCACCAGGGGGCGCCACCTGGGGGGCACCACCAGGGGGCGCCACACAGAGGCTGCTCTCGGAGCCTGCCGTCACACTTCGCAGAAACTTCTTCTTTTTTTTTTTGGTAAAGTATTTATTCATCTGAATATGACATTTGTCAGCGCCGAAGCACTGGTCTTCAGGCCATCTTACTATTGGAATTGACATTCTAAACATTAGGCTAGGACATCGCTAGAATTGCGCCTGGCTAACGATGCTTTGTTTGAAGTTTCATAATCTGATGTATTTGGGTTTATGCCGTATTGTTTTAATAAATAAATATATTACTATTAGGTTAATCATATAATCTACTTTACTTCAGCTTGAAGTAACTTTGATTTCCAATGTTTGCATAACGCAGTGAACATAGTCTGATAGAATTGTCGATACTGAAATACCTTGATTATATTTCAATCATATATATCCCACTAGTTACTGGTGGTCTACTCTAATGTATGGGGCAGAGACATGGACAATCTCTAAGAAAATGTACAAACGTTTAGCAGCATTTGAGATGTGGACTTATCGAAGGATGATGAAAATATCATGGACAAAGAAGATCACCAACAAAGAAGTTCTCAGACAAATTAAAAATAAGAAACGCTTGTTTGCCACTATACAGACAAAGAAACTTATTTATTTTGGCCACATCATTCGTCAGAGTTCAATATACCGTACATTGTTGGAAGGGAAGGTAAATGGCAGCAGAGGGAGAGGGAGACCAAGAACATCATGGTTTACAAATATTTCACAGTGGACAGGCTTGAATTATTCACAGTCTATCAGAACAGCACAACATTGGGACAAGTGGAGAACCATTGCATCCAACCCTCGACTAGAGGACGGAACTATTGATTGATGAGTTACTGGTGAAATCATTTATTGCAGTTTCGTCCTCCTTTGGAATATATAGAATTAATTTTGGCATGCACACCGAATGGATAGACATCTTATTTGTTAACCCATTTTCAAATGTAGCAGTACACCACAGGACCAAACTGCAATAAATGATTGCACCAGTAACTAGTTGGATACATATGATCGAAATATAATCAAGGTATTTCGGCATCTAAATTGTTATCAGACTATGTTCATTGGATTATGAAAATGTAAGTTGACATTACAACCAGTAAGATTGTGAAGAATAGGCAACAAAAGAAGAGCGCACTAGACTTTAAGAATAAAAGTTAGTTAATAAATAATCAATAGCTAGTCTTGAGCTGGCGATTTTGCAGATGATGAGATAAATAAAATAATTAAAATGTAAATAAATCAAATGAATAAATAAAACAAATACGACAAAATAAATGGATAAATGGATTCATTGCTCACGGGCACAGAAGACGATGAGGCTGGTTTGGGAAAACATGGCTTTTATTCAGTCGTGGCCCCCCGGGCTCCAATGGACATGTATATTCTGGATTGACGACGGGCCGTGGCCGACATAAGGTCATGCAGGTGATAACATAAGAGCATGAGATGAGAGATGCAACATATGGACAAGTTAACATATAAGATAAGATATGATGAACAATTACAAGTAAACAGTCAATATGTGAAGGTGAATAGAATAATGATCGTAATATGCGATTGGCAGTTTTTTAGATATGTTTTTGGCAATTGGGCAGTTATCAATTGGGCGATTGTCAATTGAGTCGTTAATGGACTTCCTTGTCTAAATGTGTTTTTTAATTTTAGTTTTTTTAATTGTTTTTGAATTGACCAAGCCAATTAGAGTGCAGGTGTGGGTGGGTGGGTAGAAAAAGGGTGCAGTAGTGGTCAGTCGGAGGCGCTGTTGCAGACTGACTCCCTTGTGGTCTGTGGCGCCGGGCTCCGGTCGCTGGAGTGATCTGATTGGCTTAGGTGTTTTGTGTTTTGATTGGTCGTGGGAGTGTGAGGTGGATTTTTGGGCTCCTCCCCCCCATCCCCCATGGCGGGTGGAGGGGGGTGGGGGGGGAGCTGACAGCCTCACCTCTCCACCATGCCCAGCAATGAATCCGATTGAGCGACCCTGCTCATTCCCAACAATTAATTAATTAAATAAAATCACTGAAATCACTGAAATCAATAAAATAGATAAAATGGATGGAATAGATAAAATAGATAACAAGGATAAAATCGATAAAATAGACCAAAGACAAAATTAGGGGAAAAAATAGATGAAATAGATGAATAGATCAAATAGATCAAATAAATAAAATAAATAAATAAACTAAGCAAAATAAACAAAGAAAATAAATAAATAGATTAGCATACACCATACTGTTAATGGAGCTATGGTCAGAATCCACGTTCCTCATTTGGCAGAGCGGATTGTATTTAAATGCTGAGTCCTGGAATGGCATTGAAGCGGTCACCGTGCTTGTTTGTCTCCAGGGGGAAGGTAACACAGTCGCAGTTCTGGGAATGATTTGACCGATCAGAGGATTGAACTAAAGATTTCCTGGAATCCATCGCTACCCATTCAGCCACCCTCTCAACCCATAAACAAATGAAAATACCAACAACAACAAAAAGAAGAAAAAAAGGTTGGTTGTTGGAGTCTTACATCCTTGCAACATCTCAGGTCCAGGGCGGATATTGATTTGCAACAGTGCACACTCATGGTGACTTTATAGTGCTGCCCCACTGGGAAACTAGACCTCCAGTAACATGCCCGGATATCCCATCCAGTCACATTATCCTGACGCTGAGCTATCCAATCCTTGCCCTATCCTATTAATGACAAGCGCCAAGCTAGGAAGCGACAAGTATCAATTTTGTAAGTCATTGGTTTGACTCACAATCTCCCACATGGGAGGCATGCGCTCTACCAATATGGCCACCACATACGGTAAACAAACAAAAAGGGGAGGGAGGGAGTACATTAAGTATACAGTAAAAGCTTACTTATCAATTGAGGGGCTTGTCCAGCCGACATAGTCAGTCAGACAAGCATCAGGGTTCAGATACATGCTGAGTCACATAATTTAAAGTCTTTTAATCAATCATTATGGACCCTACAATTATTACTTAAAATTATACCCCTTACCTAACCAAGGATCAGGCAACTACAGTACTCAACCAAACAACAAACCCAGTATGATAGAACATCCCATTAAAGTTGCATGGTCCGTTGGCGTTTGAATTTTTGTGTTATTTTTTAGATAAATATATCAAAGTGATCATTATGAGCTACTAATCATTAGTCTGGAGTCATTTTGATGAAAAATGACTAGTTTTGAAGCGATTTGAGCTGAAGGAACCCAAAATAATTTCGACAAGCTTGCCAAAACACCTGTGGCTATGACCTAGATGGTCATCTCGCGGTCACCACGCGATGTGAGATGACCTACTAATCCTGGAACCTGACAGGGATGTAGGTAGGTATTTCTGTTTGGAAGGGGAACATTCTGGGAAGCCCCAGGGAAAATGGGAATGGGCATGGACCAAAATATATATATATATTGATCGGCCAATACTGATATATATATATATATAAATTTCAAAATTTAAATTACCCAAATTGATTAATTATATTCATAGAATTGACCAAACAGCATTGAATATCCAACATGAAGGGGAGGGGCAACATCCACCTAATTTCCCCTTCCCCTCTATGACCCTGCACAGTAGGACTACCTGGTTGGGGGGGGGCTAATGAGGTCACGAGATTGGCCTAATTGGTTAATGGCCTCCCTGCATAATGGGTGTTTCAAACTGAGTGTTCAAAGGGGTGAGGTTATAAATTCACTGGTTATGCTCTATATGCTGTCCCAAATCATTAGCTAATGCACCAGTATCTAAGTTGGATATACAGGATCAAATGTAAGTAGTTGTTTTAATTTTGACAAAATTATATTTCATCGGACCATGCAACTTTAACTTGACTGCTTAATAGAAGAAGTTCAAGTAACTCATTACCCAGACCACCCCACTTCCGGAAATCAGCTGCAAGCTTGTTTGTTTGCTGTTGTTTTACGTCCTAGCTACATCTAAGGTCAGTGTGTCTGCAAGCGACATTTTTAACGCTGACTAGTCCAATGAAAGCATAAACTTTTCGAAAACAAAGCAAGTTACCTAGATTTGATCATATATCTTCGACTTAGATACTGGTATACTTATCCAACATTTGTTGCTGTGTAGAAGGGAATACAGTCGAACCCCGTTAAAACAAGCTCGGTTAAACCAAACGATCGGTTAATCCAAACTTTTTTCGGCGACCATTTATCATATAAAAAAGTTGGTTAAACCAAAGTCGGTTAATCCAAAGTATCGGTTAATCCAAACAAAATTGTCGGCCCCAGGCCATTTCCGGTACAGTTAAACCAAACTTTCATGTGGTGTTAAGGTCAGCTGAGACTTTTTTATATGATAAATGGTAGTATTTTGCCAGGTCGCCGAAAAAAGTTTGGATTAACCGATCGTTTGATTTAACTGAGGTTGGTTTAATGGGGTTAAACTGTATATACATAAAAAACAATAATCATAGTGTCCACATACATTGTACATTCATAATGCACCCCCGTTTTTGCCTTAAGCCAAGCCAAAGTCAAAGCTCGATTAAACCAATGATCGGTTAATCCAAACACATTTCTAGGGTCCCTTCAAGTTTGGTTTAATGGGGTTATACTGTACTAAGTAAATTTAATCGAAGCTTTTACTGCTGAAGCCTCCTATGTCTACCATTTCGATATGCATACGATAAGTTCACTTTCTGTTTCAGTTTAAATATACACCAAGTTAGCTATTTGCAATACATATTATCCCGAGCTAAAGTAAGGTACACTGTTTTTCTTTGTTTAAATAAAAGTGATTGTTTGTTTATTCTGCTGGTAACGGTTAAGCGCATGCACTTGTTTTCGCCACTGTGCAGTACTGGTCATAATCCATATGGATTTACTTCCTTTATCAATAATTCCTGTAAACTTGTTCATGGTGTAAAATTGGTGAGTTTCCAATTTGTTTGGTTTTTGATAATATGTTGTGCATAGTTTGTTTAGTATGGTGTCTCCTATTTGTTTTTGATGTTTTATTGCTTACTTACTGTTTATCCCTGATCTATTACCTAGTATATATCTCTTTATCCATATCTCACTTCCAGTCTTTCTTAATTTTCTGTAATTGTTATGATCAACCTAATATTGCTGTCTACAAAAAAAAATAAAAATACAGCACACACTCAAGAAAAAAGATTCACCCTGTACTTGTAGTACACGGGTGAATGACAACGTTGTGTAAATACAGGCAAAAATAGCTTTAGTATGGGACAGGAACTAGAAACTGTAGTTCCAGAATCAAATGGCTACATATATTGGCACAGATTTGGTGAAATGGGAGAGAATGCAAAAAGACAAGATGGCGGCCATAGAACGCCATTGATTTCACTTTAAAATCTTATTAAACTAGATGTTTTATTATATTTTTCAACTCAAAGGTAGCAGGTAAATATAAAAACATATATAAAGAATATATTTTGCTTCTTAAATTAAAACATTATTCACTCAATTTATTTCCCCAGCATCTAGAAATTCTTCGCCAGCTTTTCTAATGGGTTGGTTTTCACCCCTGTACTGTCAGTACGGGGTGAATCTTTTATCTACACACACTCAAGCCAATCGGACTAGACAGCTTTAAAACCGGGCATTCTTTAGGTGCATGTCACTGTTGTGCTTGGTAGTATTTGAAAAATGGTCTTGACAGGGAAATAGTGACAACCAATCAGGGCTTTTAGATCTGAAAGGTGATGGCTCAATTTAGCTGTGGCTGGCCACCTGGTGGAGAGTGGAGTTCCCAGTGCACACGTTGTTAGCACAGTCACCGCACCCATATTCACACAAGCAACTCACACAACACAAGCCAAACTCACCACTTTATGGCCCTGTCACACTACGATGTAACGACGTCAACATAGGGAGAACGTGAAAAACGTCGAACTTCTCGGCGTAGTATGCAAATTTGGGCACAAGTTGAACGTGGTTGCAGCGTAGTGGACGAGAGAGTAACGGCGGTAAAGCATAGTGATAGCATCATTCAACGAGAGAGGACAACGTAATTACGCTCAGGGAACGTTATGTATATTATTCCATCGCCAGAACTATGTTGCTTTACGTTACCTTACGTTACTTACGTCATGAAACTGTGGCAAAACCGTAAACTTATGTTGGACATCCGTTAGGCATCCGTTATCCTGGCGTTTTCACTACGCAGACTGCACGTTCCCACCACCTTTAATATGGGTCAACGTAATGCAATGTAATGCAACGTAGTGCAACGTAGGGACCAGCATTTGACTAACGTCCGTTTAACGTCATTGACATTCGCCGAACGTGTACAGAACGTATGGCAAACGTAAACCCTTACGTTCTAGTTATGTCGAAAGTTTTGAACAGGTTCAAAACTTTGACGCATGCTGACGTAACACGACGTAATGTGACGTAGCTCGACGTCAGTCTAACATCATTCTGACGTCATCATAACATAATCCAACGTACGTCAACGTAATGACGAAAAATCACCACGTCAGGCTTACGTTGGCTCATTACGTCGTAGTGTGACAGGGGTATAACAAACACATACGCCTATGTAACAGTCCGAGTGAGTGAATATAGGGATTTCTAAACACCAATTTGAAAGGATTCTACCCACACACGAAGACCATTATGATGCCCACAGGTATGTACAAGCACGTCTCTTTAAACAAAAATTGCATACTTTCTGTCTGTAAGGAATTTGTATGCATTTATTGTATCACCTCAATTTATTGTAAACACACCTTGTAGAGAGTTAAAAAAAAAGGATTGAATACATACAGAGCTGTTTTACTATTCGCAATGGAACTACAGTCTACTCTGTCTATAACGGACACCCATGGGACTGAGCAAGATGCCGTTATAGAGAGAGATCCGTTATAGGCAGAGACTGACTGACTTAATGGGTTGAAACCAATGTTTTTCTTTTATAGTTGACTGACTAGGACGGTCCTTTCAAAGTCATTTGTACAATTTGTCATTTGGACAATTTGTCATTTGTACAAATAGTCATTTCTACGATTCATCACTTCTACAATTTGTCATTTGTACAATTTGTTATTTCTACAATTGGTCATTTGTACAATTAGTCATTTCTACTATATTATAACTATATGGCATGCCATTATTGACAGAGAATATTGATCAAATAGGAACCCTAGGAAATCGCAAACCCCCATGCCATATATGGGTATTCGGGGTTTGCGATTTCCTAACAAATCACATATCCCCCCTGGAAATTGCAAACCCCCCACATTTGGCAGTCTTTATCCTAATGGAAACATCTTTAACTTACAGATTAACTTACAGATCCTCTTCTGGCTGATATAGGCCCTAATGGGCCTTTAATGTCAGCTCGTTATGGCTTTGCGATAGTCCAGTTAATAATTCTGACCACACATGCACTGAAAACTTTACTCACAGATGTCGCCACTGTGGCCACTCTAAAGGCCAGGTAAAGAGGTGCAGCAATATCCTGGTATTATCACTCAGTTTCAGGATCGGCAATGTAAACAATGACGTTAGCAAAATAGCCTTTTTAGTTCCAACTTCAGTCAATGCATACAGTAAATAGATCCATTTTAATATTCCAAATTCTTATTTATCCATTATTTAAGCCATTATTTACTAGTGTGTTACTTGAATATTGCAAAATGCTACAAAGCCAGGGGGATTTGCGATGTCCAGGAGGGGTTTGTGATTTCCTAGGAAATCACAAACCCCAGGTTGTGCAATTTCCAGGGGTTTGCGATTTCCTGCTACACCGGTTACACCTTTAAGTTTGCCAAGTTATTGCCATGTCTTCGTTGCTTGACAACGTGGATTTGCTTATAAAGTAAAACCTCTCTAAATCGAATGATCATGGGACCAACCTTAAATGGTCCATTTACGGAGGTGGTCGGTTTAGGGAGTTTTCCATTTTGTTACAATAGTATTGTATGGGCGATCGTTTGAGACCCAAATACAACGATCGATATAGGGGAGTGGTCGATCTGTGGAGATGGGAGGTTAAAGAGGTTTTACTGTTTTAGTTATAGTTGCAGTCTGATCGTTTTCAGTTCTGGCCATATTTACTTTTAAAACATAGATATATGAGGTTGATCAGTATAAGTTACTTAACTTTTCGTTTAAGTAACTGTTATTATAAATGGCACACTTTGCCGATATCTGAATGAAAAATATGGCAAATTTATTTTAGCGTGCACATAATTAAGCTGGATACAATAGGCAATGAAAATATACTATTCTTCAGCGGTACTTAATAGGTTTAGTATTCCCTTCTATTCCCTTCTATGCAGCAATTCTAAAAAAAATAAAAAATAGGTGCAGAAATATCTAAGGGGGATGTAGGAGCAGCTTCTGTTGTACGAGTGGAATCGTAGTGGATAACAATTAGATGTGGTTTTGTAGAGCGAGCACTGCCAAGTACCACAGGAATTCAGTCTGAAAGCCCAGTCACACCTCACTGGATTGGAGAAACGGACAGAAACCGGACACTGTCCGGTGAAATACGGCAACATACGGTTTATATACGGTTAGCTTCCGGCCTGTCCGTTATCTGTCCGGTGTGTACGGTGGCAAGTTTTGAACATGCACAAAACTTGTACCGCACACCGCCGGACTGGCGTGTACCATTGGTGTCCAGTTTAAGTCCGTTTAGTCCGTTTTGTTCGTTTCATGTCAGGTACCCATCCATTACGTCTCCGGTTTGCTTCCTGCAGCTAGGATTCCTTACACGCGGTATGCGGTATGCGAATGCGAACGCGGCAAAAAATCGAAAAGCATCTAAGTCGATGGGGGTGATTCCTTACACACGGTATGCGGCAGGCGGCATGTGGCATGCGGCATGCGGCATGCGGCATGCGAATACTGAATCGGTCCATGTAGCGATCGGTGCGGCATGCGAATGCGAATGCCCATAGACAACAGTGTTAGAGAAACCTGACACTATGTGTGTGGGTGTGGGTGAAAGGACCCAACCCGTTCACATACCGCATGCCGCATACCGCATGCCGCATACCGCGTGTAAGCAATCTTAGCTTTAAAGGTGGGGTTGGTGCCACTGCCAGCTGTCCTTCACTCTAGACGACTATATTTTAAACTTACACTCCACCTATAACCAACCACACACTTTCAGATGAGAAACATTCATAGCGTTCATGTTTCTTAAGCCCCAGTCACACCTACCCGGATCAGGAGCCGGACTAGCCCCGGACCGTCATCCGGGGTGGTCCGTGGCGATCCGTGGTGATCCGTTGCTCGTCCGTGGCGACCCGCCTTGATCCGGCCTGATCTGTGGCTCGTCTGGCCCCGTCGGGGCTCTGCCCCAGATTAAATTAAAAAAAAAACAACATCCGGGGTGGTCTGGGGGATTTGCGATCCGGGCTCAATCCGGCATGATCCGGGTAGTCCAGGGGTGGTCCGGGGGTGGACCGGGGCCGGTCCGAGCTGTCCGGGGGTAGTCCGGGACCATTTTGCCCCAGATGAGCCAAGGTTTAACCCGGACCATCCCCGGACTATCCCGGACTACCCCCGGCGTAGCCACTGACCACTCCCGGACTGCCCGGATAAGACCCGGATCACCCCGGATCACTCCCAGATCACTCCGGGCTCGTCCGGGACTAGTCCGTGGCTACACCGGGGAGTCCGGGGGTCATCCGGGGGGGTCCAGGGTGATCCGGCCTCTGGTCCGGGGCTCGTCCGGGAAGGTGTGACTGCGAGGCAAAAAACGATGAAAACAGTGATTTTATCCGGGTGGTCCGGGACAGTCCGGGCGATTGGTCCGGGGGTGGTGTGGCTCAAAATGCGGGGCTCGTCCGGGTAGGTGTGACTGGGGCTTAATGTAGATTGCAGTGAAATAGTTCTAGTAAATATCTTACACAAGATAAAATCCCACTTTATGTGTGTATTCACCACCGACCGTCCCCCATGTAAGCTGAAGCTGTGACCTGGCGTGCTGGGTCACAGCTTCAGTCCTTCCTGAGGAACCAGCGGTCTTTCCTGAGGGACCAGGACAATACAGTAAAGCCTTGAACTGACCACCTCCACATATCGACCACTCCCCTATGTCGATCGTTTTATATTTGATAATTTCTTTAAAAAAACCAATCAGGTCCATTCCCATAACACATGACAGATAAATAACATACATCACAAACACACTAGAAACAAATACGGTAAAAAAACAACTGAAAACCAAGGAACCAATATCTGGAACCCAATATCAGTAGAAATTAGAAACCATAAAACTATGAAAAATTTCTGTAAAAAATTAAAGATAAGCTATCTCAATGCATACTAAATCAATTACCAGTAAAGAAAATATATGTGCCTGTCTCAAACGGTGATAACTCTTTTTTTGTTGTCCATTGTAATGATTGACACAAAACAGCACAGAAACGGTTACACTGAAAACACAAGGACATTTGATTTTGAATCAATATGTATTCTATTGGGATTATGAAAGACCATGTAAAAAAACTAATCAGTTTATCCTGAGCAAATGCAAAAGCAGATAGTATGTTGATTGTTACAATGGACAAAGTTTTGTCCCATATTGCTTAGCACCTTTGGAGAGAGTCTCATATAATAGGACATAGTAGTCATTAACTAGTCGCATAATTTAAAATATCAAGTGACTATGGCAAAGAACATAACATTTACCCCTATTAACATACATGCAAAATAACTACTGATACTGCATGTAAGTACATGCATCCATGACACGATATACATATAATATTCCTATCATTACTTTGTTTTTTAGTAACTGTGAAGAGACGCATCAGTATCTCATCATAATCATTAGTTAAAAATGTAGCTTAAGTTTAATCATCTGTTATTATCATCACTTGTTCATTCACATCATGGAAACCAGCTAGATAAGCTTCGCTTTTCTGGGATCCTTTCTGTCTGTAAGGAATTTGTATGCATTTATTGTATCGCCTCAGTTTATTGTAAACATACCTTGCAGAGGGTTAAAATAAAACAATTGAATTGATTGAAACAATCACCCATACAATACCATTGTAGCTATAAAAAAAACTCCGTAAACCGTCCACCTCCCTAAATGGACCATTTAAAGTCTGTCCCATGGTCGGTCGACTTAGAAAGGTTTTGCTGTACCTGTATTGGGGCTATTGGTTGCTGCTGTAATTCTGTCAATCAATCAGATTTCTGTATTAAAAAATCACACAATAAAAATATAATTAATAAATAGTTATCTATTTACAGACGCCTTTAAAAAAAGAGAAGAGAAACAGAGTAATATATTGGGGTCATTTCGATATCAGTTTTATCAGACAGGTCAGATGGGTAAGAAGATTACGAAGATTACAATGACAGCTACGAGAGTCCCACCCCCACTTATCATGTTTATTTTTATTTTTACTGGGCAGATTTGCATGAGATCACATATTCATTCCCAAATGATTTTAAAATGCATACTTAGGTGAATTTATATAAAATAATATATATATTTAAAACAACTTTTTCTTCTCCTAAGTAATTTCTTTTCACAAAGACAGTAGATTTGTGACGTCATTTCGTCACAAGACGGGGGCGGGGGGAGATGCGTCGACAACCCCTTGATGTGGCCCCAGTTTTGTATGGAAGAGCCTCGGGAGTGTTTAATATTCTCCTTGATAACCACTACACCTCAGTGTAGACCACCTTAAGTCGCATTCTGGTCCTCAGCTACACTCGACCAGCTAAGGAGCATCCTTAACTTGAACAATTATTTATTTTTTGTACATTAGTTGTTTAAGCAGGGGAAATTTCAGTCGCAGATGACTGGTCTTCCTCATTCCATTGCTCGTTGCCCTATCCTAGTAATGCCGAGCGTCTGGCTAGGAAGCGACAAGTATCAATTTTGAAGTCATTGGTTTGACTCGACCAGGATTAGAACCCACGACCCCACGATCTACCAGCACGGGAGACGGACGCTCTAACTCATTCGGCCATCCCGTCTGGAATGCAAAGCAGGTCTTGGTAACTTTAAAGTCTCACTAATTTTAGTTGCCCACTGTTTTTGCTTGTTTGTCTGTTGTTGTTTTACGTCCTAGCAATATCTAAGGTCATATCAGGACGGGTACCGACTTGTGACAGTGCGCACTCATGGCGACTTTATAGTGCTGCCCCACTGGAAGACCAGGCCGCCAGCACCATGACCTGATATCCCACTCAGTCATGTTATCCTGACACTGATCCAACCAGTCCTTGCCCTATCCTAATATTGGCGAGCGCCAGGCTAGGAAGCAACAAGTATCAATTTTTAAGTCATTGGTTTGACTCGACCAGGGTTCGAACTCACGATCCCACGGTCTACCAACACGGGAAACGACGATCTAACTCATTCGGCCATCCCGTCTGGTCTGCCGACTGTTAATTTGGTAGACTATGTATAAGGCTGCATTAGGATGTCTACTAAACATCACTAAAAATCGCCATAAATATACTTTTGTTGCTGACAGTTCAATTATTGATCAACTAAACAAACCAAAAGATGGCAAAAATTACAGATGTTCTTTTCGAACAATGTCAGCAGAACATAAATCTTCATTTAGGATGGGCTAATTGAAATACCTACAAACAAATTATCCTGCCACTGAGCCAACCAATGTGAGCGTCAGGCAAGGTAGAAAGAAGCAAATATTGTTGCCAGGATGTTGAACTCCAACAACCATCCTCATTATGTTCACGTCAGGCCAGTAGCTCTTGTCTATGACCAGATGACTACGTTCAATAAAGTCATGGAATCACCTGAGATGGCCTGACCAATAATCACAGGAGAGGAATTATAATTAATTTGGGACTCAATTGAAGCAACCCTATAGGAATAACATAATAGATGTCCATGTGTATTAAATATATCTAACTCAGCAGTCTAAGAAACACTGACAACATTCAAGCCCCTGACCTTCTTTGCCAATTCGGTAACAGGATGATGAAATGAGTGAACTGAGTGAACCATTTCGGTAGGAAACAGGATTCAAAGACCTAGTTTTGAACCTTGGCCGATTCAAATCAATGACTTAAAAACTGTCACTACCTCGCTTGGTGCTCGGCATAACTTGCCGAGGAGCAGTGGAATGAGGAAGACCAATTGTCTGTGATTGAAGTTTCCTCTGCTTAATCAACTAGTCTTTTTTGTGGGTTTTTTTTAGTGATGAATTTATTTACCTCACTCATAATTATAATTGAACAACGCAAACACGGATAAATGGTATATATTTGGACTTTTTAATGAACAGAAAATGACAATTGTACATGCTTGAGTATAATGAGAGAAGGCCCCGAGAGCTTTCAGCCTATAGTTCTAGTCTCTTATTGTGGAGTGGGCGGGATGGCAGAGTAGAGAGGTCTGTTGCTGTCTGCCGCCAAATCATAGTGGCAGAGTTTTCAGTTTTGCGTGCCTTATATAGCGCTGGCCGGGTCTGAAACGTCACGACTACGTCCAGTTTTCGTAACTGCGTAGTAGATTTCGGCTGCTGACGTCGTATCTAATTTACATATGCAGTAATTTACATATCCAGCTCTCTCGCCCGGTGGTTACTCGGTGTAGTTACAAAAGACCCACCAGGCGGGGTAAACGTCGATCGATATATTTAGTGTTAAGGTTCAAATACAGGTGGCCCCAGCGGCCGTTGAATAGGTATCCAACACCACCTTGTTTGATTACCCATGTTGCGAGCAACATCGACAATGGATAAGTGTGCTAACACTTGTTTTCATTTCTGGGCAGCACTAGTCCAATTTGATTCAAATGTTTTGAATTTAGTTTTTAGTAATAATTTAGGTTTTCGTGCTTCTTGTTTATGGCTTGTAACTGTTTCTAGATTGCAATCAGTCCGAAATCCAGCAACTTTGTTTTAAGCCATTTAAGCATCATCTGTTTTTCTAGGTTACATTATTGTTTGTAGTAGTTTAGCAGTGTACCAAAAAAAAAAACCCCCAAAAAATCATCAATGGAATGGAATCCCTTCAATGTCCAGGCAAAGCCACATTTGGCAGAGCACACCCGCTTAGTTCATTTCAGAGTCTTTGATGCTGGTGTCTCAGCGTTCACCCAACATGCCTCGCGTCTATAGTGGTGCCGGTGTGGCGTGCTCAGCCGTGTACCAGTGCTCAGCCGTATCATTAGACTCAAACTCAAGGCATTGTCAATGGTCGTGAGTAATCTTCATACAGAAAATACAGAACAAGTGAAATATCTCTAAAACCATACCACCTATTAACAAATCGCTTGGTACACATATAGAAAACATCTTCACCAAAAAGATTATATTAAATTTATAAGGTTAGGGTTCTTGATTTCTATTAATTTTGATTCAAACTAATGTTTTGCACTGCGCGTACCATCAAACTCAAGGCATTGTCAATGGTGGTGAGCAATCTTCATACAGAAAATCCAGGAAAAGTGAAATATCTCTAAAACCACACCACCTAGAAACAAATCGCTTGGTACACATACAGAAAACATCTTTACCAAAAACACTATATTAAATTTATAAGGGTAGTGACTCACGACCATTGACAATGCCTTGAGTTTGACGGTACGCGCACGGCTGAGCACGGTACACGGCTGACCACGCCACACCGCCTACCTGGAGGCGGGACACTAATCCCCGGATGTGTGACGTGACGTCTGTGCACGTGACCCAGGGGCAGCCAATGGGCGACGGGCAGTGCAGGTGGTGCGGTGTGGTAATCCTCAGACTGCATAAAACCACCCACTAAACTACATCAGCATCTGGGATCTGATTGATCCGCATTAAACAATGTCAGGCGACCGGCCGTTCCCACTCAAAAAAGTTCCAACGATCTGCTGTACCGGTGTGGCGGTTTCAGCGTGTTCCCGTGCTCAGACGTGTACCTTGCTTCTGCGCATGCGTCAGAATCTAATAAACATGGCCGTAATCAATTAACACTACCCGGGCGACTCGGGTCATCCCAGTCGTCAGAATTTCAAATAGAACACGGCAAGTGGAGTCGACAAATACACGTGCCGTGTGCCAAAAAAGAATAACTTAGATTAATTAAATGGAAATATAGGTAAACTAGGCCATCATAAAATACTTTAAATCCTATTTTGCTGTATTTTTTATCGGTTATTAAAAAAAAAAAAAAAATTGTCCACCCGAGCGCGGAGAAGCGTATTCGATTATTCGACCCGAGTTTGTAGGATGTGCGCATGCGCCAATAAGTGTCTCGGGTGATCCGAGTTGATGCGAAATCCGCGCATGCGCAGAAGCAATGGGACACGGCTGAGCACGGGAACACGCTGAAACCGCCACACCGGGTGCGGTGGCCGAATCGGTAGAGCGCCAGCCTCGCGTGCGGGAGATCGGGAGTTCGGTTCCCGGTCGAGTCAAAGCAATGACTTATCAAATTGATACTTGTCGTTTCCTAGCCTGGCGCTTGGCACTAATAGGATAGGGCAGGGACTGGTTAGCTCAGTGTCAGGATAATATGACTGGGTTGGATATTGGATCATGGTGCTGACGGCCTGATTTCCCAGTGGGGCAGCGTTATAAAGTCACTATAAGTGCGCACTGTCGCAAGTCAGTACCCGTTCTGGTATGATCTTACTGTGCTATATTTTACAGCTGTAAAACCATTTTGCAAGACATTATTCGATGAATAAAATGTAATTTACTAAACGAAAATGTGGTTGAAGTAAAGATTGTAGTCACTACCCCAGACAGTGAGACACAAAAGGTGCAATAAACAACAAAAAATTCGTTTCATACTGAAGCAGACACCATCACCAGATGGCCAGCTTTTCCTGTCGAGTGCAAAACACTGGGGCTAATAAATAGTGCAACCATTTGACAGACTAAATGATTCATTTCAGTTTCACGCTTCTAAGTTAATATTGGCATGTTCCTCCGAATATAGACGTTTCTGATGATTGTTTCTGATGATTCCTAGGTACTATTTAATTCATAGACCTAGCAATATTGACACGTTTTAATTTTCATTGATGTTTATTTAAAGTTGCGAAATTTTGAGTTTCTTCCATATTTTTCTTAGATTTTTTTCTTTTTTTGTTGAAGATTTATACTGCCTATCATGGATAAGCCTGAATAGGCTTGTTTTCACCATTAGACAGTTTGTCGAGAGAAAGCCCGAGCCTACACCTTTACCGACCCAAGGGATTTTTGACCTCCCACACCACATAGACATGGTATGAGAGCAACTGGCCTTTGATGACGCTGTAAGTTATACACAGCGGTGGAAATCCAAATTGGCAGAGGTGACGGCACAGGGAATTGAACCACTGACCTTCAGATTAGGAGTCCGACCTAGAAAAAAGTCAGACACTCTAACCACTCCACCACAGAGAACACCACAAATTAGGTCGATCGCTATACTCTACATTACTTTGCTATAAATGGCTAACTTTGAAAATATCTGATGTTGCAACCACTTGCCATATTAAAGTTGTATAGTCCGATGGTTTTTGAGTTTCTGTCATTTTCTGAGATAAATATATTAGGTCGATCGTTATAATCTACCTTACTTTTGTTTGAAGTAACTTATATTTAAATGGCTAACTTTCGAGATATTTGAAGTTCAAACACACACAATTAATTTTGGCAAGCACGCCAAAACTCTGTCACCACAGGCTTCTGCAGTAACAGGTTCTGTTAATTTGATTCAGTATTGCCTTTTATGTGGTGACAAATGCTTAATAATTGCAACAGTGTATGTATGATCAAATCTAGATAAATGTTTTGGTTTTGAAAATTTGATGTTTTCATCGGACTATGCAGCTTTAACCTTGGCATGCTTGTTAAAATATTGGACTTAATAAACTTCAACAGTAACAATACATTGACGTAGTAACCCCCTTCTATGATGCAACACACGTTTAATAAGTGCACCAGTATCTGATACGTGGCTAGGGAGGAGAGGAAGGCGGTAGTTGGAATAAAACACTTTATTCACAGAAGGTCAAGTGCAGACAATATGAACATAAGACAATTCCAGGTAATTAATTAAAGCAATGAGGATATGAACAGTTTAAGGCAATGGATAATGGAAGAGTACATGCATGAGATAGTGGTAAAAGTAAGTGTCATTAAGGACCTAAGGTCAATGTCGATCGTGGGGGAGGGACCCCGAAGAGCCCTTCACCATATGTCGAGGTGATAGAATGATGTAGTATGGGTGGGTGGGTGGAGAAAATGAGTGCTCCAGGAGAGTGAGGAGAGGCGAGTGGCTGGGAGCAGCTAGGCGGCCGGTTTATAAGGCCGGAGAGAGGGGGGGGGGGGTGCGTCAGGGCGGCGGCGGAGGGAGGATGAAAGAGGGGGGGGGGTCCTCCTCCCCTGCCACGAATCAACCGCAATGCGAGCATTAAGCTAGGATTCCTTACACCCGGTAAGCGGCATGCGGCATGCGGCAAGCGGCATGCGGTATGCGAATGGGAAGATTCCTTACACACGGCATGCGGCGTGCGGCATGCGGTAAGCAGCATATAAAAGTGTGCACCCATGTGCCTTTCATTCTTTCTGTCACCAATCGTACCGGAGAACCATGGCAAATCAGTCGAAGTTGTTGAAGGCTCTATTGCGGCAGATGGAGGAGGAAGACAGTACATTCATTGGTATTCATATTTCTGTGCATATGGTAGCATTTTTAGCTTTAAGCTAGGATTCCTTACACACGGTAACCGTCAGTCTCCCGATTGGGACGGTCCTAACATCCTAAACTGAGCCATGTTAGGACCGTCCTTTTCGGTCAACAAAACCATTATTTTGTCTTTATGTGTGCTATTTCTACTCGTGGGGGTTCCTACCTTTATTATAACCAAATTATAGATAAGTATTCATATTTTTGTGGCTCTGGTAGCATTTTTAGCAAACCGAACCACCACCACTACCATATGTTTCCACTCAGCAGCCTTGGAGACTGCTTCCTAACAGGTCCGCGCTCTACCTTGTCCTGGCTGTCCGTAATTATCAGTCGCCTCCTCCAGCCTTATATCAATGGACAAATGCGACTGATGCTTTTCTATTCACACCACCCTGTCCCGGCTGTCCGTAATTATCAGTCGCCTCCTCCAGCCTTATATCAATGGACAAATGCGACTGATGCTAATCTATTCGCACCCCCGTGTCGCATGCCGCATGCCGGACCGATCGCTACAGGGACCGATCGAGTTGTCGCATTCGCATTCGCATTGCATCGCATTCGCATACCGTATGTAAGGGTTGCAGCCCATTGACTTCAAGGCGTTTCGATTTTTTGCCGCATTCGCATTCGCATTCGCAGATCGCATACCGCGTGTAAGGAATCTCAGCTTTACGACCAAGTTAGATATGATGTAGAATCAAATTGAGTTATTCTTGGTTTTGTGTTAAATTGATGCCTTCATCGGACTACACAGCCACAATTAAAAGTAAAACCACAACTACATGTTGTACGACTCTCATGTATATTTGAGAGTGATAAATCTACCCATGCTTATAAGTATAGGTATTAATCGATATGGGTCACTCTCCTGGAAACCGATCAGAAGTGTCACGTGGAGAGTTAAAATCTAATATTAGATTGTTTTAAATTTTTTGAAAATGAAACCTGGAAATATCCCCCTTATCTATATAAATATAAATTGATGAGATAAAAAATAAAGGTGTAGTCCATGATTAAGCTATGTCTTATGGCAGTATAACATGTGTTGCTCAGATGTAAAAGATATTTAGGACACCATACATTCTGCTTCATAAAAATCTAAGCAGAATTAAATAATTTCATACTGAGAAGCATATTAATCATGGCATAATATTCAGAAATATGTAGTGCTTATATTGATAAAAAAAAGAAGTAATTCCCAGCCTTGCTTTATTCACTGAATAATTAGTGTACAATAGTGGTGTGGCATCCAGACACCACTGGTGACATCTATGACGGAAATTTGTAATGTTATTTCTGAAGACATCAAATAATTTTTCATAAATTTAAGCATGCATACTTGTTAATAAATACTTCCTTTTGATTTGGGAACTGTTTTGTTTGATATATCAATGCAATGCAAGATGTTTGTAAGGATCCGACCATGTCCCATATGTCATGTACAAATGGCTGACTGTAGGATGGGGGTTTCTGGTACAAAAACACTTCATAACTAAAAAGACCAAGGTTGCACGTGGTTTATTTTAATTCCCCTATTTCTTACATCAAATCTGAACATGAATATGAAAAGTATAAGGACAAAAATAAGTAGGGGGTTTTGTTATTGATGTTCTAAAATCCCATATGTGAAACATTTTGACAACAGTAATGCTGGAACCAGCATGCTCTTTATGATTACACTGCTTATGCCTAGGTCACACATGCTGCGGTCTGCGGTGTGTCTTGCGGTTTATGCAAATGTTATGGTGTTGTAGCCTGCGGCGTTGCGATTTTCCGAAGTTAAGATAACTTCAACTTAAAAAAACCCGCAACCCCTTAAGCTAAGATTCCATATATGCGGTGTGCGTTATGCGAATGCGAATGCGAATGTGGCAAAAAATCGAAAAGCATGTAAATGAATAGTGGTGCTTCCATGTATCCAAATGTGAATATGAACACGGACGCGAATGTGAATGCGAATGCGGCAAATGGATCGACCCATGGACCGATCGGTGTGAATGCGAATGCGAATGTGAATGCTGCTGCGTTTGCCATAAAAAAACAATCGTAACTTTGATTTTCCTTCACAAATTTGGAGCAAAAAATCCCCAAAATGGGATGGGTATCTTGGTTTGTTTGACCACCTCCCAACACAAAAAGTAGACAGCGGCTATTGGAGGTTGGCATGGGTATCTATGCCGCATACCACATTCACATTCGCATGCGGCATGCCACATACAGCGTATGTGGAATCTTAGCTTCACATCGAGTAAAAAACTGTACGGTCACTGCATGGCAACTGCAACCCACCTTGCGTTCGCCATGTGGTCAGGGCGATGCGGTGCCTTGCAGTCGACGCAAACACGCCACAAGGCATTTGTGACCTAGGCATAATTACTAAGTTTACTTAAACAGCGCAAGAAGAAAAAAAAGACCTCACCATCACATGCGTAATTATCCCATCTTCATGTTGACAGGAAGCAAAGACCCTATAACACTAGGATAGCTATCTCTCCCATGGTAATGTAAATTTGGAGTGCCATCTTGTGGTGGGTTTGATCAGCCCGGCTGCTGGCTGGTGTTTCACATGTATGCACATAGGCCCCGCCCTCCCCCTCCCCCCTCCCCCCTCCCCTCCTTCCTCCCCTCCCTCCTCTTCCTCCTCCCGGCTTCACTGCCCTTCCCCCTCCCTCCCCCACCCTCCCCTTCCCTCACTCCCATTTCATCCCATCCCCCCCTCCGTCCCAACCTCCCCCGGCCTCACTGCCCTTCCCGTCCCCTTCCCCCTCGCATCCCAACCCTTCCCTCTCCCTATCTCCCTCCTCATCCACCTTACCCAGCACTCTCACACCAATCCGAGGTACCTCCCCTCCCCCTTCCTACCCCTTTCCCCCCTTCCTCTCCGCCTCCCACTCCCCGCTTCCTCCCCACACACTCGCTCTCCCCCTCCCTCTCCATCTCCTCACCCACCTAACTCGGCGCTCTCACACCACATCTCGCGTCCCCTTCCCCTTCCTCCTCCCTCTCCGCCTCCTCCTCCCCTCCCCCTTCCTCCTTGTCCCCCTCCTCACCCACCTCAGTCCGCGCTCTCACCCCACCCCTCACCACCCCTCACCCTCCCTGATGTAAGGCGAGGGTGGAGGGAGGTCCCCACTGGTTGCGTATTGCTACTCCTATAGAACTCCCACCACCACTGCTACCCCCACCCTGCCCCTCTACCTCTCCACCCCACCCACCCCCACCACCATACACACATTCTGTGTGGTGGGGGTTAACAGTGTGTGTGGTTTGGATGTAGGTGGGTATGGTGGGGGTGCAGGTGTAGGTGGGTGTGTAGGGTGTGTGTGGTGGAGGTGGAGGTGGCTTGTGGTGGAGTTGTAGGGTCTTGCAGAGCGGCACCTCTCAATCTTTAGCATCCCTAAACCCCCACTACACACCTACACCCTCACCACAGCCCTAAACCTCCCCCACATACACCTAAACCCCCCACCACATGCCTATACCCCTACAACATCCCTAAACCCGCACCACACACCTACACTCCCACCACACACACCACACCTAGACCACCGTCACACACCTACACCTCAACCACACATACCTACACCCCCATGACACACACCACACACTTACACCCCCAGCACTCACACCCACCACAGACCTACACCCCCAACACACACACACCTACAACCCCACCACATCCCTAAACCCCCACCACACACCTACCAAGAGACAGCAGGGTTTCTTCTGACACTCCAACACTATCAAAATGATCAAACCCACCACCTGGTGCGCTGGCTGTTCTCTTGATTACACAGTACACATGCTGAGTGAGCCGTCTTAGTATTATAGGGTCTTTACAGGAAGTCATGAAATTGGCATCACCAAACAAATCCATAACCAAACAAATCCATATTTGCCTCCATCTTTTATTCTGACACTTCACACATGGAAAGTGGCGGACGGATGGATATTACACTCTGTGCGTATGTATGCTAACGCGGGCTGGCGATGTGGGGGGGGGGGGGGGGGGGGGGGGGGGGGGGGAGGGAGGGGAGGAGGGGAGGAGGGGAGGAGGGGGGGGGGGGGCAATTGGAGTATATTGGTGTAGTATTTTGTTTGTCCACATCGCCCTGAAGGTGGCGCTCCCATCCTGTCCAAATTGGACACTTGACGAGAATCACGTGAGAGTTTGTTTGTTTGTTCTTTTACGTCCTAGCAACAAGTAAGGTTATGTCAGGACGGGTACCGACTTGTGGCAGTGTGCACTCATCATTGTAACTTTATAGTGCTGCCCCACTGGGAGACCAGGTTGCCAGCACCATGACCTGATATCCCACTCAGTCACATTATCTTGACACTGAGACAACCAGTCCTTGCCCTATCCTAATAATGTCAAGCGTCTGGCTAGGAAGCATCAAGTATAATTTTAAAAGTAATTGGTTTGACTCGACCAGGGTGCGAATCCCACGATCTACAAAATCGGGAGACGGGCGCTCTCACATGAGAGTATGTAGGACTGGCGTTAGTTGCTGCCTAGGATGAGTCAACTCTCGCCAGATCTATATCATCTGATAGGCCACAATAGCATATTCATCGACCAAGGTAACCAGTCTGATGTAGTCCTTTTGTGATTTGAGTAAAATACTCAACTGATGTTCTCTGTGGTGGAGTGGTTAGAGTGTCTGACTTTTTTCTAGGTCAGACTCCTAATCTGAGGGTCGATTCCCCGTGTCCCCAGCTCTGCCAATTTGGATTTCCACCGCTGTGTATAACTTACAGCGTCATCAAAGGCCGGTTGCTCTCATACCATGTCTATGTGGTGTGGGAGGTTAAAAATCCCTTGGGTCAGTAAAAGTGTAGGCTCGGGCTTTCTATCGACCAGCAGTGGAGTGGGGAAGACCAGTCGTCTGTGACTGGGATTTCCCCTGCTTACACAACTAATGGACCAAAAAAAAACTGTGGCTCTCTATTCATCACATAAGTTAAAGCTGTATTCATCACATAAGTTAAAGCTATATTCATCACATAAGTTAAAGCTATATTCATCACATAAGTTAAAGCTGTATTCATCACATAAGTTAAAGCTGTATTCATCACATAAGTTAAAGCTGTATTCATCACATAAGTTAAAGCTGTATTCATCACATAAGTTAAAGCTGTATTCATCACATAAGTTAAAGCTGTATTCATCACATAAGTTAAAGCTGTATTCATCACATAAGTTAAAGCTGTATTCATCACATAAGTTAAAGCTGTATTCATCACATAAGTTAAAGCTGTATTCATCACATAAGTTAAAGCTGTATTCATCACATAAGTTAAAGCTGTATTCATCACATAAGTTAAAGCTGTATTCATCACATAAGTTAAAGCTGTATTCATCACATAAGTTAATGCTGTATTCATCACATAAGTTAAAGCTGTATTCCTCACATAAGTTAAAGCTGTATTCATCACATAAGTTAAAGCTGTATTCATCACATAAGTTATAGTTGTATTCATCACATAAGTTAAAGCTGTATTCATCACATAAGTTAAAGCTGTATTCATCACATAAGTTAATGCTGTATTCATCACATAAGTTAAAGCTGTATTCATCACATAAGTTAAAGCTGTATTCATCACATAAGTTAAAGCTGTATTCATCACATGAGTTAAAGCTGTATTCATCAAATGAGTTAAAGCTGTATTCATCACATAAGTTAAAGCTGTATTCATCACGTGAGTTAAAGCTGTATTCATCAAATGAGTTAAAGCTGTATTCATCACATAAGTTAAAGCTGTATTCACCACATAAGTTAAAGCTGTATTCATCACATAAGTTAAAGCTGTATTCACCACATAAGTTAAAGCTGTATTCATCACATAAGTTAAAGCTGTATTCATCACATAAGTTAAAGCTGTATTCATCACATAAGTTAAAGCTGTATTCATCACATAAGTTAAAGCTGTATTCATCACATAAGTTATAGTTGTATTCATCACATAAGTTAAAGCTGTATTCATCACATAAGTTAAAGCTGTATTCACCACATAAGTTAAAGCTGTATTCATCACATAAGTTAAAGCTGTAGTCATCACATAAGTTAAAGCTGTATTCATCACATGAGTTAAAGCTGTATTCATCAAATGAGTTAAAGCTGTATTCACCACATAAGTTAAAAGCTGTATTCATCACATAAGTTATAGTTGTATTCATCACATAAGTTAAAGCTGTATTCCTCACATAAGTTATAGCTGTATTCATCACATAAGTTAAAGCTGTATTCATCACATAAGTTATAGTTGTATTCATCACATAAGTTAAAGCTGTATTCCTCACATAAGTTAAAGCTGTATTCATCACATAAGTTAAAGCTGTATTCATCACATAAGTTAAAGCTGTATTCATCACATAAGTTAATGCTGTATTCATCACATAAGTTAAAGCTGTATTCATCACATAAGTTAAAGCTGTATTCATCACATAAGTTAAAGCTGTATTCATCACATAAGTTAAAGCTGTATTCATCACATAAGTTAAAGCTGTATTCATCACATAAGTTAAAAGCTGTATTCATCACATAAGTTAAAGCTGTATTCATCACATAAGTTATAGCTGTATTCATCACATAAGTTAAAGCTGTATTCATCACATAAGTTAAAGCTGTATTCATCACATAAGTTAATGCTGTATTCATCACATAAGTTAAAGCTGTATTCATCACATAAGTTAAAGCTGTATTCACCACATAAGTTAAAGCTGTATTCATCACATAAGTTAAAGCTGTATTCATCACATAAGTTAATGCTGTATTCATCACATAAGTTAAAGCTGTATTCATCACATAAGTTATAGTTGTATTCATCACATAAGTTAAAGCTGTATTCATCACATAAGTTAAAGCTGTATTCATCACATGAGTTAAAGCTGTATTCATCACATAAGTTAAAGCTGTATTCATCACATAAGTTAAAGCTGTATTCATCACATAAGTTAAAGCTGTATTCATCACATAAGTTATAGTTGTATTCATCACATAAGTTAAAGCTGTATTCCTCACATAAGTTATAGTTGTATTCATCACATAAGTTAAAGCTGTATTCATCAAATGAGTTAAAGCTGTATTCATCACATAAGTTAAAGCTGTATTCATCACATGAGTTAAAGCTGTATTCATCACATAAGTTATAGCTGTATTCATCACATAAGTTAAAGCTGTATTCATCACATAAGTTAAAGCTGTATTCATCAAATGAGTTAAAGCTGTATTCATCACATAAGTTATAGCTGTATTCATCACATAAGTTAAAGTTGTATTCATCACATAAGTTAAAGCTGTATTCATCAAATGAGTTAAAGCTGTATTCATCACATAAGTTAAAGCTGTATTCACCACATAAGTTAAAGCTGTATTCACCACATAAGTTAAAGCTGTATTCATCACATAAGTTAAAGCTGTATTCATCACATAAGTTAAAGCTGTATTCATCACATAAGTTAAAGCTGTATTCATCACATAAGTTAAAGCTGTATTCATCACATAAGTTATAGTTGTATTCATCACATAAGTTAAAGCTGTATTCCTCACATAAGTTATAGCTGTATTCATCACATAAGTTAAAGCTGTATTCATCACATAAGTTAAAGCTGCACAGTCCGATGAGGGCAAATGATTTTAGAAACCAAAACGCTTACATAGATTAATTTTGATCCTAGATATACAACTTCGATACTGATGCACTTATTAAACATCTGTTTCTGCATATAGGCAAAGACCGTATAATACTAAGACGGCTCACTCCCTATCTCTCCAATGGTAATGTAAATTTCGCAGTGCCACCTTGTGGTGGGTTTGATCAGCCCGGCTGCTGGTTGGTGTTTCACATGTAAACACATACAATTATATTATACATGAGATAGGTAAGTATGAATACACATCAATATGAAATTGCGATGAACAAATACCCATCATCATCAGCATCATCATCAACATTGCCATCATCACACATCTTTCACATTCATATATACATTTATACATATAATATAGCGCCTGTTTACCTAAGAGAACAGCCAGTGCACCAAGTGGTGGGTTTGATCATTTTGATTACACAGTACAGGCTGAGTAGCCATCTTAGTATTATAGGGGCTTTGATATAGGGGAACGCTGAGTCAATTTAAAGCTGCATAGTCCGATGAAATATCACATTTTCAAAACCAAATCAATTATCTGGATTTCATTTTACATATCTAACTGAGATACTGATGCACTTATTAAGCATTTGTTTCTGCGTAGAAGGCAATACTGAGTCAATTTAACAGAACCTGTTACTGCAGAAGTCTATGGTGTCAATTTTCCATGTTTGCACTCAAAATATCTCAAAGGTTTACCATTTAAAATAAAAGTAACTTTGAACTAATGTAAAGTAGATACTAGTAATCGATCTAATATATTTATCTCAGAAAGAATACAGAAATTCAAAACCACCGGACCATGCAACTTTAATATAACCTGTTACTACTAAAAGTGAAGCTTATGCTTTCAGAATTTTGACATGCACACCAAAATTAATTCTTCATGTTTTTTGCTTCAAATATCTCGAAAACTTGGCCACTTAAAATAAAAGCTGCTTCAAACTAACGTAGGTAGACTGTAATGATCAATCTAATCTATTTATCTCAATGAAGTAGCAACAACTCAAAACGATGGGATTATGCACCTTTAATGGAATAGAATAATATTGACTAATTCTGCATGATTTAATTACTTCTATATTAATTATGTCTATGAGATATTGGAGGTCCAATCCTGAAATTAGAGATGGACCTGTCCAGACCCATTACACCGTGTACCCTATGGCTAATCTTAATAGTTCTGACAGCAATACATTCAATATGTCTAGGATTTGAATATTTGACCAACACAGACAACAAATTCATCTAAAGAATTCTTGACAAAATCAGGTCACCAGATCTTTAATTAACTGCCACTAACAGCTAGGATGACAAGGCAACTACCAAATTGGGACTACTGCCGTTCAGCGATAAAAACAAGCCATGATGCGACTTACTCATTATGGACAGTGTAAATAAACCATCACAACCCCCTTGTGATATTTACGAGTGCTCGGCCGTCAGAGCCCCGGATACCACTCCTCTCCCCAAGTGCGTTTTGACAACTGTCAGTCTCCACCTGGTGTCCCTCTCAACAAACTAATAAGGAAGAAAAAGGAAGACAAATCGTGCAAGATTGACAGTGAAGAACTTGTGCTTTATTGGCATCAACTCCTGTTCACCTCCTGGCGGGCGACCTATCACCCTCACTCCTTACCAACTGCCCACACAAATCCTCATGTCTCTTGCTAGTGTGTATAAGAATCAGTGCCTACAGCCCATTGAACCTGAGTCCCATGGTTGTTGCACATAGCTCCAGTGCCTTTTGAATAGCTGCTGCTAGTTTGTGTGTAGAAAGTGGAGTCTCAGACAGAGTGTCTGGAGTCCTGGACAAGAGTGCCCAGAGTGGGGTCTGTGTGTCAGGTATAAGGTTTGTTTGTCATTGATTTACGTCCTAGCAACATCTAAGGTCATATCAGGACTGGTACTCGACTTGTGACAGTACGCACTCATGGCGATTTTATAGTGCTGCCCCACTGGGAAATCAGATCGCTGGCACCATGACCCGATATCCCACTCAGTCACATTATCCTGGCACTGAGTGAACCAGTCCTTGCCCTATTCTAATAATGCTGAGCACCAGGCTAGGAAGCAACAAGTATCAATTTTTAAGTCATTGGTTTGACTCGACCGGGAACCAAACTCGCGAACTCCCGATCTTCCGCACGCGAGGCCTGTTCTCTACCGATTTGGCCAGCGCGCGTGTTTAGGTATAAGGAATGCAGGTGATTGGGCTCCCACAGCCAGCCAATCAGACACCCTCTACAGCCTGGGGGGGGGGGGGGGGGGGCAATGCCCTAATAGGGGGAAGCTGTCACTCAACCCCCAGCTGTAGGTGGTGTCCATAATGTATGCAGGATGGATGGGTGTGCTTGCCCATCGGCCCCGTGGTAACAGGTAGTTGCAGACAGTTACAATAAGCATATATTAAAAATGTCCTTCCCCTCCAGTTGCATTCTTTCTGGTGCATGGAGGGAACATTTCACTAATCATTCACTGTCTCTTAAATATGAACATCACATCACAATCTCGGTCACTATGTGTTATCATATTTTCCACATAGGCTCTTATGTCACACAGCGAGTGGGGCACCCATTGCTTATCTGTTACATAATCCTGGTCCCCACTCTGTCGCCCGAGAATAGTAATGCTGTCTGCCAATATATAAATCTGAACCGAAAATCTGTATATTTTTACAACCCCCCCCAAAAAACAACCCCAAAACAGACGGGATAGCTGAATGCGTTGAACGCCCGCTTCCCGGTTTGGTGGGTCGTGGGACTTGAACCCCCGGGTTTGAATCCTGGTCAAGTCAAACCACTGACTTAAAGAGGTATCCTTGTACCTACCTCGCCTGGGATTCAGCATTGCTAGGATAGGGCAAGGAGTAGTGGAATGAAGAAGACCAATTGTCCCCAATTGAAATTTCGCCTGGTTAATCAACTGATGTACCAATAAATAAAATAAAATACAATTATGTAGTCACTTTCTCCTCCCCCCCCCCCCCGCTCTCCACATAATTTACAGCATAGAACGAAAATGTTAGGTATTTATTTTACATATGACCCGACTACAGATCCCCTCCAGATGTAAATCACTATAGACACAATACTGATATTGCCAAATATAGAAAATCCTATTAAATATGACACATGCCTACTGAATATCTCCATGGAATGTTATCAGACTATATTATATGAGCCTGTCTCAAAAGGTGCTAACTCTTCGATTTTTTGTCCACTGTAACGATTGACACAAAACAGCACAGAAACAGTTACACTGAAAACACAAGGACATTTGCTTCAAATCAATATGTATTCTATTGGGATTATGAAACACCATGTAAAAAACAAATCAGTTTATCTTGAGCAAATGCATAAGTAGATAGTATGTTGATCATTACAATGGACAAAGTTTTGTCCCATATTGCTTACCACCTTTTGAGACAGTCTCACTTATATATATATATATATATATATATATATATATATATACATACAGTAAAACCTCTCTAACTGACCACCTCCACAGATCGACTACTTCACTTTATTTGGGTCCCAAACGATCGCCTATACAATACCATTGTAATGATTAAAAAAATCCCTGAACCGACCACCTCTCTAAATGGACCATTTAAAGTCGGTCCCATGGTCGGTCGATTTAGAGATTTAGAGATGTTTTACTGTATATATATATTATTGCTTTATAAATATTGCATTAAACCCATATGCCCTACTTAGCAGGACTTGGGTTCAGATTCAATTCAACTATGCATGTGGTTGGAACACAATAGTGCTTTGGGAAATACATTTATGTAAAGCCTTAAACAGCAGAAACTGCTAGTACAGCGATTCACGTTAGACGGGGCTATTGGACTGACCTGGCCAGAGGTCACGACGTGGAGGTCACGACAGAGGTCATGGGTTGAAGCTTCAAAGATGGCCGAAGTGGAAAGATCACGCCATAACGATGGTGTGTGTGTGAAAACTGTGTGGAAGTACCTGTACATATGGGAATGAACAAAACGATGCGCATGGTGACACTGACAGACTCTCCCGGAATAGACTACATCACGGTTCCGACTGCGCATGCGCTGAAAACGGCGTTGGGAGCAAAGCAAAGGCGTACAGCCATTGAGTTTGCCGATACGTGTAGGGCAAATCATCAATTTTATTCAAAATTAATAAAAATACATATCAATTTGGCACAAACATGGAAGGAAGGATGCAATATAATAATATAATGAATATGTTTAAGACACAACTCTCCATAATTAAGCATTTTGAGCTAAGAAACATACAATTTCAGTCACTTTACAGCCTGATGTTTACATCACCATTGGTTAGCCACAAGTAATTCTTGTTCTAAATATTAAATTGTGAAATGTGTCAACAAAAACTTGTTTCAAAGAAATATATAACCAATATCTGATTAACCCTACTCATTTTCTATTTCTACATATGCCATTAACCATCATCATCATCATCATGCTGTCAGTCGCAATGTGACAAAGACTGCTTTCATTAGTTAACTGCCGCTCTCCATTTAGCTCTCTGCTGTGAGAGTGATGTGATTTCGTGCAGCTGTACATGTCATAAAAGCTGCTTGCAAAGTGTTGAAGTGCTGCTGGCTTTTGCAAGTTACTAACGGCACTCTCTCGGGGAGCAAATTGAGATCTCACACCGACAAGAACATGTCAAGACAGGCGCAAACTATTTGGTCCCTGCAGTGGCTGGCCGGAAGATGTTGGGAGTTCCATTCATCACCGCCCTTAATGCTGCCATGGTAACATGGTTTTCTGTTAGGGTTTGCTCCCTTAGCCTTTGTTCTATCAAGAACCTGTACCACAAGGCAGTGGTTTACAACTTTGCAAGGCAGGGGCATCAAACTCCCTGAGGTATTTTAGCACTTAAGGTATTGGGAGGTACTGAAATACCCACATACCATAGGATATAAATAAAAACATGAATAAAATAAGTAAAACTGACTCTGGCTATGGCTCTAACACTAGTCTGATTGCCTAGATTTGTCTAAATCTAAATGCACATGACCTAAGATGTGCATATTATATTGATGTAAATGCAATGCTGGATAACAAATTAATATCTTAATTTATTATATATATTTTTTTAGTTGGTATTCTATGTTTCAAACAAGAGCTGAGATGAGCTGAAACTAGGACATTTCATAGCTGCACCCAGTGTATTATCATGTGCCAAGTGCTTCTCTCGGTTTTGTTTTGCTCTGACGCATCCCACAATGCGCCGCACCTCTGGAACCGTAATGTAGTCTATTCATTCACTGATTGGCCAGCAGAGAGGTGCCTCAAAAATCCCACATATGGCGTTATGACACAATTTGGCGCAATGATGTACAGTTGGTTGGTTGTTGGAGTTTTATGTCCTGGCAACATCTAAAGCCATATCACTTATCAGGACGGGTACACAGTTGCGACAGTGCACACTCATGGTGATTTTATAGTGCTGTCCCACTTGGAAATCAGGCCGCTGGCACCATGACCAGATATCCCACTCAGTGACATTATTCTGACTCTGAGCTAACTGGTCCTTTCCCTATCCTAGTAATGCTGAGCGCCATCCTAGGAAGCGACAAGTATAAATTTGATAAGTCATTGGCTTGAACCAAACTCCAGAGGCCGGCGCTCTACCTCTTCGGCTACCGCGCCCGGTCATGATGTACAATTACATAGCATTTTGGTATTGTGAGCGCATTGTTAGAATGAAATCCCGATTTAACGCGCCCTGATTAAACGTAAATTCGGATATAACGCGATGACTCACTGGACCCAGTTAGATCGGGGCGCGTTATAACGGGGTGGCACTGTAAATGGCAAATTAATGCTAATGTAGTGGTCTGCGCTGACCTCTCAGGCAAGGAGTCACATAGACAGGTAGGCGTGGGTAGTATGGTCATATCAGCGTTTGTTTGTTGTTTTACGTCCTAGCAACATCTAAGGTCATATCAGGATGGGTACCGACTTGTGACAGTGGACACTCATGATGACTTTATAGTGCTGCCCCACTGGGGGAGACCAGGCTGCCCGCACCATGAATTGATATCCCACTCAGTCACATTTTCCTGACACTGAGCCAACCAGTCCTTGCCCCATCCTACTAATGCCGAGCGCCTGGCTAGGAAGCAACAAGTATCAATTTTTAAGTCATTGGTTTAACTTGCCCAGGGTTTGAACCCACGATCCCACGGTCTACCAACACGGGAGACGGATGCTCTAACTCATTCGGCCATCCCATCTGGGAGCCTAGGTGGTGTAATGGTTAGCACACTGGCCCGGAATGCAAAGAGATGTGGGTTCGAGTCCCGCTCTAGGCGCAATATTTCCCATTTTCATCACCACCACGACACTAATTTTAACTTTGCCCCAGTACTTTGGGTCCTTTATATAGAGCATTACGCTCAAGTGTATAACCTGAGGGTGGGTTTCCTGATCCCCCTCTCCAACATACCTAAACCTCCGGCAGTTTGTTTGTTGTTTGTTGGAGTTTTAAGTCCTGGCAACATCTAAGGTCATATCAGGATGGGTACCTTCTTATGACAGTGCACACTCATGGTGACTATATAGTGCTGCCCCACTGGGAAATCAGGCCGCCAACACCATGCCGCTCGTGTGTGCACAGTCACCTCACTGTCACAATCAAATTCTTAACATCTATGTTCATAACCTATAGGATTTCAAATTTCATGGGAAACACATTTTGGGTTCGGTGTCTAGGACGCGGGGGAACCTATCGGTGACAATGTTTCCGGTTCCGTGTTGTTTGTACTCTTGCTGTCAATACTTATGGGAGACGACATTTTGGTTCCGTTGTTTTTCCAGAATGGGATTGGTAACGACACATTACCAGAAACGATCATTGCCATGAAATCCTATAGGTTGTGATCATCTCAGGATGGCTTCCGACTTGTGACAGCACACACGATATAGCGATATAGCGAATGGTAGACAGAAGTGTGAACACTTATTTGTCTCTCATTTATTTATTTTATTTTTGTTGGTACATTAGTTGTCCCAAGCAGGGGAAATCCCAGTCACAGACGACTGGTCTTCCCCACTCCACTGCTGGTCGATAGAAAGCCTGAGCCTACACTTTTAATGACCCAAGGGATTTTTAACCTCCCACACCACATAGACATGGTATGAGAGCAACCGGCCTTTGATGACGCTGTAAGTTATACACAGCAGTGGACATCCAAATTGGCAGAGCTGGGGGCACGGGCAATCGAACCGCCGACCCTCAGATTAGGAGTCTGACCTAAAAAAAAGTCAGACACTCTAACCACTCCGCCACAGAGAACACCACACTCATGATACTGGGATGCCATAACTCTATATTCCATCCTATCCTAGGTAAGGTAGTGACACTTATTTTACTCGGCCGGTAATTGAACCCATGAGCTCCCGCATGCAAAGCAAGTGCTCTACCCAATCTTTAGAAAATTAATCTCTCTGCTTCTATTTGAGATACTGACTTGATTTTTATATCAAAATGACCAGAATGCAAATATCTATAATGTGATCAAATTGTCTTCAAGCTATATCCACATGTAAAAAAATCCTTTTTTTTTTATTGCTCTACCCTAAACCATCATGAACAAACCATCAACACACCGAACATCGTACACAACTATCAACCTGTTTAAACACATTGAAGATTATATAAGACAGACAAAATATCTTGTCAACTATAAACTTACCTTGTTTTATAAGAGAAAAAATGTAACCCTCAACGATTGTTTGAGTTGCCCTGAGTATACACTTTCTGCTTCGTGCTGCTCCCCATTTTTGCATGAACTACAGTGACTGGTGCTATACATTATACAGCAGGAGCCACTCCGTTAATTCTATAGGATCGGTGCTGTAACTAATACAGCACTGATCAAACTTAGATTATTTAGACTGTCAATTCCAATAGTAAGATGGCCAGAAGACCAGTGCTCCGGCACTGACAAATGTTATATTCAGATGAATAAATACTTTACCCCCCCAAAAAAAATCAGCCATTGACTGAATCAGTTGTGCAGCTAACTAACTTGCGTTTTCGGATCAAGATGCCTCGAGTCTGTGATTGATCAATTCTGCCCAGTTCTACTCGTACGAAGCTGCTACAATCAACGACTCTAATACTCAGGTGTGGGAAGTTCATAGCATCGGCTATTAAAATATAAGTAATATAGCGAATAGTAGACAGGAAGTGTGAACACTTATTTGTCTCTCTTTTTCTTTTTTTGGTACATTAGTTGTCCCAAGGAGGGGAAATCCCAGTCACAGACGACTGGTCTTCCCCACTCCACTGCTGGTCGATAGAAAGCCCGAGCCTACACTTTTACCGACCCAAGGGATTTTTAACCTCCCACACCACATAGACATGGTATGAGAGCAACCGGCCTTTGATGATGCTGTACGTTATACACAGCGGTGAAAATCCAAATTGGCAGAGCTGGGGGCACGGGGAATCGAACCGCTGACCCTCAGATTAGGAGTCTGACCTAAAAAAAAGTCAGACACTCTAACCACTCCGCCACAGAGAATGCCAATACAGTAAAACCTATCTAACCAACCACCTCCACAGATCGACCGCTCCCCTATATCGATTCCTTTATTTGGGTCCCAAACGATCACCCATGCAATACCATTGTAACAAAAAAAACACTTCTTAAACCAACCACCTCCCTAAATGGGCCATTTAAAGTCGATCCCATGGTCGGTCGATTTAGAGAGGTTTTACTGTATATAATTATATTTGTTACATTTTTATCGGATTCTCTACATTTTAGAATGTTGAGACAATGGGGGACATGTGGGCTAGTTTGTTTTTCCGACACTTGGTGGCGCATCGGTACTAGTGGGCATAAACAGCCATTGACAATGCATTGAGTTTGCCGGTACGCGCAGTGCAGAACGTTTATTTTATTCAAAATTAATAGAAATACATCACCCTAACCTTGTAAATTTAATATAATCTGTTCGTTGGATATGTTTTCTATATGTGTACCAAGTGGTTTGTCTCTATGTGGTGTGGTTTTAGAGATATTTGACTTTTTCTGTATGAAGATTGGTCACGGCCATTGACAATGCATTGAGTTTGCCGGTACGCGCAGTGCAGAACGTTTATTTTATTCAAAATTAATAGAAATGCAGAACCCTAACCTGATAAATTTAATATAATATATTTGTTGAATATGTTTTCTATATGTCTACCAAGTGGTTTGTCTCTAGGTGGTGTAGTTTTAGAGATATTTGACTTTTTCTGTATGAAGATTTCTCACGGCCATTGACAATGCATTGAGTTTGCCGGTACGCGCAGTGCAGAACGTTTATTTTATTCAAAATTAATAGAAATGCAGAACCCTAACCTGATAAATTTAATATAATATATTTGTTGAATATGTTTTCTATATGTCTACCAAGTGGTTTGCCTCTAGGTCGTGTAGTTTTAGAGATATTACACTTCTTTTGTATGAAGATTGCTCATAGCCATTGAATTTGCAGTGTTACAGTGTGCCCGAGAGGCCCACTACTTCAGTGGCGATGCGAACGGCAGGAACTTGAACTAAAAAGTCGGAGGTCCCCCATTGGGTTGGCTACCCCTTCAAGAGCTTTCGCCCCCATAAGGAATTAATTCGCATTGAAACTAAATACTTCAGCTAGTGATTGCAATGATTAAGTTTCGGTGCAAATGGTTAGAATTAAATTAAGCCTCAGTGAAATGGTAAAGATAAAAGAGTAAAGAGAAAGAGAATGAGAATGACTCACAGCGAGCTTGTTGTAACATTACACCTTGGACAACAAGTCCAATGAGGCTGCCAACCTACACATGATGTTTGTTTGTTTGGGGTTTTAGATCCTAGTAACATCTAATGTCAAATCAGGACGGGCACCGATTTGTGAAAGTGCACACTCATGGCGACTTCAAAGTGCTGCCCCACTGGGATACCAGGCCAACAGCACCATTATCTGATATCCCACTCAGTCACATTATCCTGATACTGAGGTAGCAAGTCCTTGCCCATTCCTATTAATGGCCCTGTCACACTACGATGTAACGTGGTAGCGTAAGCCGACGTAGGTGAAATTTGGCAATTAGGTCGAGATACGTTACTCGGTCGTTAAGCCTACGTCGAAATACTTCGAGTTACGTCAAGATACGGTGACACCTGTCAAGGTTTTGGACATACCAAAAACTTTTGACGAAGCTCGACATAAAGCACGTTATGTTGGGTTACTTTGGGCTTATGTTGCGCTCACATTAGGCTTAAGTCAAGATATGTTAGACGTTCGTTAGAGCTACGTCGGTCTACGTTGAGCTATGCCGACTTACAGTAGACTGACATGTTCTGGGAACAGAAAGGCATGGTCACACAAGGCATGGTCACCCTAGAACGTACTCCACCAGGATGGTTGTTGACTGGGAGGAACGTGCAGCCTGCGCGCTGACAACATGGTGTTAATGTATCTCGACGTAGGTCTAACGTGTCTCTGATGTGTGTCTAACATTAGTCTAATGTAAGTCCAACGTGTCTTGCCGTCTTCGATGTAGGCGATAAACGGCTGGCACATGCGTAAAGTATGTAACACGTGCCAATGTTCTTCGAACATAAGCGAACGTGGTGTGAACATTTTGCCTCGGTGTCCTTACGCTGAGCAAGCTGGACTGTCGTTAGACTGACGGTGCCCACTTGCGGGCCTGACGTCAACTCACGTTATGAATTACGCCAGAGTCACACGTAGCTACCTCCTATGCTAAGTCGTTGCTAGGGTTTCACTAGGCTGACGCCGTGCTCGCTGGAAGTTTGTTAGCCTTATGTTGGGCCTTTTTTTTTTTTACGTTCTAACATATTGAGACACATTACAACAACGTTGGACCAATGTTTCGCCTATGTCCACTACTTTGCACTGACGTCCAATTTGGCCCTGAAACGCCGAGAATTTAGATGTATCTCAACATAAAAAAGTGATTTTTACGTTGCCCACTCGCTGGCCTGTTACATCATAGTGTGACAGGGGTATAATGTTCAGCGCCAGTCTAGTTAGCGACTAGTATAAATTGTGCAAGTCATCGGTTTGATTCGGCCGTGATTCTAACCCCTGACCTTCCGCATGGGAAGCCGGCGCTCTTACCGATTCACCCACTGCATCCGATCATATTCCGATCACATGACCGTAGATGTTGTTAGGGTCTTAAGCACCAGCAAACATAAATCTATTTGATTGAAAACCAACAAACATACAAACACTGCAGTAATTACAATAGTAATACCCCTGTCACACTACAACGTAATGAGCGAACGGGAGCCTAACATCGTGATTTTTCGTCATTACGTTGATGTACGTTGGATTACGTTATTATGACGTCATAATCACGTTAGACTGACGTCGAGCTACGTCACATTACGTCGTGTTACGTCGAGGTTTTGGACATGTTCAAAACTGTTGACGTAGTTCGAACGTAAGGGTTTACGTTCGCCGTACATTCTGTACACGTTCGGTGAACGTCAATGACGTTAAACCGACGTTATTAAAACATTAGTCATTACGTTCAACTACGTTGCACTACGTTGCACTACGTTGCACCACGTTGCACCACGTTGCACCACGTTGCACCACGTTGCACCACGTTGCACCACGTTGCACCACGTTGCACCACGTTGCACCACGTTGCACCACGTTGCACCACGTTGCACCACGTTGCACCACGTTGCACCACGTTGCACCACGTTGCACCACGTTGCACCACGTTGCACCACGTTGCACCACGTTGCACCACGTTGCACCACGTTGCACCACGTTGCACTACGTTGACCCACATTAAACCCGGTGGAAACATCCACACGGCATAATGGGAACGTCAGGATAATGTCAGGATAACATCAGGATAATGTCAGGAGAACATCAGGAGAACGTACGTTCAACGTAGTTCAATGTTTCCCCATCAGGTAACATAGTTTTGGCGATGAAATAACGTTCATAACGTTCCGTGAATGTAATGAAGTTGTCCTCTCTCGTTGAATGATGGTATCACTACGCTTTACCGACGTTACGCTCTCGTCCACTACGCTGCATCCACATTCAACTTGTGCCCAAATTTGCATACTACGCCGAGAAGTTCAACGTTCTTCACGTTGTCCCTACATTGACGTCGTTACGTCGTAGTGTGACAGGGCCATAAGAGACATAGTCACTGACATAGGCTAGGGGCATTGAGGGAAAGTAAAGCTTATCTTATTCAACAACGCCTCTAGAGCACATTGATTTTTATCATTGGCTATTGGACGTCAAACATATTGTAAAATATTCCGATATATGGCATAGGGGGGAATGCAAATGTTCTATTACTGTTCTATCAGTGTACGTGACCAGGCGCATGTATGTATATATATGTGTAAGGGCTGGTGGTGCCTGAGTGGGATGTAAATAGACATAGTGGTGCTGGCAGGTCTGGGTGTGATTGCACTCAGGGCCTACACCCTCTGCTGGGATAGGGATCACCACACTCAAAGGTCAAGGTTGGTGGTGGCCATGGGGACAATCAGCTTGGTGGTGGTGGCCAGACCACTGGTAGCCATGGGGACCAGGAATGCTGGATCCATATTTGTAGGGCCAAGAATGCTTGTTTTCCATTGGGGGAAAGGGGTGGGTGGGGTGAGACTCTACAATGAACCCATGTATCCATATAAATAATAAACCAGAGGGCTTGACTCTCTCTCTTTATACTCTTCCTTTCTCTTTGTCTGTATTGATTTCACTATAGCCTGCCTACACAGCCATAGATTCGAGCTTTAGCCATTTTACAATATGGTTATTCTGACATATTTCTTTGGAGGAAACCAGATGCCACCACATAGGCTACTCTTTCCAATAAGCAGCAAGGGGTCTTTTAGATGCACTTTCCCCCAGGCAGGACAGCACATACCACACACAGCCTTTGATGAACCAGTTGTGGACCACTGGTTGGAATGGTAAATAGCCCAAGCTGCATTGAGGTAGGCCTACACAATCTCGTCAAAAACAGCCAGGGAGATTTCCCTGAACCCAAACACCGGCTGAAATGTTGAATAACCATTAACTGTTCCCTCAACATCCCTCATCTCGGTGGCCAAATGAGTTGCCAGTCCGCTTCCTGTGTGGCAGGTCGTGGGACTCGAAAGCGTGGGGTTCAAACCCTGGCTGAGTTAAACCAATAACTTAAAGATTGATACTTGTTGCTACCTAGCCTGATACTTGGCATTATTACTAGGATAGGGCAATGGTTAGTGGAATGAATACAGCGCGGGCCTCGCATGCAGAAGGTCGGGCGTTCGGTTCCCAGTAAAGTCTGACCAATGACTTATAAAATTGATACTTGTCGCTTCCTAGCCTGGCGTTTGGCATTAATAGGATAGGACAAGGACTGGTTGGCTCAGTGTCAGGAAAATGTGACTGAGTGGGATATCAGGTCATGGTGCTGGCGGCCTGATTTCCCAGTGGGGCAGCATTATAGAAGTCGCCATGAGTTTGCACTGTCACAAGTCGGTACCCTTCCTGATATGACCTTAGATGTTGCCAGGACGTAAAACTCCAAAAACCAACCAACCAACTTAATCACCTCCTCTGACATAGACAGATAAACCTGACAAACATCCCAATACAAACACGATTGAACTTGTCTTTAGAATTGTCCGAGAGTCCAGAGAGTAGCACAGCACCCTAGCGCAAACACAACATACATTCTCGTTGCTTCCTGGTCATAGTTCTTGTCTAGACCACGGATATTTTTATATGGATAAGATTAAGAACAATGTACACACCTCTGAAGATTAAAATATATTCTGTTGGAAAGCCTTAGCAGGTTTGTTGCTTATTTAATGACAAAATCTAAGATCATATCAGGACGGGTACAGTGCGAACTCGTGGTGACTTTATAGTGCTTCCCCTTTGAAACATCAGACACCGGCATCATGACCTTATGGAAAATATTCCGATAAAACGCATTGGTGGGGAATGTGAAATGGTCTATAAAGGAGTACAAATGGTCTATTAATGTAAATGATGTATAGGGCCAGGTGCATAAATGTATTTATGTAGTTGCTGGTGATCCTTTACTTGTAGTCAGTAGTCATTGTGTATTAGATATATAGTGTGAAAGGGGCACTACTGTTAGTGTGCAAGGAGCTCAAGAACTCTACTCACTACCCCCTTCCCCCCAACTCTTAGTCACGGATCACCACACACACACAGCAGGCAGGTACAGGCCAAGCAGCCACACGGCATGGTGGTGGTGGGTAGATCACAGTAGCCATGGTGACACAAGAATGCTTACTGTTCATTCGTGGAACTAGAAATGCTTGTTGCTGATTGGAGATAATGGTCAGATAGTATGCCATACCAGATCCATGTACCACTATAGAATAATAAACCCGAGGGTGCAAGCTCTCACTCTACTTTCACTCTTTATACTCTTCCTTTCTCTCCTTGCCTTTATTGATTTAATATAGCCTGCTTACACAAACCACAGCTGCCAGCCGTCGACTTTACACTTATATACCACTCAGTCAGATTATTCCGATACTGAACCAGTTCTTGCCCTATCCTATTAATGTGAGTACCAGGCTAGATGGCGACAAGTATAAATTTGGTAAATTATTGATTTGACTCGGCTGGATTTCGAACCCACGACCTTCAGTATTGGAAGCCAGCCAGCACTCTTATCGATTCGGCTATTCAGTCTGGTTATAACGAGTATATAACATGGCCTAGTAGATTAAAGCCAATATGTCAGTGCCCAATTAATGGATACATGTATACATTAAAATGGTGCATACTCAAAAATAGTCAGAGTTAAATAGACATGAGATGAAGCAATTTCGCCGATTAAAATAATCGCTGGTTAACTATCACAACATTCCATAGCTATGTGGCAGCAGTTTCTAAGTTAGATAGATTAGGAATGCATAAAGAATAAAGTTTTTTGCTTGTTTGTTTGTTGTTGTTTTACATCCTAGCAACATCTAAGGTCATATCAGGATGGGTACCGACTTGTGACAGTACGCACTCATGGCGATTTTATAGTGCTACCCCACTGGGAAATCAGGCCACCGCCACCATGAACCGATATCCCACTCAGTCACATTATCCTGACACCGAGCTAACCAGCCCTTGCCCTATCCTAATAATGCAGAGCACTAGGCTAGGAAGCGACAAGTATAAATTTTTAAGTCATTGGTTTGACTCGACCAGGAACCAAACTCACAAACTCCCGATCTTCCACATGCGAGGCCTGTACTCTATCGATTCGGCCACCGCGCCCGGTGAAGAATAAAGTACAAACTATACCAAGATGCGCCATCATTTTAGGCGTTTGCATACACAAATCCATCTGCAGATTAATTGGGGTTTTACCCCTTAACAAATCTTAAGTTATATCCAGGAAGTTTGCTTGAAGTAACTTTATGGCAAGCGCGCCAAAACTATGACACCGTAGGTTTCTGCAGTAACAGGTCCTATTCAAGTGCCTCAATATTCTGTTCTCTGTGGCGACAAGTGCACCAGTATGTGAGTTAGATATGTAGAATAAAATCTAGATAATTGGTTTGGTTTTGACGATTTAATATTTTCATCGGATTGCAGCTTTAAGGGTATTTATCGGTATACATTGAATTCGAAATCATAAACCAACAAGTAAAACCTTGCTTGTAAATGTAAAATGATTTAATGTACCTCATACTCATTACTTATTGTATTGTGTACACTTTAATTTCAGAATTTATTTCACACTTCAATTTGCTATATAAACCATGTAAAGAATTAGTGTAAATACCTTTATCCCTGTAGCACTTACAGTTGGAAGACCAGTGCTACGGCGCCGACAAAAGATATATGAATCAAATTCATTTACGAAAATAACATATGAAAGTGGTCTTCGAAGAAAAAAGCGGAAATTGGTGGGTGGTCATTACTAATGACGGTGAGCTGGAGTACAGTCAGAATAATGATAGCAGAACGCTCTCCAAGCAGAGTCCGTAATGATTGGCCATAGGCAAGGTTCACAAATTAGGCTTGGAGACTATGGTTAATTGCATAAATCCGCGAAATCGCGGAGATATGTCATCAATGTATAATAAGAGGAATAGACACCCATGATGGTTTTACCTGGCGGTGTGGTCGAATCTGTAGAGCGCGGGCCTCGCGTCTCGAAGGTCGAGAGTTCGGTTCCCGGTCGAGTCAAACCAATGACTTTAAAATTGATACTTGTCACTTCTTAGCCTGGTGCTCAGCATTAATACGATAGGGCAAGGACTGGTTAGCTCAGTGTCAGGATAATGTGATTAGGTGGGATTTTGGGTAATGGTGTCAGCGGCCTGATTTCCCAGTGGAGCAGCACTATAAAGCCGCGATGAGTGCCCACTGTCACAAGTCGGTACCCATCCCGATATGACCTTAGATGTTGCCGGGATGTAAAACTCCAAGAAACAAAAAAACAAACATGATTTTAATAGTGACGTTCCGCTTAATAAACAAAATTAGATCACAATGCTTTTGTTTGTTGTTGTTTTACGTCCTAGCAACATCTGAGGTCACACCAGGATGGGTACCGACTTGTGACAGTGCGCACTCACGGCGACTTTATAGTGCTGCCCCACTGGGAGAGCAGGCCGCCAGCACCATTACCTGATATCCCACTCAGTTGCATTATCCTGACACTGAGCCAACCAGTCCTTGCCCTATCCTAATAATGTTGAGCGCCTGGCTAGGGAGCAACGAGTATACATTTTTAAGTCATTGGTTTGACTCGACCAGGGTTCGAACTCACAAAGGCTTAAAATTCTATCACACTCACTCACATTATCCTGTTACTAAGCTAACCAGTCCTTGCCTTATCCTGGCAACGTCAATCACCAGGCAAGGTAGTAACAAACCATATACAATTAAAAAGAAGAAGAAATTGCGGATAATAAAAGTTGTTGACTGCTCCGAGTGGCCGTTCAGAGGTTGCTTGTTGGAGTTTACGTCCGTGCAACATCTAAGGTCATATCAGGAGGGGTACTAACTTATGACAGTGTGCACTCATGGCGACAGTGCTTCTCCACTCATAATCAGGCCACTGGCACCATGGCCCGATATCCCACTCAGTCACATTATCCTGACACTGAGCTAACCAGTCCTTGCCCTATCCTATTAATGCTGAGCACGAGGCTAGGAAGTGACAAGTATCAATTTTAAAGTCATTGGTTTGTCTCAACCAAAAACCAAACTCCCGATCTTCCGCCCGCGACGCCCGCGCTCTACCGATTCGGCCACCGCGTCCGGTCCGCTGATAGGTGCGGGTCAGAGAGAGGCTCCCAGGCAGGTGAGACCCACACGATGCAGGTGAGTATGGACAGGTATGGACATACCTGGGATGCCGGTTGCCCTCTGTCCGCCCAGAGACACAAACGGAAAAAAACCCCAAAACCAAAATAAACTACAGAAATCTGCTGCGGGCTCTGATCACTGAATGAGCCTCTCCAACAACCACACCGATACGGGCGGCAATCTGAACACGTCGACGTTACTAGTACGACGGTATACACAGCATCTATTAAATGCACTAGGCCTAAAGCCCCTATCACACCTCGCCGGATTGAGGAAATGGAAAGAAACCGAACAAAGTCCATTGATATCCGCCAAAATCCGGTTTGTTTCCATTGCATATCTGTTGCATATCCGTTGCATATCCATTGCATATCCATTGTATATCCGTTGCATATCTGTTGATATCCGTTGATATCCGGCCCAATCCGGTACAAGTTTTGAACATGCACAAAACTTGGAATGGATGCCGCCGGATTGATGTGTATGGTTCTTGTCCGGTTTTAGTTTGTTTCGTCCATTGGCTATCCGTTCATGTCCATTTCATGTCCGTTTCATGCCCGTTTCATGTCCGTTTCATGTCCGTTTCATGTCCGTTTCATATCCATTCGTCCGGCGGCCTTTGACCCGATATCGCAACATTTTGACACATTTTAATACATTTTGATACTTATCACACCCGAACACCACCAGACTAAGACAATTCTGTCCGTTGCTCAATCCGGCGAGGTGTGTCAGGGGCTTAAACAAGTGAGTGAAACCCGGTTATAACGCGCCTCGATTTAACGCGAATTCGGATATAAGACGGTGACTCAGAATTTCTTATTTCAAACGTAATTCTGTAAACTGAACCCTGACTTAGCGCGACCCCGCTCTTTTCGCGGTGACATTTTATGGACCCCAACCATGGCGTTTTATGATCAAATTATCGACATGTTTGTTTGTTTGTTTAACGAGCCCCCCCCCCCCCCCCCAGCACAAGAAGTAAACATCGGCTATTGGGGGGGGGGGGCATACGGTGGTCAAACACAAATAACTAACTAAACCACCGGGCGTGATGGCCGAATCGGTAGAGCACAGGCCTCGCGTGCGGAAGATCGTGAGTTTGCGAGTTCAGTTCCCAGTCGAGTCAAACCAATGACTTAAAAATTGATACTCATTGCTTCATAGTCTGGTGCTCGGCATTATTAGGATAGGGCAAGGACTGGTTAGCTCAGTGTCAGGATAATGTGACTGAGTGGGATATCGGGTCATTGTGCTGGTGGCCTGATTTCCCAGTGGGACAACACTATATAATCGCCATGAGTGCGTACTGTCTGTCACAAGTCGGTACCCATCCTGATACGAGCTTAGATTGTTGCTAGGATGTAAAACAACAAACAAGCAAACTAAATAAAGCATGCAAAAATGGTCTGACATGTTAAGAAGCTAAAATAGAGCATAGAAATATGTTAAAAAATAATATGCAACTGTGATAAAATCACAAATGATTAATGATTATGAGAGATGAAAATCAACAATATGTTATTCAGGTTAAAAATGAAAAATGAATTCATGATAACAAACAGTTTCGGTCAGAAATGTAATAATGAGTTGTGAATGGAATCGGAACGACTCCACCACACCGAACAGGTCCTAAATGAGAGGTAAACACATACCAGGCAGTGTTGACCCCACATTTAGGTCTACCTTGGGTGAGTTAATTAACAATTAATAACATGCACTGACACCTAACCTATCGTGAAGGTTATAAGAGATTAATAGTTTCGTCGGGGTGATGAAAATGGGAAGTGTTGTGCCTAGAGTGGGACTCGAACCCACATCTCTTTGCATTCCAGGCCAGTGTGCTAACCATTACACCACCTAGGCTCCCTGATATCACCATACTAGCCACGCCCACCTGTCTATGCAGCTCCTTGCCCGAGAGGTCAGTGCAGACTATTACACTCATCCCACTGGAATTGTAAGTCTTTTAATGCTTACAATTACATACATACAGGCAATGCACTTACATATACATACACAAGGGTTGGTTCAACAACTAGAAGCACATAGCTTGTAGAGGATCATGGTCACGGCAACCAGTGTTGTGTGGGGTGATGAAAATGGGAAATATTGTGCCTTGAGCGGGACTCGAACCCATATCTCTTTGTATTCCAGGCCAGTGTGCTAACCATTACACCACCTAGGCATATTGCTGTCTCAGATCATTTATTTTAGCATGTATATATATGTATATACTATATATGTTTGTGTTTGTGCGTGTTTGTTCGAATTTTACGTCCTAGCAACATCTAAGATCATCTCAGAAGGAGTCCAGGATTGTGACTGCGCACTCATAGCGACTTTATAGTGCTTGCTCACTCACTGGTAGATTGGGTGGTTGATATCCCACTCAATCACATTATCCGGACAGTGAGCAAACCAGTCTTTGGCCTGTCCTATAAATATCGCATGCCAAGCTAGGTAGCAACAAACATACATTTTTAAGTCATTGGTTTGACTCGGTCAGGTTTCAAATGTGTCTGTGTGTGTTCTTATCTGGGTGTATGTGTGTGTCGGTGTGTGTCTGTTTGTGGCTATGTATGTCTGCGTGTGTCTGTTTGTGTCTGTTTGTGTCTGTTTGTGTCTGTGTGTGTCTGTGTGTGGCTATGTATGTCTGCGTGTGTCTGTTTGTGTCTGTGTGTGTCTGTGTGTGGCTATGTATGTCTGTGTGTGTCTGTTTGTGGCTGTATGTGTCTGTTTGTGTCTGTGTGTGTCGGTGTGTGTCTGTGTGTGTCTGTGTGTGCCTGTGTGTATGTGTGTTTCTGAGTGTGTCTGTCTGCCTGTGTGTGTCCGTGTGTGTCTGTCTGTGCGTATGTGCCTGTGTGTATGTGTGTTTCTGAGTGTGTCTGTCTGCCTGTGTGTGTCCGTGTGTGTCTGTCTGTGCGTATGTGCCTGTGTGTATGTGTGTTTCTGAGTGTGTCTGTCTGCCTGTGTGTGTCCGTGTGTGTCTGTCTGTGCGTATGTGCCTGTGTGTATGTGTGTTTCTGAGTGTGTCTGTCTGCCTGTGTGTGTCCGTGTGTGTCTGTCTGTCTGTCTAAAGTATATAGCGTTAGTAAAGCCCCAGTCCCACATAGCCGGACGAGCCCCGGATTTTGAGCCAGACCACCCATGGACCAACGGCCCGGGCTGTCCCGCACCGCCACGGATAAAATCACTGTTTTCATCGATTTTTGCCTTGCAGTCACACTTTCCCGGACGAGCTCCGGAAGAGCCCCGGACCACCCTCGGACTGCCCCCGGACTGGGCCAGACCAGCCCCGGACGAGGCCGGACCACCCCTGCACTGCCCCGGACAACCCCCGGACTATCCCGGATCACCCCCCAGACTATCCTGGATCACCCCCGGTCTTATGGGGGCAGTCCGGGAGTGGTCCCTGGCTAGGCCGGGGGTAGTCCTGGATAGTCCGGGGATGGTCCGGGTCAAACCCCCGAAATACCCAGACCACCCCCGGACCACCCCCGGATCAGGCCAGATCAGGCCGGATTGAGCCCGGATCGCAAAATCCCCCGGACCGCCCCGGATGTTTTAAACATTTTAAAACATCCAGGGCTGAGCCCAGATGGCGCCGGACGAGCCACGGATCAGGCCGGATCAGGGGGTGTCAGCACAGACGAGCCACGGATCACCCCGGATCGCCCCAGACCACCCCGGATGGCGGTCCGGGGCTTGTCCGGCCCCTGATCTGGGTATGTGTGACTGGGGCTTAATTGCTATCTTATTCTCAGCCGTATTTCTATAATAATTTGACTCAAAACGGGTACATGGTACCCCCCCCCCCCCCTCCCCCCAACCACCCCACAACCCCACCGCCACCCCCGCACATACCACATACCACATCCCCATATCTCGCCACGCCCGGTGCATTGCGGGCACGACAAGTACCAGAACCGGAAGTGCCCGTGACGTCACGCATGCCCGCGTCCAAACCAATCTGCTGTGTGCATTCATTCATATACCACGGTCGTTAAGCCGCTTTATACCCAATGTGGTGACCTCGGTCGTGTGCACCGATGTAGTCAGTCAGCCGACAGGTTTGGGGTTAAATCGCCAACATAGGACATGTGCATGCTTAGTAGTACCAGTAGTCTCCATCAGCAAATAGTGACAAGACAGACCGGTGTACTTGACCGAGAAGACTGACTGGAATACACTCTCCCAGCAGAGGTACCTTCACCACTGCATACATACCTATATACATACATACATAGATACATACATGCATACATATATACATACATACATATATACATGCACACATGTAAAGGCGACGGCTGGCAGTTTGAGTGGTGTAGCTAGGCTAATAGGAAATCACTACAGGCAATGAAGGAAAGTAGAAATAGAGTGAAAGGTAGGAGAGTTAAACTCCTTCATTTATTGTATATATAGTTTCAGGAAACAAGATGGTGGTGATCACATGATAAAGTCTTCCAATCACAAACAGGCATTCTTCTATCCACCAATGAGGGTTCAATATCCTTGTAACTAAGGCATGGTTAGGTCTGGCTACAGTGCCCTGTTGTGTCTGGTGTTAAGTGATCCATAAATAACACTTGGAGGGGAGGGGGTATGTCAGGAGAGTTCCAAAGACTCTCTCACCTGTCAAGAAGTGACCCTCTCTCAGGTCAAGAAGTGACCCTCTCTCACTATCTATATTGATATACAATTTCTATCTTTAATTAGTAATGGATCACCAACTCCACATATACCTCATATGCCTTTGGTTTTACATACCATCTACCATTATATAGACCATTTGCAATTTATTATAGAGTAGTTCTCCATAGCCCATATCTCAAATATCGGAAAATTTTACACACATACACACACACACATGTACTAGCATGCACATGCATGTACATGTATACTAGGAATACCATGCAATGACACCATGACCCAATATCCCACTCAGTCACATTATCCGAACGTTGAGTCAACCAGTCATTGCACCGCCCCAGTAATTAAATTTGTTTGGTGGGGTTTTACATCCTATTAAGATTTAGGGCGCAGTCCGTCTGGGTATGTGTACTGGCACAAACCAAAGCAGAACTGGGCAGGCCATGGTCATGCATCCAATTCACCCTGAAATACAAAATGGCTAACCATACAACACAACCATCCCACCTAGTCGCAGTCCTGAAGGGGCCAGGGGTGTTCTGGCACACTGGTGTACTATCTAAGGACAGGGCGTGGGTGAAAGGATGCTGTAACAAACCACAATGGGATGGGATCCTCTCCCGAAGGCATGTAGTTGTTGTCACTCCTAGCAACAGTATATCGTAGATGTACATAGTAGGCTAAGTTATCATATACAGGTTATGAAAAAACTTTGAAAATTCAAAAAAACTAATATAGAAACTACTAACACCCAAAACCGCAAAGGTTGGCCCGAGAAAGATCAGGTAAACACTCCTGAGTGCGGGACCAGACCAATCCAGTATCACAGCTGTCCAGCGTTGAAAACAAGCACCCTCACAGGAGCTTATACGTTATGGGCAGAATAAAAAACTTGTCAAAAAAATAAAGGTCATATCAGGCCGGGCACCAAATTGTGACATTGTGCACTCATGGAGACTCGACAAAAGCACCAAATTTATGAACGCAAAACACTGACCTAGATTTGGATCTACCTGTCCAAATTAGATACTCGTCCATTTATTAAGGATTGGTTGTTGTATAGTAGTGAACACTAAGTCAATTTAATAGAACCTTTCATTGCTGAAACCTACAGGTTCAGAGGACAAGCATGCCATCTATCAACACGCACACCACCACACACACTCTCAGAGGACAAGCATGCCATCTATCAACACGCACACCACCACACACACTCTCAGAGGACAAGGATGCCATCTATCAACACGCACACCACAACACACACTCTCAGAGGACAAGCATGTCATCTATCAACACGCACACCACCACACACACTCTCAGAGGACAAGCATGCCATCTATCAACACGCACACCACCACACACACACTCTCAGAGGACAAGCATGTCATCTATCAACACGCACACCACCACACACACTCTCAGAGGACAAGGATGCCATCTATCAACACGCACACCACCACACACACTCTCAGAGGACAAGCATGTCAGCTACCAACACGCACACCACCACACACACTCTCAGAGGACAAGCATGTCCATCTATCAACACGCACACCACCACAACACACTCTCAGAGGACAAGCATGTCATCTATCAACACGCACACCACCACACACACTCTCAGAGGACAAGCATGTCATCTACCAACACGCACACCACCACACACACTCTCAGAGGACAAGCATGTCATCTATCAACACGCACACCACCACACACACTCTCAGAGGACAAGCATGTCATCTATCAACACGCACACCACCACAACACACTCTCAGAGGACAAGCATGTCATCTATCAACACACACACCACTATACACACTCTCAGAGGACAAGCATGCCATCTATCAACACGCACACCACAACACACTCTCAGAGGACAAGCATGCCATCTATCAACACGCACACCACAACACACACTCTCAGAGGACAAGCATGCCATCTATCAACACGCACACCACTATACACACTCTCAGAGGACAAGCATGCCATCTATCAACACACACACCACCATACACACTCTCAGAGGACAAGCATGCCATCTATCAACACACACCACTATACACACTCTCAGAGGACAAGCATGCCATCTATCAACACGCACACCACCACACACACTCTCAGAGGACAAACATGCCATCTATCAACACACACACCACCATACACACTCTCAGAGGACAAGCATGTCATCTATCAACACACACACCACTATACACACTCTCAGAGGACAAGCATGTCATCTATCAACACACAGACCACTATACACACTCTCAGAGGACAAGCATGTCATCTATCAACACACACACCACAACACACTCTCAGAGGACAAGCATGTCATCTATCAACACACACACCACTATACACACTCTCAGAGGACAAGCATGTCATCTATCAACACGCACACCACCACACACACTCTCAGAGGACAAGCATGTCATCTATCAACACACACACCACTATACACACTCTCAGAGGACAAGCATGTCATCTATCAACACGCACACCACCACACACACTCTCAGAGGACAAGCATGTCATCTATCAACACACAGACCACTATACACACTCTCAGAGGACAAGCATGCCATCTATCAACACACACACCACCACACACACTCTCAGAGGACAAGCATGTCATCTATCAACACGCACACCACCACACACACTCTCAGAGGACAAGCATGTCATCTATCAACACGCACACCACCACACACACTCTCAGAGGACAAGCATGCCATCTATCAACACGCACACCACCACACACACTCTCAGAGGACAAGCATGTCATCTATCAACACGCACACCACCACACACACTCTCAGAGGACAAGCATGTCATCTATCAACACGCACACCACCACACACACTCTCAGAGGACAAGCATGTCATCTATCAACACACACACCACCACACACACTCTCAGAGGACAAGCATGTCATCTATCAACACGCACACCACCACACACACTCTCAGAGGACAAGCATGTCATCTATCAACACGCACACCACCACACACACTCTCAGAGGACAAGCATGTCATCTATCAACACGCACACCACCACACACACTCTCAGAGGACAAGCATGTCATCTATCAACACGCACACCACCACACACACTCTCAGAGGACAAGCATGTCATCTATCAACACGCACACCACCACACACACTCTCAGAGGACAAGCATGTCATCTATCAACACGCACACCACCACACACACTCTCAGAGGACAAGCATGTCATCTATCAACACGCACACCACCACACACACTCTCAGAGGACAAGCATGTCATCTACAACACGACACACCACACACACTCTCAGAGGACAAGCATGTCATCTATCAACACGCACACCACCACACACACTCTCAGAGGACAAGCATGTCATCTATCAACACGCACACCACATACACACTCTCAGAGGACAAGCATGTCATCTACCAACACACACACCACACACACTCTCAGAGGACAAGCATGTCATCTATCAACACGCACACCACCACACACACTCTCAGAGGACAAGCATGTCATCTATCAACACACACACCACCATACACACTCTCAGAGGACAAGCATGTCATCTATCAACACGCACACCACCACACACACTCTCAGAGGACAAGCATGTCATCTATCAACACGCACACCACCACACACACTCTCAGAGGACAAGCATGTCATCTACCAACACGCACACCACCACACACACTCTCAGAGGACAAGCATGTCATCTACCAACACGCACACCACCACACACACTCTCAGAGGACAAGCATGTCATCTACCAACACGCACACCACCACACACACTCTCAGAGGACAAGCATGTCATCTATCAACACGCACACCACCACACACACTCTCAGAGGACAAGCATGTCATCTATCAACACACACACCACCACACACACTCTCAGAGGACAAGCATGTCATCTATCAACACGCACACCACCACACACACTCTCAGAGGACAAGCATGTCATCTATCAACACGCACACCACCACACACACTCTCAGAGGACAAGCATGTCATCTATCAACACGCACACCACCACACACACTCTCAGAGGACAAGCATGTCATCTATCAACACGCACACCACCACACACACTCTCAGAGGACAAGCATGTCATCTATCAACACGCACACCACCACACACACTCTCAGAGGACAAGCATGTCATCTATCAACACGCACACCACCACACACACTCTCAGAGGACAAGCATGTCATCTATCAACACGCACACCACCACACACACTCTCAGAGGACAAGCATGTCATCTACCAACACGCACACCACCACACACACTCTCAGAGGACAAGCATGTCATCTACCAACACACACCACCACACACACTCTCAGAGGACAAGCATGTCATCTATCAACACGCACACCACCACACACACTCTCAGAGGACAAGCATGTCATCTATCAACACGCACCCCACACACCTCAGACAGCTGCATCACAACACACCACCACACACACTCTCAGAGGAAAAGCATGTCAGCTACCAACACGCACACCACCACACACACTCTCAGAGGACAAGCATGTCATCTATCAACACGCACACCACCATACACACACTCTCAGAGGACAAACATGCCAAACTTAAAGCTGCATAGTCCGATGGTTTTGAGTTTATGTCATTTTCTGAGATAAATATATTAGGTTGATCGTTATAATCTACCTTGGTTTAGTTTGAAGTAACTTTGATTTTAAATGGCTACATTTTGAGATATTTGAAGTGCAAACATGGAAAATTAATTTTGGCAAGCATGCCAAAACTCTGACACCATAGGCGCCTGCAGTAATAGGTTACATTAAATAGCCTCAGGTTTCCCTTCTATGTGGCGACGAATGTTTAATAAGTGCACCAGTATCTAAGTTGCATATGTCGAATCAAATCTACGTGATTTTTTGGTTTTGAAAATTTGATGTTTCCATCGGACTATGCAGCTTTAATTTAACATAGTTACACTTCAAATATCTCCTAAGTTAGCCATTTTAAATAACTTAGTTCAAGGTTGGTTAGTTGGTTGTTGGAGCATTACATCCTGGCAACATCTAAGGGCATATCAGGACGGGTCCTGACTTGTGACAGTGCACACTCATGGTGACTTTATAGTACTGCCCCACTGGGAGATCATGCCACCATGACCATGACATGGTATCCCACTCAGTCACATTATCCTGACACCGAGCCAACCAGCCCTTGCCTTATCCTAATAATGCCGAGTGCCTGGCTAGGAAGCAAAAAGTATACATTTTGTAAATCATTGGTTTGACTGGACCGGGGTTTGAACTCCCGACCTACCGCACGGGAGGCCTGCACTCTACCGATTCGGCCACCGCGTCCGGTGTTATTTCAAGGTAGATTATGAGGATCAACCTAATATATTTATCCCAGAAAATGACAGAAAGTCAAAACTATCGGACAATGCAACTTTAACACCCATGTGCATAATAGTTATTAAAGTTGCATAGTCCGATGAAAACATCTAATTTTCAAAACCAATACGTTTATCTCCATTTGATTCTACATATTCAACTTAGACACTGGTGCACTTATTAAACATTTTTTGCTGCATCAATCAATCAATAGTTCCATCCTCTAGTCGAGGGTTGGATGCAATGGTTCTCCACTTGTCCCGATGTTGTGCTGTTCTGATAGACTGTGAATAATTCAAGCCTGTCCACTGTGAAATATTTGTAAACCATGATGTTCTTGGTCTCCCTCTCCCTCTGCTGCCATTCACCTTCCCTTCCAACAATGTACGGTATATTGAACTCTGACGAATGATGTGGCCAAAATAAATAAGTTTCTTTGTCTGTATAGTGGCAAACAAGCTTTTCTTATTTTTAATTTTTCTGAGAACTTCTTTGTTGGTGATCTTCTTTGTCCATGATATTTTCATCATCCTTCGATAAGTCCACATCTCAAATGCTGCTAAACGTTTGTACATTTTCTTAGAGATTGTCCATGTCTCTGCCCCATACATTAGAGTAGACCACACATAACACTGAAGAATACGCTTCCTTGTTTGTATTAATATCTTACTTGATGTTAACACTCTATACATTTTGGAGAATGTTGTTCGGGCTATTGTTATCCTTCTTTTAATTTCTTCCTCACATCTCCCATCATTTGTAATCTTTTGTCCGAGATATATGAATTCGGATACTTGTTCTATGTTTGTGCCATCTATGGTTATATTGACATTTGGTTTATCTGTCTTTTTACTTATAACCATTGTTTTGGTCTTCCTGGCATTCATCTTCATGTTGAATAGTATTCCAGCTTTATTGATTGCTGCATAGAAGGGCATAATAAGTCAGTTAATAGAAACCGTTACTACTGAAGTCTATGGTGTCAGAGTTTTGGCGTGCTTGCCAACATTAATTTGGCATGTTTTGACGTCAAATATATCCAAACTTAGCAATTTAAAATTAAAGTTACTTCAAACTAAAGTAAAGTAGATTATAACGATTAGTATAATAGAAAATAGCAAAAACTTAAAAGCATCCGACTATGCAACTTTAAAGACGCCCCTAGTCCTCCTTTTTTTGTCAGCGACGCTTATCAGCACTTCCGGTGTGCATTCCACGAACACGGCCCCGCCCCATTGGTCACCCGGTAGGCGCACTCCGTGACGTCATCACAGCTGACCTCAAGGTACCTTTAACGCCTAATCGTGGAAGTAACCTTGACACAAACAACGGGAGGGCATGCGCTCAGAGCGTGTGTCACCGGACGCCGTGGCCGAGTCGGTAGAGCGCAGGCTCCCCGTACGGAAGGTCGGGAGTTCAAATCCCAGCCGAGTCAAAACAATGACTTATAAAATTGATACTTGTCACTACCTAGCCTGTCGCTCGGCAATAATAGGATAGGACTGGTTTGCACAGTATCAGGATAATGTGACTGTGTGGGATATCAGGTCATGGTGCCAGTCGCCTGGTCTCCTAATGGGGCAGCACTATAAAGTCGCCATGAGTGCACACTGTTACAAGTCGGTACCTGTGTGGCGGTTTCAGCGTGTTCCCGTGCTCAGACGTGTCCCGTTGCTTCTGCGCATGCGCGGATTTCGCATCAACTCGGATCACCCGAGACACTTATTGGCGCATGCGCACATCCTACAAACTCGGGTCGAATAATCGAATACGCTTCTCCGCGCTCGGGTGGACAATTTTTTTATTTTTTTTAATAACCGATAAAAAATACAGCAAAATAGGATTTAAAGTATTTTATGATGGCCTAGTTTACCTATATTTCCATTTAATTAATCTAAGTTATTCTTTTTTTTGCACACGGCATGTGTATTTGTCGACTCCACTCGCCGTGTTCTATTTGAAATTCTGACGACTGGGATGACCCGAGTCGCCCGGGTAGTGTTAATCGATTACGGCCATGTTTATTAGATTCTGACGCATGCGCAGAAGCGAGGTACACGTCTGAGCACGGGAACACGCTGAAACCGCCACACCGGTCCTGATATGACCTTAGATCTTGCGAGGACGTAAAACAACAACAAACAAATAAACAGAGTGTGTGTTTGGAAGGGGGGGGGGGGTGAGTGTGTGAAGGGTGTCTGAAAGTGTGTGGTGGTGTGCGTGTTGTTTTTGGGTGGCGCATGTGTGTGTGTAAGTGTGCATGGGAATGGGATGAGCGTGGTTTGTGCGTGTGTTGAGTGGTGGTGGTACAAGTGATAATATGGTGGTGGGTGTTGTGGTGGGTGGTACTGATATGATAGGTGGTATGGTGTGGGTGGTGAGTGGTTTGTTTGTTGTTGTTTTACTTCCTAACAACATCTAATGTCATATCATGACGGGTACCAACTTGTGACAGTGCGCACTCATTGCAACTTTATAGTGCTGTCCCACTGGGAAACTAGGCCACTGGCACCATAACATGGTATCCCACTCAGTCACATTATCCTGACACTGAGCACACCAGTCCTTGCTCTGTCCTAATAATGCCAAATGCCTGGCTAGGAAGCGACAAGTATAACTTTTTAAGTCATTGGTTTGACTCTACCAGGGGTCGAACCCATGACCCCACGATGTACCAGCACGGGAGGTGTTGAGTGGTACCGTGGTGAGTCGTGGATGCATGACTTCGTTTGATTGAGTTTCACATCCTGGTAACAATAACATCTAAGGTCATAATAGGACGGGCACCGACTTGTGACAGAGTGCACTCATGGCGACTTTATAGTGCTGCCCCACTGGGAGACCAGGCCGCCGATACCATGACCCGATTTCTCACTCACTATCTTGATACTGAGCTAACCAGTCCTTGCCCTACACTACCCAGGCTAGTTAGCGACAAGTATCAAGTTTGACTCGGCCGGGAATCGAATTCCCGACCTTCAGCATGAGGGGTACGTGGGTGTGGGCGGTCGGTGTTCGTGTTGTGTGTGTGTTGTGTGAGTGGTTGGTGGTGCTGGTAGGATTGAGTGTTTGGTGTATGTGTTGGTGTGGGTGGTATGGTGTGGGTGTTTCGTATGTGTGTGTGTTTGTGTGTGTATGTTGTGTGGGTGGTGGGTGCTGTAGGTAGGATTGAGTGTTCGGTGTATGTGTTGGTGTGGGTGGTATGGTGTGGGTGTTTCGTCTGTGTGTGTGTTATGTGTATGTTGTGTGAGTGGTGGGTGCTGCAGGTAGGATTGAGTGTTCGGTGTATGTGTTGGTGTGGGTGGTATGGTGTGGGTGTTTCGTCTGTGTGTTTGTGTGTGTATGTTGTGTGGGTGGTGGGTGCTGTAGGTAGGATTGAGTGTTCGGTGTATGTGTTGGTGTGGGTGGTATGGTGTGGGTGTTTCGTCTGTGTGTGTGTTATGTGTATGTTGTGTGAGTGGTGGGTGCTGCAGGTAGGATTGAGTGTTCGGTGTATGTGTTGGTGTGGGTGGTATGGTGTGGGTGTTTCGTCTGTGTGTGTGTTTGTGTTGTGTGTTGTGTGTGTGGTGTGGGGGTGGTGGTGCAGGTAGGATTGAGTGTTCGGTGTATGTGTTGGTGTGGGTGGTATGGTGTGGGTGTTTCGTCTGTGTGTGTGTTTGTGTGTGTGTGTGTTGTGTGTGTTGTGTGGGTGGTGGGTGGTGCAGGTAGGATTGAGTGTTCGGTGTATGTGTTGGTGTGGGTGGTATGGTGTGGGTGTTTCGTCTGTGTGTGTGTTTGTGTGTGTGTTTGTGTGTGTGTTGTGTGTGTGTTCTGTGGGTGTTGGGTGGTGCAGGTAGGATTGAGTGTTCGGTGTATGTGTTGGTGTGGGTGGTATGGTGTGGGTGTTTCGTCTGTGTGTGTGTTTGTGTGTGTGTTGTGTGGGTGGTGGGTGGTGCAGGTAGGATTGAGTGTTCGGTGTATGTGTTGGTGTGGGTGGTATGGTGTGGGTGTTTCGTCTGTGTGTGTGTTTGTGTGTGTGTGTGTTGTGTGTGTTGTGTGGGTGGTGGGTGGTGCAGGTAGGATTGAGTGTTCGGTGTATGTGTTGGTGTGGGTGGTATGGTGTGTGTGTTTCGTCTGTGTGTGTGTTTGTGTGTGTGTTGTGTGTGTGTTCTGTGGGTGTTGGGTGGTGCAGGTAGGATTGAGTGTTCAGTGTATGTGTTGGTGTGGGTGGTATGGTGTGGGTGTTTCGTCTGTGTGTGTGTGTGCGTGTGTTGTGTGGGTGGTGGGTGGTGGGTGGTGCAGGTAGGATTGAGTGTTCGGTGTATGTGTTGGTGTGGGTGGTATGGTGTGGGTGTTTCGTCTGTGTGTGTGTGCGTGTGTTGCGTGGGTGGTGGGTGGTGGGTGGTGCAGGTAGGATTGAGTGTTCGGTGTATGTGTTGGTGTGGGTGGTATGGTGTGGGTGTTTCGTTGTGTGTGTGTGTTGTGTGTGTGTTGTGTGGGTGGTGGGTGGTGCAGGTAGGATTGAGTGTTCGGTGTATGTGTTGGTGTGGGTGGTATGGTGTGGGTGTTTCGTCTGTGTGTGTGTGCATGTGTTGTGTGGGTGGTGGGTGGTGGGTGATGGGTGGTGCAGGTAGGATTGAGTGTTCGGTGTATGTGTTGGTGTGGGTGGCATGGTGTGGGTGTTTCGTCTGTGTGTGGGTGTTTGTGTGTGTGTGTTGTCGTGGTGGAGTTTTGTGGGCGGGTTGCTTCTAAGCACTGGTGGAATTTATGGAAATGACGGGTCATTGCTCGTTGTTCCTGGAGTGGGAGTGGAGGTGAGGAGGGGGGCTGTGAGGGTGTGTGTGTGTGTGTGGTGGGGGGGTGGGGGGGGGGGCATTTATGTCTTCATAGTTCAAGCTCGCAGAAAAACCTTTCAAACCAGCCGGCATACAATGGGAAGGAGAGGGCTTGGGGGGACAACACTTGTGAGGGTGATGTCTGGCATTCATTTCTCTGCACCCACATACAGATGTGCAAATAACTGTATTTGAACAAAATTCACTTGCTTAGACATTTGCTGTTTGCTGGGTTACAAAATAAATGTATAAGGGTCGTTTTTCATGGTAAATGGGGCCAATGTATTTTGCAGTATGTAATGGTCAAAAAGAATTATGGAAAGAGTAGAGGAGGTATTTTCTTTATAGAATTGGTATTCTTACACATTGGAGGGATAGATGTGAAAAGGTTAACGCCTAATGTGATATAGTAAACAAAGCTAACATGTTTATTCCAAAGATATGGTGTTTTAAAGGCATGAATTTGTTACATGGAGAATGTGCACTTTTCTGCAGCCTGACAGCCCTTTATTTTGCATAGGATATTACCTGTTAGTCAGTAAAATATTAAAAGAAGACTCTTACTTGAAATAAATATTCATTTTGTATGGATATATTTTTGTTTCTATCTAATATTTGTTGCTGATTAAACTGGTTCTGGACGTAACTGTCGCGTCCCCTGCTTGTCCCCTGCTTGTTAAATTAGGAAATATTTTATCCTGGGAATACCAGCGCTTCAGTTAAAAAAGCAGTTGCTATTGTTGCATGTGTAAGACTATTTTCTAATACCGTGGCTAGTAATATAACTTCTCTACAAAGCTTTATAGGAAAATAAAGAAGTTGAAGTTCCATATTATTTTTGGTGTCCACTTCTATTGTGTTACGTCCACAACTCAAAATTGGGAAGAATATAATCATCCTATACAGATTGCTTTATAGTGCATTTCTATATTTAGAGGATCACGATATAAAAATTCATTATTTCATGCAATAAATTTGATTAAATAATTGATTTGATTAATAAATCCACACTTGATGATTAATAAGTCCACAATTGGGGCTGGCTACTCAATTAGTTCTTGTTTTTCTGACAAAATGGTAACCTCAACTATCTTTTACTTCGTATTACCAGGATATATATGGACAAGAGATGGCTACTTAGCGACAAAAATAGGAAAATACACAATATTCATTTTTTACCCTCATGTCGCGCTTTGGCACCATTTACCATGAAACGACCCATAAACGTCTTTCGATATTGTCATCTTAAAGCCGCATAGTCCAATAAAAGCATACCATTTTCTAAGCCAAAAACACTGACCTAGATTTGATCCTACATATCTAATTTGGACACTTGGGCATTCATTGAACGTTACCGTAAAACTTCTCTAAATCCACCGACCATGGACCGAATTTAAATGGTCCATTTAGGGAGGTGGTCATTTAGGGAGTTCTTTTCATACAAAGTAAAATATTTTAAAATTACCAACTTATTATAGTTATATATGGCAGCAACACAAAACTGGATTATGTAACTTTAATTTTGAAAAATCAGTGAATCCCTTGTTATAGTTTATGTCACGGGGTAATGAAAGTCTTGCCAGAGTGTCTGTGGGAATTCGATTGGCCTCTCTATGCGAATATCAAAATATTTCCTTACAAATTCCTATTCGACTGGGACCGGAAGTGGGTTTATATACGTATAATTCGGATGTGTGTTGTGGCTCCATCCGATCCATCCGTAAATCTTGCGGATAGAAAGGTCCCAGTCGAATGCCTCCTATATCTCCAAGGAAAAAAACCCCACAATTACGCACACATACAAACCGCCATATACATACACACATACTTATGCTGACAGTTTTCCTGTTGGGGTTTTAGATCCTGGCAACATCATCAGGATGGGTACTGACTTGTGACAATGCATACTCATGGTGGTTTTATAGTGTTGCCCCACTGGGAGAACAGACAGCCAGCATCATGACCCAATTTCCCGTTCAGACACATTATCCTGACACTGAGCTAACCAGTCCTTGTCCTATCCTGGTAATGCCGAGCACCAGGATAGGGAGCGACAAGTATCAATTTAGTAAGTTATTGGTTCGACTCAGTCGAGCTTAAAAAACCCGGCTTTCCGCACGGGAAGTCTGCGCTCTGCCGACTCGGCCATCCCGTCCGATGTTACTTTTCAATCAGGACAAATCACCATCTAAATCCACCGGGCGTGGTGGCCTAATCGGTACAGCGCGGGTTTCGCGCGCGGAAGGTCGGGAGTTTGGTTCCTGGTCGAGTCAAACCAATGACTTAAATTGATACTTGTCGCTTTGTAGCCTGGCACTCGGCATTAATAGAATAGGGCAAGGACTGGTTAGCTTAGTGTCAGGATAATGTGATTGAGTGGTATATCGAGTCATGGTACCGGCGACCTGATTTCCCAGTGTGGCAGCACTATAAAGTCGCCATGAGTGAACACTGTCACAAGTCGATACCCGTCCGGATATAATAATAATAATAAAATATCTATTTCCACATGATCAATGTACACACACATTGATATTTATATCAGTCTTTTTTTTTCATATGAAAAAGGAGAAAGCAGAAGTACAATACTTATGAGGCGCTTTCCCCATTTAAAAATAACACATATTCGTTACTAATATAACCTTAGATGTTGCCAGGACATAAAACTCCAACAACCAACCAACGTGGTGTTCTCTGTGTCAGAGTGGTTAGAGTGTCTGACTTTTTTCTAGGTTGGACTCCTAATCTGAATGTCGGTGGTTCGATTCCGAATGCTCCCACCTCTGCCAATTTGGATTTCCACCGCTGTGTATAACTTACAGCATTATCAAAGGGCAGTTGGTCTCATACCATGTCTATGTGGTGTGGGAGTTTAAAAATTGCTTGGGTCGGTAAAAGTGTAGGCTTGGGCTTTCTATCGACAAACTGTAGAATGGTGAAAACAAGTATTCAGACTTATCCATGATAGGCAGTATAAATCTTCAACAAAAAACTAATGAAAAAAACATCTAAGTCCCCCCAAACCGGGTGAATGGAGCTGAGCTGGCGGGGAGGGCAGCTGTCAACCCGACCTCACCTGACTTGAGACAGTCACCAAGCAACGCCACTAACCTAAGCCTACATGCACTGCGGATTCACACCTGTATAAAGCACGCCCCCCCCCCCCCCCCACACGCCCTCAGGCAGGGTTTGATGTTTGTTTGTTGTTTTACATCCTAGCAACATCTAAGGTCATATCAGGATGGGTACCAACTTGTGACAGTGCACACTCATGGCAACTTTATAATGCTGCCCCACTGGGAGACCAGGCCACCAAAACCATGACTCGGTATCCCACTCAGTCACATTATCCGGACACTGAACCAACCAGTCCTTGCCCTATCCTAATAATGCCGAGCGCCTGGCTAGGAAGCGACAAGTATCAATTTTTAAGTCATCGGTTTGACTCGACCAGGGTTCGAATCCCACTGTAAAAATATACGGTCTTTCGGTCGTGATAGCCGAGCTTGGAATCATATCAATATCTCGGGTGACTGAGTTGGGGACCATTGTTATGTAATAGTGATGCATTGTGTGCTCACTCGCTGTGTGACATGGAAATAACTATTTGTAAATGTTATGACGCGCAGTGACCGGGATTGCAGTATGATGTCCGGATATTAAGATATGGTTACTAATTACAGAAATGTTCCCTCTCTGCACCAGGAAGAGTGCAAATGGAGCGGGACATGTATTATTGTTTAATGTAACTGTATGGCAACTACTTGTTACCACAGGACCGCTGGGTAAGCACACCCAGCCATTCTTCATACATTAAGGACACCACCTGCCCTGGGGTTGAGTGACAGGTGCCCCCTCTCAGGCGCAACCCCTCCCAGGCTGCAGGGGTGTCTGATTGGCTGGCTGTGTGAGCCCAGTCACCCTTGAACTCCTTGCACTTGCTCGACAGACAGAGACTCACTCTAGAGATACCAAAGGAAGCAGTTCACCTCTGAGCTGTGTGTAATACCCATAGGACTTCGGTTCAATGGGCCGTAGGCACTGATTTGACTGAACAAGCAGCAGCTATGTGGGTCTGTGTAGCAGGTTGTAAGTGAGTCAGGGTGGCAAGTCACGAGGGGCATAATCGATTAATCAACTCGGGTCACCCGAGCCACTTTTTGGCACATGCGCACATCTTTCAGACTCGGGTTGAATAAACGAATATGCTCGGGGTGGACAAAATGGTGGCTTAATCTAAAACTTAATATTTTTTTTCAATAAGCGATATAAGTACAGCAAAATAGGATTTAAAGTATTATATGATTGTAGACAATCTGGGTTATTAAAAAAAGCATTAAAACAACATGTAGGAGTTGTATTAGTAGCTCTTATCCTACAGGTACCAGCACAGATATGACATCATCGCTCCTAGCAAACCCCAGCCAAGAGGTGGGTTACTGGGGTCGGGTTATTTTGCACACGGCACGTGTTTTTATCAACTCCACTCGCGGTGTTCGATTTGAAATTCTGATGACTCGGCTCACCTGAGTCGCCCTCGATTACGGCCTAGTAGGTGAACAAGAGTTGTAGCAATAAAACTCAACCTTATCACTGTCAATCTTGCGGGACTTGTCTCCCCTTTCTTTCTTATGAGTTGTGTTTTGGTATTTAGTGGGGGGAGACTGGCAGACAGTTGCAAGGATCCTCCTGATAGTAGTGAGTATAAGTAGAGTAACCGGTAGATGGCCAAGAAACCCAAAATTCTTCACCACGATCTACCAAAACGAACCCACGAACCCATGGGCTCGGATCCCCCGATCTCCCAAAACAGGAGACGGACGCTCAACTCATTCGGCCACCCCGTCTGGTCGAGGCAGGGTTTGAACCTAACAAATACTCACACACACTCACACATACGCACACTCTGAGTCACACACTCACCTGCCACGACGTCTTGGTTTCGATTCAGCTGAATGCTGGCCTACAGCGTGGATGCCTTCTTCATACAACATACTTAAAATACCAGAATATCGCTGAGGGTGTCCAATGTAGTCGAGAGGCCACCCTACTCCCGTCTGGTACATGTTTCTGATGATGTCACCAGGCGCGGTGGCCTAATCGGTAGGGCGCGGACCTCACGTGCGGAAGGTCGGGAGTTCGATTCCTGGTCGAGTCAAACCAATGACTTTAAAATTGATACGGTTAGGTTGTCAGTGATTGATTGAGGCCTACTCACAGCCGGAATTTAGGGATTGGGGTTTTCGACAACTACAACGTATATATTATCCGAATCCTCATTTTATAGTTCGTTGGTAGTATAAGACCTAGCAACATGCCGGCACCATGACCCGATATCCCACTCAGCCACATTATCCCAGCACTGAGCCAGCCAGTCCTTGCCAATCCTGGCTAGGAAACAACAAGTATACATTTTTATGTCATTCGGCTGACTAGACCCGTGAGTTCGAATCACACGATCTACCAACACGTACGACAGACACTCAACCCATTCGGCCATCCCTTCTGGTCGGAGGTGGGGGGGGGGGGGTAAGGGGGAGGGGGCTAGGTTGTCAGCGATATATTTACTCAAAGCAGGAATTTAGGGATTGGGGTTTTCGACAATTACAAATTAGATTCTCCGAATCCCGATTTATAGTTTGTTGGGAGTTTAAGATCTAGCAACATTTAAGGTCATATCAGGCTGGGTACCGACAAGTGGTAGTGCATACTTAAGCTAGTATTCCTTACACGTGGTATGCGGCATGCGAATGCGAATGCGGCAAAAAATGGAAAAGCATCTAAGTGAATAGGGGTGCTTCCATGTCTCCGAATGCGAATGCGAATGTGAATGCGAATGCGAATGTGAATGTGAATGCGGCAACTGAATCGGCCCCCGTAGCCATCAGTGCGGCATGCGAATGCGAATGCTGCTGTGTTTGCCATAGAAACCAATACTGTTCCTTCACAAATTTGGAGGAAAAACCCCAACAAATGTTGGGGGTTGGCATATATCTATGCCGCATATACGACATTCACATGCTGCATGCCGCATACCACGTCTAAGGGATCTTAGATTTATGGCGATTTTATAGTACTGCCCCACTGGGAGGACAGGCTGCTAGGACCATGACCTGATTGATTGTCATATCTGTGTAATGCCGAGCGCCGGGCTAGGTAGCGACAAGTAGCAATCGATTGATTTAAGATTACTTATTGATAACCTGACCTTAGCGTTATCATTTAAACAAACAAACACATTGTGTTAAGAGGGTGGGAGGGGCTGTTGGTTGAAGAATTGATTGTAGTTGATCGGAAACCCGTTTATATCTTACACCCCCCATCACACCAAACTAGTTCTCAAAAAGTCCAACCACGTTTTAAAACGGGCTGTGGTCGGGGTAGAACGTGGCTGCAAGTAAATGTTGGGCATGCTCAAAGTTCTGGAGCACCATTCCATTCTAGCCCGTCCATTCCATTTGTAAAAAGACCATAACAAGTTGATATTACATCCATTGCGTTCGCACAAAGGTTGAGTCCGTTCAGCAACATTTTCAAGAACATAGTGAGAACTAGTTTGGTGTGATGGGGGTATAAAGGATTTGAACCATTTTATTCATAAAGCGACATTAACTCAGTGTCTTCCGATTAGAAGCATCATGCTGATGTGATGGCGTCATCAGAAACATTTTGTTGTTGGTTTGAGTTTTACGTCCTGGTAACATCTATGGTCATATCAGGATGGGTACCGACTTGTAACAGTGTGCACTCATGGCGACTTTATAGTGCTGCTCCACTGGGAAATCAGGCTGCTGGCACCATGACCCGATATCGCACTCAGTTAGATTATCCTGACACTGAGCCAACCAGTCCTTGCCCTATCCTATTAATGCCAAGTGCCAGGCTAGGAAACGATGAGTATCAATTTAATAAGCCATTGGTTTGACTCGACCAGGACCCAAACTCCCGGCCTTCCGCACGCGGTCCCTGCGCCATACCGATTAGGCCACTGCGCCTGGTGACATCATCAGAAACATATTTAATACCCCTGTCACACCACAACGTAACGAGCAAACGTAAGCCTGACGTGATCACATTTTGTCATTACGTTGATGTACGTTGGGTTACGTTATGATGATGTCAGAATGACATTAGACTGACCTCGAGTTACGTCACGTTACGTCATGTTACGTCGGCGTGCATCAAAGTTTTGGACCTGTTCAAAACCTTCGACGTAAATCGAACGTAAGGGTTTACGTTCGCCATACATTCTGTACACGTTCAGTGAACGTCAATGATGTTAAACGGACGTTAGTCAAATGCTGCTCACCACGTTCAACTACGTTCCACTACGTTGACCCACATTAAACCCGGTGGAAACGTCCACGCGGCGTAATGGGAACGTCAGGAGAACATCAGGAGAACATCAGGAGAACGTACGTTCAATGTACGTTCAACGTACATTCAACGTTTCGCCACCGTGTCATGATGTATGTAACATCACGTAGCGTAGTTCTGGAATAACGTTCATAACGTACCGTAAGCGTACTGACCTTGTCCTCTCTCATTGAATGATGGTATCACTACGCTTTACCGACGTTATGCTCTCGTCAACGACGCTGCATCCACGTTCAACTTGTGCCCAAATTTGCATACTACGCCGAGAAGTTCAACGTTCTTCACGTTCTCCCTATGCTGATGTCGTTACATCGTAGTGTGACAGGGCCTATACTTAATCATCGACATGGTTAAAACCAAGGCCACAATTCATATCAATAGTGTCTGTAATTCGGAAATAATTAGCATTTTCACAACAGTCACACAGCCCATGTATCTGTGTGAGCCCATGTAGATATATGGGCTCACACAGCAAGCCGGGGTGGATGACACCATAACTCCCTGCACTGACCATGGTGCAAAGGTATCATAACAGTCTCAGTAGAGTGCGACTAGACTGACTAGATTGTCGCAACAGTGTCACAACAGTGTCACAACAGTGTCACAACAGGGTCAAAACAATTTCACATTGTCATAACAGTGTCACAACAGTGTCATGACAGTGTCATGACAGCTTTGACACTGTCCCAACAGTCTCATTAGAGTGTCACCACATTATCACAAAGGTATCATAACAGTCTCACTAGAGTGTGACTAGAGTGACTAGACTGTCACAACAGTGTCATAACACCGTCATGAGAGTGTCACAACAGTCTCAGTAGAGTGTCATGGTATTGTTTCAAAGACATTACAAGTGTCAGTAGCGTGTCACTAGAGTATCATAACATTATCATAGCAGTGTCACAACAGCTTAACTAAGGTGTCAGAGCATTGTCATTAGAGTGCCACAACAGCTTCACAGGTGTGTCACTAGAGTGTCATTCGCATGTCACCACCTTGTCACAGTTTCATAACAGTCTCACTGGAGTGTGACTGGAGTGTGACCCAGTGTGACAACAGTGTGACAATAGTTTCAAATCACTGGTGTCACAAGATTATCCCTATAATGTATCACAACAGTCTCACAGGTGGGCGCACTTTCTATCCGGACCGCACTTCGTCCACACCTCTCTCTATCTCCTCTCCATTGGCCTTGCTCCTTCCTCCTTGATATGTCTGAAAAGAGTTCCAGAAGGGGGAGCCCACCAGCATTTCACTTTCTACCCTTACTCTGTCCGTGTCTTTGGCTCACTGGATGGTCGCCATCGAGCAAATAGACATGGTCCTTTGACTCAACTCTCCTCAGTTCTCTTTCCTAGACTCTACCCTTTTTTCCCCTCCCAGGCATACTTCTCCCCCTGACCAAGGGAGTTGTGTGCTTGAGTGGGGCCCTTTACCTTTAGGTTTCTTTCACTTTCTTCTCGTTTCTGGACCCATCTTTACCCGCCCTTCCTCGGAAACCCTTGCTGCTGTCTGCTGGATACAAGTGCTGTGCTACTGCCGGACCGGAGATTCTGGACCACCCCAACGACTCGTCGTTTAATCATTGTAAAGACATCCCCCAGCTTCTACAACCGTCCCACCAGAAGATTATTCTTCAAACAAAGATTGGGCCGATTTATCAGAGCCTCTCTATAATGTTGCAGGGAGCCTAGGTGGTGTAATGGTTAGCACACTGGCCCGGAATGCAAAGAGATGTGTGTTCGAGTCCCGCTCTAGGCACAATATTTCCCATTTTCATCACCCCCACAACACTAGCATCAGCAGAGTATCACTAGTGTCACAACAGTTAATACTGTTAATATGCTTTTTACTTTAATCTTTTAAATTTATTATTTCTATAGTATTAGTAATGTATATGTGTTATTTTTAAATGGGAAAAGCGCCTCATAAGTATTGTACTTTTGTTTTCTCCTTTTTCATGTGAAACGTTACTGATATAAATGTAAACTTGTGTGTACATTGATCATGTGGAAATACATATTTTATTATTATTATTGTTATTATCACAGTCTCACCAGACAGAGTTCCACAACACACCTTGAATAGTGCGCTCTTGATATGTTGTGAGGAGTGCTGGTTAGAAAGTTTTCAAAAGGCGCCCTTTGTCGGCACATATGAGCACGGTCACTGTTTGACCAGGGGCAGTTGTTTCTGCATTGCTGCAGGGCCCAGCCACTATGGAAAGCCACTCGTCACAAAGCACCACGCTCACTACGCCAATATTCTGAGTTCCGCTGGTCCCTCAGGGAGGACTGAAGCTGTGACTCAGCACATCAGGTCACAGCTACAGCTTACACTGGAATGTAACCCTTTCCTTCGCCATAGACCCTATACTTTGCACCTACAACCGTATGCCTCTTGATAATCAAACCTGGGCCGTGTTCAGGGTACGCCTCGGAGACGCCTTTTGACTTATTTGCGTTCAGGGTGCATCACAGACGTTTCGGAGATGTCCCCCATTTCAGACACGAGACAAAAAGCGGCTCGAAAATGGCCGCCGTGTTCAGTGGTTTCAGCCAATCAGAGCACTTCTTTTCACTTGCAAATGGCTGCCTCCTATGGAGGCGGCCATTTTCGAGACAACCTACTGCTTTTGTGATTCAGACTAGGGTGACGTCAAGAATTTCTCAGAGGCGCCTCAGAGGCATACCTTGAACGCGCCCCTGGTGGAGAGGGTTATTGCCATGTATTTGTTGCTAGTGTAGACAGCAGTGAAATCGGTGTAGCAAATATTTTACATTGGATAAAATACCACTTGACACATCATGGTGTATGTGTATTCACAATCTCCCCAACTTTCCACTTACTGTGTATGGCTTTAGTTGTGACCTGGCATCTACTACGCTTTAAAGCTGCATAGTCCGATGAAATATCAAATTTTCAAAACCAACCCAATTACCTAGATTTGATTTTACATATCTAACTTAGATACTGATGTACTTATTAAGCATTTGTTTCTGCATAGAAGACAATACTGAGTCAATTTAACAGAACCCGTTGCTGCAGAAGTCTATGGTGTCTGAGTTGTGGCATGCTTGCCAAAACTAATTTTCCATGTTTGCACTCAAAATATCTCAAAAGTTTACCATTTAAAATAAAAGTAACTTTGAACTAATGTAAAGTAGATACTAGTGATCGATCTAATATATTTATCTCAGAAAAAATACAGAAATTCAAAACCATCGGACTATGCAACTTTAACTTCAGCTCTTACTGAAGGAACAGCAGAACTCAGAATATGTGTACTGTAAAAGCTGTCTAACTGACCACCTCCATAGATCGACCACTCCCCTATATCGATCACTTTATTTGGGTCCCAAACGATCGCCCATACAATACTATTGTAATGATAAAAAAACTTCCTAAACCAACCACCTCCCTAAATGGACCATTCAAAGTCAGTCCCATGGTCGGTCGATATAGAGAGGTTTTACTGTATAAATCAATCCGGTTCGAAACTGGCATATTGCAACTATAGCAAACCACTTGCTTCAATGCCTAGTGTAAACTGGGCCAATTAATACGGCTCTGGACTAGCTTATTGCAAACTATGGCAAGCCATTCACCTCAATACATTATGCTAACTAGACTGATTAATATGGCTCTAGACTGTCTTATTGCAAATTATGGCAAGCCACTCCCTGCAATACATTACGCTAATTGGACACATTAATATGGCTCTAGATTGTCTTATCACAACTATGGCAAACCACTCACTGTCAGACCTAATGCTAACTGGACCGATTAATATGGCTCTGGATTGTCTTATTACAACTATGGCAAGCCACTCAATTTCAAACACTAACTGGGATATATCCGGCTCTCGACTCTCTTAAAAGTTAAAAGTCTTATTGGAACTAATGGAACAGATTTACGCAATTCACTTCATCAATTGAAGACAGAAATTACCATCTTTGACTCCAAAAGGGCTTAATAAGGTACAAAGTCATCCAAATACATGTAAAATGAACACTAGACAAAAAGAAAACCCCATCATTTAGTCATATTATTTAACTCCTACGTTTACATGAACAAGACAAGTCACGGTTTGGATGAGAAGTTCTCTGGTTGGCACCTACGAAAAGGCCCTTACCCGTTTATTATAAAGTCAAAATTTGAACGACAAGTAGTGAGTAGCAGCGCAAAACTATTGTGTGCGTGCTGTCGCACTCCACAGGGCCGAATGGACACAGCCAAGCAGTGGGCCGGGTGGTGTTATGTAATGCGCTACTCCACCAGACAGGGTGGTAGGGAGCAAAAGACGACAGCAGAAGATAATTAGATGTGAAGGGAGGGCATTGAGCACTGCCCCAGGTCAGTTGTTTGACCTACACAATTTATGAAGACAGTTGCTGACAAGTAGATACATTTGCAATCCCAAGCAGTTGTTAGCCTAAACAGTGGCTCTTAGATATAATTTGGGTATTATCCCGATTTAGATAACACTTCGTCCTAAAATAATACTCGCATAATTAATTATACAACACAACATGTGTGTGAGCCAGTACTAGTTCTGCACCAGGATTCATTATAAGTACTAGGGCCACAAGACTTTAGCAATAATTCGGCCAAGTCATAGATGCTAAAGCTATGATTCCATGTGCGCGGTTTCCAACATGCGAATTGGAATGTGTACACGGCATGCAGCAGGAATACCAAAGACCCTATTGACCTAATTGATTTGGTTTTGAAAATTTGATATTTCATCGGACTGCAGCTTTAAATTGACTCAGTGTTCCCCTATATCAAAGCCCCTATAATACTAAGACGGCTCACTCAGCCTGTACTGTGTAATCAAAATGATCAAACCCACCACTTGGTGCGCTGGCTGTTCTCTTGGTTAAACAGTTGCTATATTATATGTATAAATGTATATATGAATGTGAAAGATGTGTGATGATGGCAATGATGATGATGCTGCTGATGATGATGTGCGTTTGTTCATAGCAATTTCTTATTGATGTGTATTCATACTTACTTATCTCATGTATAATATAATTGTATCTGTTTACATGTGAAACACCAACCATCAGCCAGCTGATCAAACCCACCATAAGGTGGCACTGCAAAGTTTACATTACCATGGGAGAGATAGGGAATGAGCCGTCTTAGTATTATAGGGTCTTTGGGAATACCTATGCGATTTTCAGTCTTCCTTGCTATAAATTTGTGAAGGAAAGTCAAAGTTGCTGGTTGCTCTAAAGTCTAATGCAAATGTAGCAGCATTTACATTCGCACCGATCGGTCCATTGACTCCGGACATATGGAAGCACCACAATACGATTACATGCTTTTCCATTTTTTTGTCACATTTGCATTTGCTATCACATTTGCTATCGCATTCGCATACCGCATACCATGTATATAGAGTCTTAGCTTAAGGTCGTATCAACCCCATGGTAACGATCATTTACAGTAACATGTCATCATGCTAGAAAAACAATAGAATCAAAATTCAGATTCCCATGAATATTGTCTGCTCTAATCTACAGGAACGGAACCCAAAACTCATCACCGATGGGTTCCCATTAGATAACAGATTCACCCTGAACTCGCAGTACACGGGTGAATGACAATGTAGTCTAAATACGGGCGAAAATAGCTTTAGTACAGAACAGGAAGTGGAATGCCTGGCTCCAATATCAAATGGACGCTTATATTAGCACAGAGTTGGTGAAATGGGAGAGAATGCAAAAAGACAAGATGGCGGCCATAGAACACTGTCGATTTCACATTTAAATTCTATTAAACTATATGTTTTATTATATCTTTCAACTCATAGGTAGCGGGGAAATATTAAGATATATATAAAGAATAAATATTGGTTTTTAGATTGTGGATTTAGGATCTCATTTCATTTCGCCCGCTTTTTCGACAGCTTTTATATAGGGTTGGTATTCACCTGTGTACTGCGAGTACAGGGTGAATCCTTTATCTAGGTTCCCATGAGCCCTTGGCACAGAACCAAAAATGTCTTTCCCCTAAAATTTGAAATGCTATAGATTGTCGTAACTAGTATTGCTTACTAGTAGTAGTATTGCTGATACAGTCAGTTCGACAGATCTGTGAGATGGCAGGCGGTCACATTAGTCGGACTAGGTGAGGGTGTCTGCACTATCTGACATTAAATTCCATGGTTTTCAATGATAAATATTACCAAAGTACTTTTTTTTTTTTTAGACCAAAATAACATTTCCATGATTTTCCAGGACTGATGTAGTTGACAGTGAATTAACCACGAAGATTCGACAGGCAGATGAATCTAAATTAAAAATAAGATTGTTTGGTTTGTTGTTGGAGTTTTACATCCTGGCAACATCTAAGGCCATATCAGGACTTGTACCGACTTGTGACAGCGCACACTCATGGTGACTTTATAGTGCTGTCCCACTGGGAGACCAGACTTCCAGCATCATGACCTGATATCCCACTCAATCACATTATCATGACACTGAGCCAACCAGTCCGTGCCCTATCCTAATAATGTTGAATGCCAGGTTAGGAAGCAACAAGTATCAATTTTAAAGTCATTGGTTTGACTCGACCGAGAACCGAACTCCCGACCTTCAGCACACGACGCCCGCGCTCTACCGATTCGCCCACCGAGCCCGGTCCGTTGATAGGTGGGGGTCAGAGAGAGGCTCCTAGGCTAGGAAGCCACAAGCATCAATTTTGAAGTCATTGGTTTGACTCAACCAGGGTTCGAACCCATGGGTTCGAATCCCACGACCTACCAAAATGGGAGCCGACGAAGCCTTGTTCGGGCATCACTTGCTATGCCCACCGAAATTGCCGATTCGCACCTGATTCACACCTGATGCATTTTGACGATGTCCACTCTAGATGTTAAAGCTGCATAGTCCGATGAAATATCAAATTTTCTAAACCAAACCAATTATCTAGATTTGATTTGACATATCTAACTTAGATACTGATGCACTTATTAAGCATTTGTTTCTGCGTAGAAGGCAATACTGAGTCAATTTAACAGAACCTGTCACTGCAGAAGTTTATGGTGTCAGCGTTTTGGCAAGCTTTAATTTTCCATGTTTGCACTCAAAATATCTAAAAAGTTTACCACTTAAAATAAAAGTAACTTTGAACTAATGTAAAGTAGATACTAATGATATATCTAAAAAAAATAAAAAAAATTCAAAACCATCGGACTAGGCAACTTTAATACGGGCCATGAATAAATCAAACCAATGATACTTGGCGATATGAATAATCCATATTCTCACTGACAGGAGCAAGTAGAGCCTACGGGACCGGACGTGCGTGTATGTGTGCATGTATGTGTGGTGTAGGGTGTACATGTGTGGTGTAGGGTGTACATGTGTGGTGCATGGTGTACATGTGTGGTGTAGGGTGTACATGTGTGGTGTATGGTATGTATGTGTGGTGCATGGTGTACATGTGTGGTGCATGGTGTACATGTGTGGTGTATGGTATACATGTGTGGTGCATGGTGTACATGTGTGGTGCATGGTGTACATGTGTGGTGCATGGTGTACATGTGTGGTGTATAGTATACATGTGTGGTGTATGGTGTACATGTGTGGTGCATGGTGTACATGTGTGACATAGGGTATGCATGTGTGGTGCATGGTATACATGTGTGGTGCATGATGTACATGTGTGGTGCATGGTATACATGTGTGGTGCATGGTGTACATTTATGGTGCATGGTATATATGTGTAGTGCATGGTATACATATGTGGTGCATGGTGTACATGTGTGGTGCATGGTGTACATTATGGTGCATGGTCATATTGGTGTATGCATGGTATACATAATGATGCTGGTGTACATGTGTGGTGCATGGTGTACATGTGTGGCATAGGGTATGCATGTGTGGTGTATGGCATACATGTGCGGTGCATGGTATACATGTGTGGTGCATGATGTACATGTGTGGTACATGGTGTACATGTGTGGTGCATGGTATACATCTATGGTGCATGGTACATGTGTGCTTTATTTGGTGTATGCACGGTATACATATTATATATGCTGGATGTATGCTGTGATTGTGTGGTGCATGGTATACATGTGTGGTGTATGGTATACATGTGTGGTGCATGGTATACATGTGTGGTGTATGGTATACATGTGTGGTGCATGGTATACATGTGTGGTGTATGGTATACAGGTGTGGTATAAAAGATAACACGAGACGATATAAATGTGGAATTGCAAATTTCATATCCATGGCTCGAATAAAACATCCAAACCAGTTAAATTAAAAGCAAAATTCACAGGGCGAATGGGGCTGATACAAGCCCACAGAGCAATATATAATATAGCCTCTCACAATAGCAGTACCGCAGCAAATAGCACAGAGCCACTGATTTGACCAACACCAATTACCAAATACAGGAAACCTTTTATTTCCGCCATTTCTATACTTGTATAAATATTATACTACACCTAAACCAAAAAGAAACACTACATAATAAAAACTGGACTAAATTTGTCCGGGCTGGCATGACCTACTTAATCTTTGGGGTGTTACAACCTCTTTAAAGATGAAGACGGAGAATGGAGGAAGTAAATACTTAAAATAGCATACAATGTCACACAGCGCTTTACAAAAGAAAGAAAGAAAAAGTTTGTTTTATTTAACGATGCCTCTAGAGCACATTGATTTTGATCATCGGCTATTGGACGTCAAACTTATGGTCATTCTGACATATTTCTTTGGAGGAAACCCGCTGCCGCTACTCTTTCTGATAAGCAGCAAGGGGTCTTTTATATTCACTTTCCCACAGACAGGATAGCACTTACCACAGCCTTTGATGAACCAGTTGTGGACCACTGGTTGGAACGGAAATGGGTCCACTGAGCAGGATCGATCGGATCACCCAAACCTACACAGGTGGACACGCTACCATCTTAGCTACGTCCCGCTCCTTACAAGAGAAAGAAGGAGGGGGGGGGGTGTCTAAGAATATATGTTGGTTGTTGGAGTTTCACGTCCTGGCAACATCTAAGGTCATATCAGGATGAGTACCGACTTGTGACAGTGTGTACTCATGGTGACTTTATAGTGATGCCCCACTGGGAGATCAGGCCACTGGCACCATGACCCAATATCCCACTCAGTCGCATTATAGTGACACTGAGCTAACCAGTCGTTGCCCTATTCTATTAATGCCGAGCACCAGACTAGTAAGCGACAAGTATCAGTTTTACTCGACTGGGAACGAAAATCCCGACCTTCCACACGCGAGGCCTGCGCTCTACCGATTAGGCCACCGTGCCCGATCTAAGAATATACACCCCTATCACATACACGTACACACCAAAATACAAAAACACACCGATGCACACAATTATATACACCACCACATTCATATACACGTACACACATACTAAGGTACAGTCATCACCATATACAACACACACCAACATAAACAACAGGACACACCAACACAGCCATATGCGCACACCAACGAATGCACATACCCACCCTCATACACACACACAAACACAACAATTTTAAATATGTCATCAAAGTAGCTATAAACACACATACAAAACCGCACCCCCCCCCCCTTGAAGCGAGCGGAAGGTCGGGAGTTCGATTTCCGGTGGAGTCAAACCAATGACTTTAAAATTGATACTTGCTGCTGCTTCATAGCCTGGCTCTAGGCATTAATAGGATAGGGCAAGGACTAGTTAGCTCAGTGTCAGGATAATGTGGCTGAGTGGGATATCGAGTCATAGTGCCGGCGGCCTGATTTCCCAATGGAGCAGCACTATAAAGTCACCATGAGCGCACACTCTCACAAGTCAGTTCCTGTCCTGCTATGACCTTAGATGTTGCCAGGCCGTAAAACTCCAAACACCCCTCCTCTGAAAATGACGGACAAGGAAAGTTCCTCCTACACAATGACCCCTGCTCTCGAGAACATATATTCTGAAGGTTAACAATGGTCCGCCTGGCCTTCCAGCCAACTTTCTTTTACTTCCGGCACACCCAGTGTGCATTGCTTCAGCAGACCTTTGGGCTGTAATCGATTAAGACGACCCAGGCGGCACGGCTCACCCGAGATAAAAGATTCACCTGGTACTTGTAGTACATGGGTGAATACCAACCCTATATAAATACGGTCGAAAATAGCGTTAGTATGGAACAACAAGTAGAATGCCTGGCACCAGTGTCAAATGGTTACTTATATCAACACAGAGTTGGTGAATGAGAGAGAATGCTAAAAGACAAGATGGCGGCCGCAGAACGCCGTCGATTTCACTTTTAAATCTGATTAAACTAGATATTATATTATATTTTTCAACTCAAAGGTAGCGGGCTAATAATAAGACAGATGTAAAGAATAAATGTTGCTTCTTAGATTGTGAAATTAGGCTCTCAATTCTTTGACCCGCATTTTCGACAGCTTTTATATAGGGTTGGTTTGCACCCCTACTGCAGCAGTATGGGGTGAATCTTGTATCTAGGCTCACCCGAGTCATCAGAATTTCAAATAGAACACCGCAACTGGAGTAGACAAATACACGTGCCATGTGCAAAACGACCCGACCCCAGTAACCCACCTCTTGGCTGGGGTGGCTAGGAGCAATGGCGTCACATTTGCGCTGGTACCATCCTGCAGGATAACAGCCACCAGTACCAGTCATACCTGTTTTTTTGTTGGTAATAACATAGATTAATGTAATGGAAATATCACTAAACTATGCCATCATAAAACAATTTAAATCCTATTTTGCTGTAGTTAAACTGGTTATTAAAAAAAAAAAAAAAAGGTTTGGATTAAGCCACCATTTTCCCCACCCCGAGCGTGGAGAAGCGTATTCGATTATTTGACCCGAGTCTATAGGATGTGCGCATGCGCCAAAAAAGTGGCTCGGGTGACTCGAGTGACTCGAGTTGATTAATCGATTAGCCCCTGTCTGCCAGACGCGTAGCATTAAAATAGTTAATTTAAATAAAATTAAAGTTAATCCCGCCTATCCCAGATTGGAAATCCAGCTGACTTCGGGGCCGTATTCGATTATGACACTCCGGGCCACTCGGGTCACCCGAGTCGTTAGGATTTCAAATAGAACACCGCGAGTGGAGTCTAAAAATACACAGGCCGTGTGCAAAACGACCCAACCAACAGTAACCCATGCATTGGCTGGGGTAGATAAAGGATTCACCTGGTACTCGCAGTACACGGGTGAATACCAACCCTATATAAAAATGTTTAATCGAATACGCTCCGGGAGTGCAAGGCGTCTTTAAACCCTAATGGCCCTGTCACATTAGGCCGCTTCTCTCCGGCGCGCCGCCAACGTGCAAAAAAGTCGAGACACGTCAAACTTTGCGGTGCGGTGGGAAAAAGTTCGACGTCAGCGCAACATGTTGGTAGCGTGCGGCCGACGTTGTGGTAACGTATATCAACGCGTGAGGAAAAAAACAAAAAAGGTTTGGGGTGCAGTCCTGATATCACCTTAGTTTAGCTAGGACGTAAAACAACAAAGCAACAATTTGGCGCAATGTGTGGGAACGACCCTCACGCGTGCGCGGCGACTGCCTAGCATTCGCATAACATTATTCCAGCGATCTCGACGTCCTCGTAACCTGCCCATAACGTCCGCACCCGCACGTTGTCACACGTCGAAAGTTTTATGCATGCACAAAACTTCGCCGCTCCACTGACGCGCGCCGCCGAACCTCGCCGACTGTCGCCATCCATCAACGTATACCAACGCGTGCCTAACGCGCGTGTAACGCTTCCTGACCTATCCCAACGTTCCGCCAGAAAGTCACATACATCGACGTGTGTTGGCGAGAAGTGTCGTAATGTGACAGGGCTATTAGGGGCCGGGTGCACACACGGGTTTCCCCAGCTTACAGTCCGGGAGCACCTGAATGAACTTGCAATCGGGTAGCACTGTATTTCTGATATGATCTACACATTTTTCAGGAATACATATATAGAAAAGCAATTCAACTACAAGCGCACCAAGCACTTGCTATCCGGGCCACACTTCGTCCACACCTCCTCTCCTCCTCTCTGCTGCGCCTAACTCCTTCTTGATTATGTCTGAAAAGAGTTCCAGGAGGGGGGAGCCGGCCAGCATTTCACTTTCTACCTCTTACTCCGTCTGTGTCTTTGGCTCGTTGACTGGTCACCATAGAGTAAAGAGACATGGCCCTTTGACTGAACGCTCCTTATTTCTCTTTCCTGTATTCTACCCTCTTTTTTTTTCTCCCGGGCTTACTCCTCCCCCCTGATCAAGGGAGTTGTTTGCTTGGGTGGGGCCCTTTTACTTCTTCGCTGTCTCGCTTTCTTCTTGCTGCAGAACCCACCTTTTCCTGTCCCTTCCTCCTGAACCGTCAGCTGCTGGATACAAGTGAACTGCTAGCACCAGACTGGAATGATCCGTGGCCGCCCCAACGACTCTTCATTTAATTGTTGTAAAGAAATCCCCGCTTCTACAACCGCCCCACCTGAAGTTGAATCTTCAATCCAAAGATTGGACTGATTTATCGGTGCCTTTCTATATTGCTGCAGTTCTGCAGCCGGTAACCGTCATAAGGTTACGAACCCCTGTCAAGTTCAAGGTGCACCAGGGCTGTAACTGCGCAGAACTTGCACATGCACCCGGGCACTCCCGGCCCCAAAAGGTCAATACAAGGATTGGCATTCAGAAAGTGTCGTGACTGCCACAGGTGTATGTCCACCACACTGCCAATGCTCGCCTCAGTCGGCAGGTGTCTGCAGGGCATCATATTTTATCCAAAAAGCAAAAAGAACAAAACAAACCATTTAACAACAGACGGGATGGCGGAATGGGTTGAGCATCCGCCTCCAATTTTGGGAGTTCGTAAGAATTGAACTCCCAGGTTCGAACTATGGCCGAGTCAAACCAATGACTTAATTTGTACTTGTCGCTACCAAGCCTGGCATTTGGCATTATTAGGATAGGGCAAGGAGCAGTTGAATGAGGAAGACCAATTGTCCGTGACTGAAATCCCCCCCCCCCATTTAATTATTGTACTAATGCACCCCCCTCCCGAAAGCACATATGACCTGAAAAGTGGCTAGTTTTTATATTTAACCAAAACAACAACAACCCTACCAATTCGGTAATTTGAATTGAGCTTTTTTTATAGGGTTAAATTTGGACCTATTTGAAGTGAAAATATACTAAATTAATTTCGGTGTGCACACTAAAATGCTGGACATGGGATTTATTTACACATTTCCAGCATAGCGCAGGAGAATCAAAATGTAAAAAATAGGAGTGAAAGAAGTTGCATATAAATGACCAAATCTAGGTGCATGTTCTCATAGAGAAAATATGATGTTTTCATTGGATTATTCAGCTTTAACCAACCAAAAAATCAAATTTGTTTAAATGATTTTAAAATTAAAAATCTAAATTATTATAAAAAAATATTTATGGGAAAATTTTCGGTGACGTGTTAGTAAAACGGCGGTCGGTGAGAAGTCCTCCCACTCAGGGCGGGGCTGTGGTCACAGGATACAAGGCACTTCCGGTCCGGAGTCTCGTGTCCCTGCATACAACAATACCAATAAATGGAGGGCGATGCCCAAGACCAAACAAGGCCAGGTGACAGTCGGCAAGAACAAGGCTTATGCACTATGCATATTTTATGAGAAAGAGACTGCATAACCATAAAGCGTGGATTGGTTGGTTGTTGGAGTATTATGTCCTGGCAACAGGTGAGGTCATATCAGGACCGACTTGTGACAGTGCGCACTCATGGCGACTTTATAGTGCTGCCCCTCTGGGAGACCAGGCCACCAGCACCTTGACCTGATATCCCACTCAGTCACATTATCCTGAAACTGAGCGAACCAGTTGCTCTCATACCATGTCTATGTGGTGTGGAAGGTCAAAAATATGTTGGGTCAGTAAAAGTGTAGGCTCGGGCTTTCTATCAACCAACTGTCTAATGGTGAAAAAAGGACTATTCAGACTTATCCCTGATATGCAGTATAAATCTTCAATATATACAATATGAATGCAAACTTAGTAGGATTATTTCCATACATTTGTTTCTAACATAGATTGCAGTGAAATTGTCGTACCAAATATATAATTAGATCAAATAACCCCCCCCCCCACCCACACACACACATACACACACTTTTCACTATGTAAGCTGTAGCTGGGACCAGACATCACAGTTTCAGTCCTTCCTGACGAATCATCAGAACTCAGAATACACGTAGTGGTGCAAGTCTTTGGTTTGAAATAGAACCAATGACACCCTCCAACACATGAGGTGGAAGCTCTACCGCTAGGCCATCCCGACCGGTTCTTGAAGCTTGTGTACTGCTGCTACACGATACAGTGTAACCCCGTTAAACCAGACTTGAAGGGACCCTAGAAATTTGTTTGGATTAACCGATCATTGGTTTAACCGAGCTTTGGTTTCGACTTTGACTTGGGTTTGGCAAAAACGCAGGTGCATTATCAATGCAATATAAAATATATGTGCACACTTTGATTATTGTTTTTTTAATGTATATACAGCATAACCCAGTTAAACCAAGCTCAGTTAAACCAAGCGATCGGTTAATCCAAACTTTTGTCGATACTACAATTTATCATATAAAAAAAGTCTCAAATGACCTTATAACCACATGAAAGATTGGTTTAACCATACCGGAAGTGGCCTGGGGCCTGGCAATTTTGTTTGGATTAACCGATAGTTTGGATTAACCGACTTTGTTTTAACCAAGTTTTTTTTATATGATAAATGGTAGTATTTTGCCGGGCCGCCAACAAAAGTTTGGATTAACCGATCATTTGGTTTAACCGAGCTTGTTTTAACGGGGGTATACTGTATACACAGTACACTGAATCAACCTTAGCTATTTTTGTCACACTCTCCTGTACTCTGCATAGAATGGAAACTAGCAGAGTGAGTCACACAAACAAGAAACCATCAGGCATGAGAGGAAAAACAGTGACGCGGCTAGGATGTGTATCAGACGGCATGGCATTCCTGCACTCCTCTTTCATTCTATTCTTGGATTCTTGATGGAAATCACATAAGTGTCTGGCTTAGCATTGTACAGTCTGATAGTTATGAGTTTCTGTATTTAAAAAAAAAGGATAAATATATCAATTTGATTGCTATATAATTGACCTTATTTTAGTTTGAAGTAACTTTTATTGTGAATGGTTAACTTTGGAGATATTTGAAGTGAAAACATGATATAAATAACCATTTTTGCATGCATGTCGAAATTGTGACACCATAGGCTTCAGTAGTAAAAGGTTCTACTAAATTTACTTAGTAATTCTTTTTTTTTTTTTTTTTTTTTTGGTAAATATATTTATTCATCTGAATACATATTTTGTCAGCGCCGAGGCACTGGTCTTCCAGCCGTTGGAGCGATCACATTTGATTTGTACATAGTGGAAGTGGAATGTGTTGCATTGTGTTATTTCTAATAATAATACGTTTAATAAATGGACCAGTATCCAAGTTTGATATTTAGGATCGAATCTGTGTAATAGTCTTGGTTTTGAAAATTTGCTGTTTTCATCAGACTATGCAGCTTTAAACGTGCAGGGTTTTCAGTATTTGCACACATTTCACAGAATAATATACCCCGTGTACAGGTATATGGCGGGGGAAGAGTAATATATGAGAATGTCTCAAAAGGTGCTAAGCAATATGGGTCAAAATTGTGTCCATTGTAACGATCAACATACTATCTGCTTATGCATTTGCTCAGAATAAACTGATTTGTTTTTTAGATGGTGTTTCATAATCCCAATAGAATACATATTGATTTGAAGCAAATGTCCTTGTGCTTTCAGTGTTACCGTTTCTGTGCTGTTTTGTGTCAATCTTTACAATGGACAAAAAAAGAGAAGAAGAGTTATCACCTTTTGAGACAGGCTCATATATACACCAGTTTAAAAAGGATGTAAGTGTTAGTGACATATCTGACAAATCTGGGTTCTTATGAGCTCTGATGTCCCATGACACAGATCTAGTCAGTAATAGTAATTAGTATTGGTGGTGATGGTGATGGTGGTGGTGATGATAGATGTGGTGATAGTGGTGGTGGTGGTGGCAGTGATAGTTATGGTGGTGGTGATACTGATGGTGGTTGTGGTGGTGGTGATGGTCACAGTGATCGTGGTGGCGGCGGTAATGGTGATAGTGATGGTGGCAATAGTGGTGGTGATATTGATAGCATTGGTGTCAGTGACAGTGGTGGTGATGGTGATGATAGTGGTGGTGATAGTGATGGTGGTGGTGGCAGTGGTGGTGATGATAGTGATGGTGATGGTATTGGTGGTGCTAGTGGTGGTTGTGGTGATGATAGTGGTGGTGATAGTGATGGTGATGGTATTGGTTGTGGTGGGGTGGTTGTAGTTGTGGTGGTTGGGTGGTGGGGGTGAGGAGGAGGAGGAGGTTAACTTCAGCTTACTGCTTGATATATTTGTGTATGCAGAATTACTATTTGAGACATTTGTAGATTGAGAACCATTCCCCATCCTCATCTATGAATATATATGTATATATATATGGGTCAGACTCACGAAAAGAGGCCAATTGGGGAAAGTTGTCGGCGTCGAGCATGGATGTCGGCGTCGATCGGTATAATTATAATTTAGCATTGACAGAGGTGTTGGAAAGTCCTTAGATTTATCCTGAATGTAAAGGTCGAGAAAATCCAACAACCTTATTTGTTTCTAGGATAATTTAATATAAAACAAAGAAATGCACGAGACTTTAAGAATTGCGATGCCGACATCTGTTAAAGTTGTCTACGTCGATCATTGGATGTCGGCGTCGATCGGTATAATTATAGTTTAGCATTGACAGAGGTGTTGGAAAGTCCTTAAATTCATCCTGAATGTAAAGGTCGAGAAAATACAACAACCTTATTTGTTTCTAGGATAATTTAATATGAAACAAAGAAATGCACTACACTTTTGAGAATTGTGACGCCGACATCTTCAATTGACCACCGATTGGCCCGTTTTCGTGAAGCTGACTCATATATATATTTTTTATTCTTTAATCCCAGACCCCCCCCCCACCCTCGCCCTCATCTAGAGTGGTCTGTCTACGAACATCGTACAACTAAACTAATTATTGTAGTTGATATATATCTTTTTTAGTAACGAGTGAGTCATTATGTTGTTCGATCAGGCTTACGGTGTTAGCATGACTTTGCACGCGTCTCATTTACAATAACGTCTTACTTAGCTTATGTGTGTGGGGGGGGGGGGCCGTGACTGCAGGACTGCAGCATTGTTAAACGGCGCCGTTAAAACAACCCATTTTTGGTAGTTTTTGTTTTCTTGTGGTTTCTCTCTCCCCCCCCCCCTCCTTCTTTCTTGCAGCTCTTCTACTTGTGGGGTGGCAGAGGGTGCGGGGGGGCTCTTCATGGCGTTTGTGCAGTGGTGGCATGGTGCGGTGGTGTCACGGCAGGTGGCAACACGTTCTTAGGGTCCTTGACCGGAGAGCAAAGTGGGATCCAGTGACGTTGTCAACATGCGTCACTATTTATTTGCGCGCATGTTCCCCCAACCATACCCTTCTACTCCACCCCCAACAAGCCTACCATGATATCTCAAGCACACACACACAATTAAGCACACTCCCATTAGCAAATCTTTTTGTATTTTATTTTAAAATTTTCTTTTATTGATGCTGTATTTATACTATCCATAGCATATAAGCCCGGGTATTCAGGCTTGATTTCAATGCTGGCCAGTTGTAATCTTGGTGTTATCTTACCACACAGTAGCTGCTGATAAGGTATTTGATTGCCTGCATTTCAGTAGCAGATAGATGGTTGGTATGGTTAGTAACCTATGTTATTTTTTAACAATTTTCTTGGCATATATGTATTGATTTTTTTCTACTACTCTTATTACTAGACTAGCCTACTCCTATTTACATATCATAGGCTTGTACGTAGCTGTGTGGTGTGTTATCTGGCTACTTTTGGCATGGTTACCTTCCATTGGACGTCCCGCTAGTGGGCCGTGACATATCACATGCCCCTTTGCAGTGCAGCTTAGTGGGGGTTTCCTAGCCTTATTTTGCATAGATATCTTTTGTACATTCTTAGGTCAGGAATTTGTCTTCCTTTACCGTTTGGACATCCCACACCTTTGCAGCCATTTCCAGCGTGCTTCTCTCATGAGCTTTTATTTGGCTTCTGGTCTGCTTTAGTAGTGGTGCATTATTTGCTCTAGTAGCCCTTTGCGGTTTTGTTAGGAGTTTATTGTTTTGACTATAGCTATATGCTAATGCTTTCAAATGAATTATTCTCCTATTTTCTAGTAATTTCACTTTGGTTCTTTTGTGTATGTCATAGGTGGGGTGCAGCTTGTCTACTCTTAGGCAGATTTTTAGGGCTCTGTTCTGCAGTATTTGTAGTTTTTTAAAGAAGTTCTTTTCTCGCACCCATGTATAGTCAAAATAGGGGAACACCATGCCCTTGAAGATTTTTATTGACATTTCTTGTGTCATGTAGTCTCTTAGCTTTGCAAATAGGCACAGTTTGTGGTTTATTTTTTGGATAATTTTATTTATACATAGGTTGTAGTTTAGTTGGCTGTCCAACTCAAGGCCTATGTTTTTGTAATGGTCTACATTTTCTAATGTTTGGTTTCCTAACTTACAGTGTAGTTTTCTTTCTGGTATTTGTTTATGCGAGAAGAGTACTGTTTTTGATTTTCTTGTGTTGATGGTTATTTTGTTGGACTCACACCACTCGTCTAGTTTTAGTAAGAGTTTATTTAGTTTAGTTATTACCTCCTCTTCTGTGGTGCCATTTCCGTATATGACTGTGTCATCTGCATATAGTTGGAGGCATTCACTTTGCAACCATATTTCAAGATCATTTATATAGATTATAAAGAGCAGGTGGTGTACCCTTGGGGTATACCACATGTGACAGGTTGGTTGTCTGATAGTGTATTGTTTATTTTTGTTTTCTGTTGCCTGTTGTTCAGGTAGCATTTTATCCAATCCATAGAGCTGGATTTTATGCCCATGGTTTTTAGGTTTTCCAGTAGTATTTTATGGTCCACTGTGTCAAATGCTTTGCTGAAGTCAATGAAGGCTGCTCCAACTAATTGGTTTTGGTTCATTGATGCCAGTATGTCATTTATTAGGTTAGCTATTGTTTTTGATGTGGAGTGCAGTTTCCTGAAGCCCCCCTTGTCTTTCGTTTTTTTCCAGGTGTTCATTGATGTGTCTATGTAACACTTTTTCAATGAGCTTGCCTGGGGTTTGAAGAATTGACATTGGCCTGTAATTTCCCATGTTTTGTTTGTGTCCATTTTTGTGAATGGGGGTGATTGTTGCCATTTTCCAGGCTGAGATAAAATGCCCCTGTTCAAAGGAGATGTTGAATAGGTCTACTATAGTGGCCGGGATGGCTTGGAGTGCCTCTTTTAGTATTTTGGTTGGTATTTCATCTATTCCACTTGGTTTTTTCATGTCTATGTCATTTATTAATTTTTTTACTTCTATCATATCTGTTTGCAGGCGGGGATTTCGTTCTGCACAATTCCTGATTTGTTTTCCCATCTTTTTTTGAATTTTTCGGACACCTTTTGCCCTATTGTGGCAAAGTGTTTGTTCAGTTTGTTTGCTGCATCTTTGTCTGTGAGCATTGTCCCTTCGTTATCTTGGAAGTTTTTATGCTCTTCTTTGTTATTTTTGGGGAATAATAGGCTTACATTTTTCCAGAATTTGTTTGTGTTCCTTCCCCAGTCTTTATTCTGCTTTATTATGTATTTCTTTTTTGCTGGTCTCACAGCTTTGAGAGAGTTGTTGATGGCGATATGGTAGGCCAGTTTGTCTTCTATAGTTTCTGCGTGCTTTGCTTTATCACCAGGTTTACTTTTGATTGTGATGAGTGTTAGCAGGTCTTTGTCTATCCAGGGGTCCTGTTTTTTTTGTATTTTTCTTTTCTTTATGGGACACATCTCATCAGTTGATTTTCTTATTTCTGTGAGGATGTTGTCCCAATAGATATCAACATCATCTCTGTTTTGTGTGATGTTGTTTATGTTTTGGTGCAGGTGATTTTTTAATGTATCTTCTGAGTAGTTTTTTAGGGACCTGCCCATTTTGTAATCATAGTGATTTGTGCTTTTGAGCTTTTCCTGTTATATATGCTACTTCATGGTCCCTTATACCCCAGCTTCTAGTGCCCCATTTTGTGGCATGGTTTGAGTTGGTTAATATTAGGTCTATTGTTGAGCTATTGTTGCTTAGCCTTGTGCTTCCACTGATGAGCTGCTGCAGGCCTACGATTTTGATGGTGCAGCAGCATTAGTTAAATTTTTTCATTGCTGCTGTAATTCACATTGAAGTCCCCTATCACAAAGATTTCTGCATTTGTTGATTTTTCTAGTTCTTCAAGGAATACTTCAATTTCACCTGACGGTGGCCTATAGAGGCTCACTATGGCTACATTTGCTTGTTTTTCATTTTTTTATTAGGCACCATAGTAGTTCTATGTGCTCATTTGAGAGATTTGTTGGTTTTAGCCTTTCAGTGTCTAGGTTTTTGGTGGCTTTGCAGTAAATGGCAACACCTCCACCCTTTTTTGTTTGGGTGATTGCATTAATGTGTTGTCTGTCATTATGTACAAGCCGATATCCGTCTATATTAAGGGTGTTGCTTTGGTGTTTGTCAGTGAACCATGTCTCTGATAACATTAGTACATTTAGATTGTCTTTTTTTAGATGCATTTTTATCATGTCTATTTTATTGGATGCGCTCTGGCAGTTTAGGTGGGCGAAGTGTGTGCCCCTTCCCAGTTTGCATTCAAACTCTTCTACCATATTTATTTTACTTACTTTAAATAATATTTGTAGGATGGTGGTTGCTTTCTTTGGCGTGTAAGCTATGGATCTACATGTGCAAGTGTCACGGTGAAGCACTCACCTCCTTAGTTCCTGTGTAAACAGGTAACAAAATAATTACAAGAATTTTATTTGATTTATTATTATTATTATTTTGTTGGGTCGCAAGAGAGGAACAAATGAGACCCATCATGTGTGCAGGAAGGGGAATAAGCACACCTGGGCTTTTTATTGCTGTTGTTGTTGGGGTTTTAGGTACTAGTAACCTCCATGGTCATATCAGGACGGGTGCACCTGTACACCCTGATGAACCAATTGTAAAGCTCGATGGCGGGACGCTGCCTGGACAGAGGGCAGGTGGGCGGGGTCTGTGAAGGCAGACAGGGACAGGGATAGGGTGAGTAGGGCGAACCAGTGTGTGTGTGTGTGGGGAGGGGGTGCCCGGGTTACCTGTCTCACCATATGCGCGTACATACACACAGAGTAGTGGGTGGGGGGGGGACACTTGCTATCCGGACCGCACTTCATCCACACCTCTCTCTATCTCCTCTCTGCTGGCCTTACTCCTTGATAATGTCTGAAAAGAGTTCCAGGATGGGGAGCCCACCAGCATTTCACTTTCTACTCTTACTCTGTCCATGTCTTTGGCTCACTGGCTGGTCACCATAGAACAAATAGACATGGTCCTTTGACTCAACTCTCCTCATTTCTCTTTCCTATACTCTACCTTTTATTTTTTTATCCCGGGCTTACTTCTCCCCCTGATCAAGGGAGTTGTTTGCTTGGGTGGGGCCCTTCACCTTATCGTTTCTCTCGCTTTGTTCTTGTTGCTGGAACCGGTGGACCCACCTTTACCCATCCCTTCCTCCTGAACCCTTGCTGCTGTTGACTGGATACACATGCTCTGCTACCGCTGGACCGGAGTGATTCGGGGGCCACACCAACAATTTGTCATTTTGATTGCTGTAAAGACATTCCCCAGCTTCTACAACCGCATCACCAGAAGATTAATCTTCAAACAAAGATTGGACCAATTTATCGGAGCCTCTCTATATTGCTACAGTTCTGCAGCCGGTAACCGTCGTAAGGTTACGAACCCCCAGAAGTCAAGTAGTGGGAGGGTGAGATTTGTCACTGATTGTGTGGAAGATGAAAGGTGGGCGCGTAAGCCCCCGGGGGAGGGGTTGGGGGGTTGGGGAGGGTTGTGTATAGGCACATGGATACCCACACACACTCACCCATACCAACCCACACCCACACACCCACATACCCACTCACTCACCCACCCACTAGTCTCCCCATTCCGGGTTGGTTGGTTGGTTGTTGGAGTTTTATGTCCTGGCAACATCTAAGAAATTATCAGGACGGGTGCCGACTTGTGACAGCGCATGCTCATGCTGACTTTATAGTGCTGCCCACTGGGGAAATCAGGCCACCGGCACCATGACCCGATATCCCACTCAGTCACATTATCCTGACACTGTGACAGTGATCTAACCAGTCCTTGCCCTATCCTATTAATGACGAGTGCCAGGCTAGGAATTGGCAAGTATCAATTTTAAAGTCATTGGTCTGACTTGACTGGGAACCAAACTCTCGACCTTCCGCACGCGAGGCCTGCGCTTTACCGATTCAACCACCGCGCTCAGTCCCATTCCGGGTCAACCAGGAGCTACTGACGGAGATGGGGTGCTAGTGAATGGAGAAGGGAGAATGGGAGAGGGTGGGTGGTAGAAAAATGAGGAAAGGAGGAAAGGAGGAGCAGCAGAAGAAAGAGAGAGAGGATGGCAGAGATTATAATGGAAATGGGTTGCGAACTAAGTGAGAGAGAGAGAGAGGGAGAGGGACAGTGAGTGATAGAGACAGACCGTATATGGAAAGGGTGGGAGGGAGTTGGAAGGGAAGGAGGGATGGAGAGAGGGGGATGTGAAGAAAGGAGGGTGGGAGTTAGGCAGGGAGTGGAGGTGGGAATGAATGAATGAGGGAGGAAGGGAAGGGGGAGGGGGTGGGGGGGGGAAGAGGGAGAGAGGGAGAGGAGGAAGGGAGAGAAGGAGGGAAGGAAGAGAGGGGGGGAAGGAAGGGAGGGATAGAGGGGAGGGAGGGAGGCATGGAAGGGAAGCACTGGAAGGAGGGAGGGAACCAGGGAGGGAAGGAGGTAGGAAGGGAGGGAGCGAGGGAGGAACTGAGGGAGGTAATAATGTAAGGTCGAGCTGTTACGCTGTGAGTGCTGCAGTCTCCGCATCTAGACCCCGACTCGTTCTACACACATTCCACTGCCATGATAAAACAGTGACGTATGGCCAAACGCCAACATGCACGCATGTCCCACAACGTGCTGGTGTCTGACGGATCTGGTGGACGATCCCGCAGTTTGTTGGTGCCTGACGGATCTGGTAGGCGATCCCGCAGTTTGTTGGTGCCTGATGGATCTGGTAGGCGATCCCACAGTTTGCTCCTGCCTGACGGATCTGGTGGACGATCCTGCAGTTCGCTGGTGCCCGACAGACCTGGTGGGCGATCCTGCAGTTTGCTGGTGCCTGACGGACCTGGTGGGCGATCCTGCAGTTTGCTGGTGCCCGAAGGATCTGGTGGATGATCCTGCAGGTTGCTGGTCCCTGACAGACCTGATGGACGATCCCGCAGTTTGCTGGTGCCCGACGCACCTGGTGGGTGATCCCACAGTTCGCTGGTGCCCGACGGACCTGGTGGAAGATCCCGCAGTTTGCTGGTGCCTGACGGACATGGTAGGCGATCCCGCAGTTCGCTGGTACCTGACGGATCTGGTGGACGATCCCGCAGTTCGCTGGTGCCTGACGGATCTGGTGGACGATCCCACAGTTCGCTGGTCGCCTTCAGACGTGTCACGCTGTAACCGACGTGCAGATATAACCCACGTCACGGTCACGTGACACGTCTGTCACGTCAACTTGAAAAGGCACCAGAACACCCAACGGCTACACTCTCCCAACATGTGGACCGGTAGAAGGCTGTGCCACATGCATACACAGGGAGAATGCGTTTGGAGAGTAAGTGATTGAGTGGTTGAGTGAGTGAGAGTGAGCGAGTGATTGTTTGATTGAGGGTTTGAGTGAGTGCTTGATTTGTTGATGTGTTGATTGGTTGATTGGCTGAATGAGTGAGTGATTGTTTGGTTGAGGGTTTGAGTGAATGATTGAGATAGTGAGTGTTTGATTTGTTGGTTGATTGATTGATTGAGTGAGCCAGTGAGTGAGCGAGTGAGGGAGTGGGGCGGGCCATATCAGGATGGGTTATGACTTAGGACCATGGCACTCATGTTAAAGCGGTTGTCACACATCACCGGATTGGGGGAAACGGACAGAAATCAAACAAAGTCCGTTTTGTGTCCGTATAAGTTTTGAACATGCACAAAACTAGGAATGGATGCCGCCGGACTGACGTCTATGGTTCTTGTCCGGTTTGAGTTTGTTTCGTCCATTGGCTATCCGTTCATGTCTGTTTCATGTCCATTTCATGTCCGTTTCATGTCTGTTTCATGTCCGTTTCATGTCCGTTTCATGTCCGTTCGCCCAGCAGCCATTGACTCGATAGTGTAACATTTTGACACATTTTAATACATTTTGATACTTATCACCACCGGACTACACAATTCTGTCCGTTGCTCAATCTGGTGATATGTGACAACTGCTTTACCAATGACTATGTAAAGCAGTTTTCGCCTTCTTGAGTTCAGCACTTGAGGACTGTACCACCTCATATAGCTCAGCAAAGTTGTCCGATGAAGCATCTAATTCTCAAAATCAAAACAATTATCTACATATCATTCTACATATCAAACTTAAGTGCCTGTCACACTATGCCTGATTGAGCAACGGACAGAATTGTCTAGTGTGTGGTATTCGGGCGTGATAAGTATAAAAATGTATTAAAATGTGTCAAAACGTTGCGATATGGGGTCAAAGGCCGCTGGACGAACGACCATGAAACGGACATGAAACGGACATGAAACGGACATGAACGGATAGCCAACGGATGGTAAGCAGACTAAATGGACTCAAACCGGACAAGAAACGTAGACGTCAATCCAGTGGCATCTGTTCCAAGTTTTGTGCATGTTCAAAACTTCTACCGGATCGGGCCAGATATCAACGGATATCAATGGATATGCAATGGACACAAACCGGACTTTGCTGGATATCAATGGACTTTGTTCGGTTTCTTTCCATTTCCCCCAATCCGGTGATGTGTGACAGGGCCTTTAAATACAGGGGTACTTATTAACCATTTGTTGCCACATAGAAGGAGACAGGGAGGGAGTCAATTTACTGTAGTTACTGTAGAAGCCCATGGTGTCAGACTTTTAGCATGCTTGCCGAAATTAAGTTGACACGTTTTCACTTCAAATTCATCAAAAGTTAGCAATTTGAAATAAAAAGTTAACCTCAAACTGAAGAAAGATAGATTATAACAATTTATTTAGTATATTTATCCAAGCTTCCACATGCTTCCAAAGCTTCCAAAGCTTCAAGGCACGGCGGCAGGCTAGTGTCCAAGCTTCCATAGCTTCCAAGGCACGGCGGCAGGACCTCCCCCAAGGCGGCGGCGAAGCAAAAAACAAGCGAGTGGGGCGAGGCCGGCGCGCCGACGGTGTATTTATAGGCCGGCGCAGGACCGATTCACCGCCGGGGGAGGCTCGCAGCAAAAGCGTAGTGCCGAAATCAATAGACCATTTCGTAATAATCCTGGTTAACATTCGAAGAAAAGCATAACGTATTTTACGCCTGCCTATATTTGCATAATTCTTTATACGTCTTATATTTATCTCAGAAAAAAATAGAAACTCAAAACCATTGGACTATTCAACTTTAAACACTTAAACAATTTAGGATAAAAGATACCATTAATTTTCCTTAGGATTCTTTTCTCCTTTGCCACAATTTGTGAGATTCTAGCTTCCTGGGCGTCTTTTGACAGAAGGTTGATTGTATATGTCTTTGCATTCTGTGTGGTAGCGATGATTGAATAGCAATGTGACAGAATACAAATTGAACACTTCTCGTCATGAATACGGCCTTTGCTGTCGACACGCCATTAAACAACTACCGATCAATCAACCATGGTGATTTTATAGTGCTGTCCGACTCTGATATCGTGCCACAGGCAGAATTAAACGACATCCTACTCAGTCACATCATATCATGACACTGAGCTAATCAGTCTTTTACTTGTGTGTGTGTGTGGGGGGGGTGGGGTGGAGTAACGTGAGTGTTTGCATAACGTTGGTTGGTTGTTGGAGTTTTACGTCCTGGCAACATCTAAGGTCATATCAGGAGAGGTATAGACTTGTGACAGTATTCATGATGACTTTATAGTGTTGCCCCACTGGAAAATCAGGCCGCCAGCACCATGACTCGGTATCCCACTCAATCACATTATCCTGACACTGAGCTATCCAGTCCTTGTCCTATCCTATTAATGGCAAATGCCAGGCTAGAAAAAGACAAGTATCAATTTTATAAGTCATCGGTTTGACTCGACAGGGAACCAAACTCCCAATCTTGTGTATATAAATATAAGTTTGTGTATAGGTGTGCATATCAGTGTGTACATCAGTATCTGTGAATCAGTGTGTATACATATGTGTACAAGTGCGTATAAGTATGTGCATAAGTATGTGTACAAGCATGTGCATAGGTTTGTGTATAAGTTTGTGCATAAGTATGCAGATACATATATGTGTATAAAGCCGTGTTTACACGGGCGAGTTAAGTCGCTTCATATAAATCGCCTTGCCTAGTTCGCCTCACATTCGCCGTGTAAACGTGACTCTGAGGCGGATTAGGGCTGATTCGCTTCATATGATTCGCTTTATATAAACCACTTATCTAGGTAGTTTATATGAATCGATTCAGCTGGTTCCCGGGCAGCGATAGTGTAAAATAGCGGTGCTCGCCGGCTACAGGCTCAGCTGTAACTAATCGCTGGTGCCCGGCAGTGTTAGGGACCGATTAGGCTGAAATCTAGTGAATGCGATCATATTTAACAGAATTACATACTCAAATAATGAAATTTCATTAAATTAACCCTAAATTCCAACGATATTAACGTAGCAGCTACATCGGCATCGTTATTCATATTGTCGAATCGACGAATGTAAACTAAACAAATAGCAGTGCTCGCCGGCTACAGGCTCACCACTAAGGCTGCTGGTTCCCGGTCGCTGACAGACTTTCAAACTCGCTCGTGTAAACTCGCCACTACTTCGCTTCATATAAATTGCTTTGTCTAATTCGCTTTAAAATTGCCTGTGTAAACACGGCTTAAGTGTGCATAAGTATGTGCATAAGTTTGTGTATAAGTTTGTGTAAACGTGTATGCATACATTTGTGTGTATAAGTGCGTGTATAAATGTGTGCGCGTGTTGGATGTGTGAGTAGCGTGAGCGGGTGCACCTTGGACAGTCGAGGTGCACTTGCAGACGCTGATATCAGAGACGCCGACCGAATCTGCGCAGCTTCGCAACGGTAACAACCACTCCATGGACTGACTGACCCGATAGATAGGTAGATCGATACAGTAAAACCTCTCTTACCGACAACCTCCACAGATCGACCACTCCCCTATATCAATCACTTTATTTTGGTCCGAAACGATCGTCCATACAATACAATTATAACGATATTCTAACTCCCTAAATACACCACCTCCCAAATCGACCGTTTAAAGTCGATCCCATGGTCGGTCGATTTAGAGAGGTTTTACTGTAATAGATAGGCGTCCTATTTCCTACACTGGGAGGGCAACGCAACACGCCCACACACACTCACACACACTCACATGCACTCACACACTCACTCACACACACTCACACACTCACGTGCACTCACACACACTCACACACTCACACGCACTCACACACACTCACACACTCACACACACACTCACACTCTCACATGCACTCATACACACTCACACACACTCACACACACTCACACACACTCTCACACACACTCACATGGACTCACACACACTCACCCTCACTCTCACACACACTCACATGCACTCACACACACTCACACACTCAAACTCTCACACACACTCACATGGACTCATACACACTCACACTCACTCTCACACACAGTCACATGCACTCAGACACACTCACATTCACTCGCACACACTCACACGCACTCACACACACTCACATGCACTCACACACACTCACACATACTCACATACACTCACACTCTCACACGCACTCACACGCACTCACACACACTCACATGCACTCACACACACTCACATGCACTCACACACACTCACACACTCACGCGCACACACACTCACATACACTCACACTCACATGCACTTACACACACTCACATGCACTCACACACACTCACACACTCACATGCACTCACACACACTCACATGCACTCACACACACGCAACACTCACGCACTCACATGCACTCACACACACTCACACACACTCACCCTCTCACACGCACTCACACACGCACACACACTCACACGCACTCACACACACACTCACATGCACTCACACACACTCACACATTCACACTCTCACACTCACTCACACACACACTCACATACACATACACACACTCACACACTCACACACCTAATAACTGCAACCTGCCGTGAGGCGGTGCTCGTTAAGGTGACAAGTTGTCAGCAGTTCGTGTCCATTGTCCACATGGCCCTGCATGTTATCCGGGCAGTGTGGACACAGTTAAATCCCGCATCAATTAGCCGCTAATCATTTCCTGTCCCACGCTCCTTCATGCCTCCTGAGAGTGTCACTTTAGTGTCGGCGGGTGTTCTATTTCTCACATTAAGCTGGCATGTATCCGACATTAGTGTCCTCTGTGGCAGAGTGGTTAGCGTGGTTAGAGTGTCTGACCTTTTTTTTTACACTGGTTCGAGTGTCTGACTTTTTTCTAGGTCAGTCTCCTAATCTAAAGGTCAGTGGTTCGATTCCCCATACCATCACCTCTGCCAATTTGGATTTCCACCGCTGTGTATAACTTACAGTGCCATCAAAGGCCAGTTGCTCTCATTACCATGTTTATGTGGTGTGGGAGGTTAAATATCCCTTGGGTCGGTAAAAGTGTAGGCTGGGGCTTTCTATCTACAAACTGTCTAATGGTGAAAACGAGTCTATTCAGACATATCTATGATAGGCAGTGTAAATCTTCAAGAAAAAGAAAGTGTACTGTCATTAGCAGTCATTTCTTTTCCATTATTGAATTAATTTTTTTGTTTTTACAGGGAGGCGGCCCAGACCGCGGGTGGGGTCAGAGTGCCTATAAATTATATACAATCCTTCTGAAGCTTCGTGGACTTATCTTGTCCCTACCGTTGTCTGATAACACTGTGTTACGCTCCATAGTTAGGTTCTGTACAAAACTCGCTATTAGTATTAGTATTAGAAAAAAATGTACTGTAAGAACCCTACCAAGTGTGGTCGTCAGGAAACATGTTGTTGCAGGTGCAAAGTTACTCTAAAAGTAGAGAGTCTGTAGTGGAGTAATGGACCGGAAGGGGCACCAAGCCCAACTTCCGCTGTGTAAGCTGAAACTGAGATCCATTGTGTATGCTGGGTCTCAGCTTCAGTCCTTCCTGTACAAGTGGAACTCAAAATAGCCGTATTCCACTAAAGGGGAATGTAGTTTTCACCAGGTACCCTTATAACATTTTTTTTTAAATGACCACACCCTCCAGACCCACTACGGGGCGCAGTGGTCGAATCGGCAGAGCGCAGGACTCGCATGCGGGAGATCCGGAGTTCGGCTGCCGGTCGAGTCAAACCAATGACTTATCAAATTTATACTTGTCGGTTCCTAGCCAGGCACTTGGCATTATTAGGATAGGGCACGGACTGGTTAGCTCAATGTCACAGGGATGAAAGTGATCTCCGCGAAAAAAAGCGGAAATGCGGATATTCTCCCATAGGTTTAGCACTGTGAGGGAATCGCGGAAAATTTCCGGAAGTGAGGTTTCATATATATTGGTATATGCTGCTAGTGCTGCATCATTTGAAGCAGGTATGGTAGTAGTATACGCTGATAGTGCTGCGGCGTTTGGAGCATTTATTAGTGGTATACACTGATAGTGCTGCGGCGTCTCCAACACATATTAGTATAGATCTACACTGATGGTGCTGCGGAATTGAAAAATCCCGGAAATCCGCGGAATCGCGGAGATCTTTCATCGCTGATGTCAGGATAATGTGACTGAGTGGGATATCAGGTCATGGTGCTGGCAGCCTGGTCTCCCAGTGGGGCAGCACTATAAAGTCGCCATGTGTGTGCACTGTCATAAGTCGCACTGTCACAACAACAAGTACCCCTATGACATATTTTTTTAATGACCACACCCTCCTGACTTACTACTGGGTGCAGTGGCCGAATCGGTAGAGCGCAGGACTCGCATGCGGGAGATCCGGAGTTCGGTTCCCGGTCAAGTCAAACCAATGACTTGTCGGTTCCTAGCCTGGTGCTCGCATTAATAGGGTAGGACAAGGACTGGCTAGCTCAGTATCAGGATAATGTGACTGAGTGGGATATTGGTTTATGGTGCCGGTGGCCTGATTTCACAGTGGGGCAGCACTATAAAGTCACCATGAGTGTGCACTGTCGCAAGTCGGTACCCGTCCTGATATGACCTTAGATGTTGCAAGAACGTAAAACTCCAACAACCAACCATCCACACCCAAACCCACCACAAAACTGGCTGGGGCTGTCAACTGAGTAGGGCGTTAAGCGGCTGTCACACCTCGCCGGATTGAGCAACGGACAGAATTGTCTAGTCCGGTGGTGATAAGTATCAAAATGTATTAAAATGTCTCAAAATGTTGCGCTATCAGGTCAATGGCCCCTGGACGAACGGACATGAAATGGGCATGAAACGGACATGAAACGGACATGAAACGGACATGAAACGGACAGGAACGGATAGCCAACGGACGAAACGAACTCAAACCGGCCAAGAACCATCCGTTCCTAGTTTTGTGCATGTTCAAAACTTGTACAGACACAAACCGGACTTTGTTCGGTTTGTGTCCGTTTCCCCCAATCCAGTGAGGTGTGACAGGGCCTTTAACGTCCTATGTGGAAGGTCATAGGATCAATCCCCTGCTGAGTCAAACCAAACACTTACAAATCTGCTACTTGTCGCTACCTATCCTGGCACTCGGTGTTAATAGGATAGCACCATGGACTGCTAAGTGGTAAGCTCAGTTGCCAGGATAATGAGATAGTGAGATATCGAGTCATGGTGTCATTGGTATGGCATCCCATTCCCACTGAGGCAGCACTATAAAGCGGCCACCAATCAGCTCACGCTATGACAAGTCGGTACCGTCATGTTATGACCTCGGATGCTGCTAGGACGTAAAACCCAAAACACTCAGTCATTCTCCCAAACCGCACAGCTGCGAGGATACTAGATCGAACAATGTTGAACGCTGTAGACATTTTCTCCCCCCCCCCCCCCCCATTTTTGTTGTGGCAACAAATAATAGCAGCCCTTGAATGTAGCCAGACAATCGAGACTGGAATTGTCCTTATATGGAAAAAGCAATGCGTCGTGACGTCACAGCCTTCTTATTGTTGTGTAACCAAACAATTTAGTAAAAATCCAAGAAATAAATACCTAATATTTCATGTGCAACATTAAGCCGGTATAACTGAAGTATAATTAATAAATAAAACCAACGATTGGAAACCACGTGCTAAAAAGTTAGATTTCCCTTATACATGTACAGTAAAACCTCCCTTAAGGCCCAGTCACACCTCACCGGATTGAGGAATCGGACAGAAACCGGACATTGTCCGGTGAAATACGGCAATGTACGGTTTATATACGGTTGGCATCCGGCGTGTCCGTTCTCTGTCTGGTGGTGTCCGGTGTGTAAGGTGTCAAGTTTTGAACATGCACATAACTTGTACCGGACACCACCGGACTGACATGTATGGTTGGTGTCTGGTTTAAGTCTGTTTAGTCCGTTTCATGTCCAGTACCTATCTGTTACGTCTCCGGTTTGCTTCCTGCAGAGTCAGTTGATGGTGTTGTCGGAATTCGGTCAGTATATGTTTTTGGCGCGTCCATGAACGGTCCGGTACATGGCCGTTTGGTGTTCGGTCCGTCCGTTTGACATTCGGTTGTCGTCTGGTTATCGTCCGGTTATCGTCCGGTGGATATTCATTAATGTATGTTCCTTCTCCGTTTAGTGTCCGTTTCGTCCGACGGCGGTTGTAACAGTTCGACATATTTCAGTACATTTTGATACCGAACACCAACGGACTAGACAATTCTTTGTCCGGTTTATGTCCGTTTCTCAATCCAGTAAGGTGTGACAGGCACCTTAAGGGAACATGCCAACAGCGTAGGGCAGGTTTCACATTTAATTTGACAACAATTAATATCCAAATCAAATCCTACCTCATTGCTACCCGGGGCTCAGAGAAGACAGAAGCAGAGGTTGGGAATAACACAACTTTATTTCCATGACAGACAGGGTAACTGGCGGAGTAGTTGATTTCTAGTTCTTACAGATATGAGTGGCCGGTAACAAGGCCCGACATGGCGAAGAAGTTATGGTATTTAATCAAGTTGACATTTTAATCATGAGTACAGGACATTTTAAGGATGGGGACCGGCATTTTTCATCAGTCATCAATCCGTCATTAATCAATCACAAGACATTGTAACAATCATTAAACAATCATCAAATCTACATCAGGGCAAACATATCAATCATATTCGGTTCAAGTTTTTTCAGTTCAATGGTTTTAGGTTTTTCAAGTTCTTCGTTCATTTTTTGTTTTTTGCTCGGGTTTATTTTTTAAAGATCGAGTTAAGTGCAGGTTGTGGGTGGGCGGGTTAAGAAGAGGTGTTGCTGCTACGGTGGGCCGGGTGCGACTGGCTGTGCCGGGCTCACCGGGGGAGTGTGGGGTTGTTGGGAGGTCGAAGATGATTGGTTGAGGGGTTGGCTAATGGGATGGCCTGCTGTGAGTGGCAGGTGGGAGGGGCTGCTTCCCAGTTCTCTGTGCCCCAGCAATGACAGCAAATGAGCGTCACCCACTCATTTAACCCAATGTAATACATATTTCAGCAATATTTATCCCCTGGCATAAAATTAAAAATTAAATGAATATAAAATCAATTATTAATAAGCTCAATATTCGTGCTTAGTATTGAACTTGGAAATATAGCGTGAACAAAGAAAGCTAGGAAAGTATATACAATTTCGTTAGTACGCCAGAAACCCTGGAGGTAATCGAACACCTGGACTACAAGGTCAGAGGTCAATGCAACTGGGGTCAAGTTAGGCATGGTAGTGCGTATACACACCGTTTGTAAACAACATTAATTTTACAAGTTACGATGTTTTTGTTGTTGTGTGTGTGTGTGGGGGGGGGGGGTGTCATCCTAAGTCACCAAAAAACAAAAGACAACAATTCTAATTCCGGTATAATTTCTGCGATTTTTTCAGAGGAGAAATGACCCACTTAAAGCTGCATAGTCCGATGAAGCATCAAATTTTCAAAACCAAAATAATTATATAGATTTGACTCTACATATCTAACTTAGATATTGATGCACATATTCAGCATTTATTGCCACATAGAAGGGACCACTGAGACAATTTGATAGAACCTGTTACTGTTGAAGCCTATGGTGTCAGAGTTTTTGGTGTGCTTGCCAAAACTAAGTTTACTTGATTGAATTTCAAATATCTAAAAAATTATCCATTTAAAATAAAAGTTACTTCAACCAGAAATAAGGTAGATTATAACGATTAATTTAATATATTTATCTCAGAAAAATTACCAAAACGCAAAACCATCGGACTATGCAACTTTAACCAAGAAAAGAAAATCGGAAATCAGCCGAAAATAGGAAACTTCTAATACCTGAGTTATGGCGTATGAGTTCACAACAAGCTGATTATAAAGGCTAAGCCACAATGAGTTATAATGACTAGGGAGACCAAAGTATGCAGCACAATAATGTGAAGCTTGAAGCGCTAGTGCCAGAATGATCAGCGACACAATGACCAGTGACTGCATGAAATGGGGCCGAATGAATCAAAGCCAAAATGGCACTGGGCGAACTGACATCCCCAATTCAATTATTTTATTTTAACTCTCTGCAAGGTATGTTTACAATAAACTCAGGTGATACAATAAATGCATACAAATTCCTTACAGACAGAAAGGATCCCAAAAAAGCGATGCTTATCCAGCTGGTCTCCATCAGGGAGAATGGCCGGGGACAAAGATGCCGGGGACAATGAGCAGAACAGCTCAAGGTACACTGATCAAGGTTACAGCACACTGGTCAGGGTTACACCACACTGATCAGGGTTACAGCATAATGATTGGGGTTACCGCATAATGATCAGGGCTACAGCACACTGACCAGGGTTACAGCACACTGATCGGGGTTACAGCACACTGACCAGGGATACAGCACACTGACCAAGGTTACAGCACACTGATCGGGGTTACGGCATCATGATCAGGGCTACACCACACTGACCGGGGTTACAGCATACTGATCGGGGTTACAGCACAGTGACCAGGGTGCAGCACACTGACCAGGGTTACAGCACACTGATCGGGGTTACAACACACTGACCAGGGTGCAGCACACTGACCAGGGTGCAGCACACTGACCAGGGTTACAGCACACTGATCGGGGTTACAGCACAGTGACCAGGGTGCAGCACACTGACCGGGGTTACAGCACACTGACCAGGGATACAGCACACTGACCAGGGTTACAGCACACTGATCGGGGTTACGGCATCATGATCAGGGCTACACCACACTGACCAGGGTTACAGCACACTGATCGGGGTTACAACACACTGACCAGGGATACAGCACACTGACCAAGGTTACAGCACACTGATCGGGGTTACGGCATCATGATCAGGGCTACACCACACTGACCGGGGTTACAGCATACTGATCGGGGTTACAGCACAGTGACCAGGGTGCAGCACACTGACCAGGGTTACAACACACTGACCAGGGTTACAGCACACTGATCGGGGTTACAGCACAGTGACCAGGGTGCAGCACACTGACCAGGGTTACAGCACACTGATCGGGGTTACAGCACAGTGACCAGGGTGCAGCACACTGACCGGGGTTACAGCACACTGACCAGGGTTACAGCACACTGATCGGGGTTACAGCACAGTTACCAGGGTGCAGCACACTGACCAGGGTTACAGCACACTGATCGGGGTTACATCACCCTGACCAGGGTGCAGCACACTGACCAGGGTTACACCACATTGATCGGGGTTAGAGCACACTGACCAGGGTGCAGCACACTGACCAGGGTTACAACACACTGACCTGGGTTACAGCACACTGACCGGGGTTACAGCACACTGACCAGGGTTACAGCACACTGATCGGGGTTACAGCACAGTTACCAGGGTGCAGCACACTGACTAGGGTTACAGCACACTGATCGGGGTTACATCACCCTGACCAGGGTGCAGCACACTGACCAGGGTTCACCACATTGATCGGGGTTACAGCACACTGACCAGGGTGCAGCACACTGACCAGGGTTACAACACACTGACCAGGGTTACAGCACACTGATCGGGGTTACATCACCCTGAGAAGGGTGCAGCACACTGACCAGGGTTACACCACATTGATCGGGGTTACAGCACAGTGACCAGGGCGCAGCACACTGACCAGGGTTACAACACACTGACCAGGGTTACAGCACACTGATCGGGGTTACATCACCCTGAGAAGGGTGCAGCACACTGACCAGGGTTACACCACATTGATCGGGGTTACAGCACAGTGACCAGGGTGCAGCACACTGACCAGGGTTACAACACACTGACCAGGGTTACAGCACACTGATCGGGGTTACAGCACACTGATCGGGGTTACATCACACTGACCAGGGTTACAACACACTGACCAGGGTTACAATACACTGATCGGGTTTACAGCACACTGACCAGGGTTACAACACACTGACTAGGGTTACAGCACACTGATCGGGGTTACAGCACAGTGACCAGGGTGCAGCACACTGACCATGGTTACAACACACTGACCAGGGTTACATCACACTGATCAGGGTTACATCACACTGATCGGGGTTACAGCACACTGATCAGGGTTACATCATACTGATTGGGGTTGCAACACAATGACTAGGGTTACAGTGCACTGACCAAGATAACAGGGTAATGATCAGGGTCACAGGGCACTGCATAAGGTTACAGTGCAATGATTAGGGTTACAGCATATGACCATGGTTACAACACAATGAACAAAGTTACAGTAGAATGTCCAAGACTTATAGCCCAATCACCCAATTTATGGAAGATTTACCAGGGCCGAGTTCAAGGTATGCCTCAGAGGCGCCTCGGAGAAATTCCTGAAGTCATGCCAGTCTGAATGACTTTAGCTGTCAGGTGCCTCAAAAATGGCGGCTTCCATAGGGTGCAGCCATTTGCAATTGAAAAGAAGAGCTCTGATTGGCTGAAACCACTGAATTCGGTGGCCATTTTCTAGGCGCTTTTAGTCTCCTGTCTGAAAAGGGAGACGTTTCCAAGACGACTCGGGGGCGTACCCTGAACATATATAGGCCAAAAAGACGTCTAGGAGCCGTCTCGGAGTCGACTCGGAGTCGACTCGGAGGCATACCCTGAACGGGGCCCTGGGTTACAAGACAAACACGAGGGTTGCAACACAAGTTGCAATCACCATGGCGACAGCACAATCATCATCACCACCAGAATATCATGGAATCGACAACAAATTCCAACCCTAAAATAATTTCCCTTATTACAAAAAAAAGGAAAACAATTAATCACAGTTCACACACTTACATCTCAGGCGATTTCCCTTTGAAGCCACAAATAGAATAGAAATTCCCCACACATGGCCCCTGAATTCCTTACGAAGCGATGATATTAGCCAAGCTATAAATACAGCTGTGACAGGTGGGGTACTACCTCAGCCTATCTGTCAGCTGACCCTGAGAGATGTTATCAACACACACCACTTCACCACACTCCCTGACCCCTACCGACCACTGCCTGATTGGAGTAAGACCTCCCACTAGATGCATCAGAGATGGTATTTGCTGTCATTGGATATATGGATCTGACCATTTCAGGAATTTCACGTAAATTTCAACGTAGGCATGTGATTAGTTGTTTGGTTGTTGGAGTTTTATGTCCTGGCAACATCTAAGGTCATATCAGAATGGGTACCGACTTTTGACATTGCACACTCATGGCGACTTTATAGTGCTGCCCCACTGGGAAATCAGGCTGTCAGCACCATGACCTGATATCCCACTCAGTCACATTATTGGTTATCCTGACACTAACTAGTCCTTGCCCTATCCTATTAATGCCGAGCGCCAGGCTAGGAAGTGACAAGTATCCATTTTACAAGTCATTGGTTTGACTCGACTGAGAACCAAACTCCTGATCTCCCGCACGCGAGGCCCGCGCTCTACCGAATCGGCCAACATTCCTGGTAAGTATGTGTATGCGACTGACAAGACTGACCGAATATATACAACTAGCTTTTCACCGTGAATATGCCCCTTGCTGCTGACTTGGCGTTAAACCATAACAAATCAATCAGTCAATCAATCAATCAACCAACCACTAGATGAGTATAAAGGCTCAGTCACACTTTACCGGACTGGGGTACCGGATAGAAAACGGACACCGTCCGTTGAAATACGGCAATGTACGGTTTATATATGGTACGCATCTGGTGTGTCTGTTCTATGTCCGGTGGTGTCCTGTGTGTACGGTGGCAAGTTTTGAACATGCACAAAACTTGTACCAGACACTGCCAGACTGACTTGTATGGTTGGTGTCTGTTTTAAGTCTGTTTAGTCCGTTTTGTCCAGTTCATGTCCGTTACCCATCCGTTACGTCTCCAGTTTGCTTCCTGTAAAGTCCGTTGACGGTGTTGGGGGAATTCGGTCAGTATATGTTTTCGACGCGTCCGTTAACAGTCCGGTATGTGTCCGGTTGATGTTCGGTCCATCCGTTTGACATTCGGTTGTCGTCTGGTTATCATCCGGTGGATATTCGTTAATGTACGTTCCTTGTCTGTTTAGCATCCGTTTCGTCCGGCGGCCATTGTAACATTTCGACACATTTTGGTACATTTTGATACCGAACACCACCGGACTAGAAAATTCTTTGTCCGGTTTATGTCCATTGCTCAATCCGGTAAGGTGTGACAGACAGCGTTATTTTGATCAATGTTTCATTCAGCTCAATAACTCCTTCCTCAGTGCTGGGAGCTGTTGTTGTTGTTTGTTTGTTGTTGTTTTACGTCCCAGCAACGTGCTGGGAGCATTCACTGGTCATCCCGTCGGAGTACAGTAAAACCTCTCTAACCGACCACCTCCACCAATCGACCACTCCCCTACTTTACCACACTTAATTTCTGTTGGGTTACTATTTCTTGGAACTGATATAGTAAGCAGATATAGTAAGCAGATATAGTAAGCAGATATAGTAAGCGGATCATCGCTTGAGTAATATCATACATTACTGCTTTCCGGTCTCCACACACAGAAGTTAGGGTTCTATTTCCTATAAAGATTCTAGCGTGTAAAATACCGCTAGTTAACAATTGGTTTGACTCGCCACATAGGAAGCGCATACTCAACTGATTCAGCCTCCGTCCTGATATGACCTTAGATGTTGCTAGGACGTAAAACAACAACAAACAAACAAACTCATTCAGCCATCCCTTCTGGTATCAGTTACACTGAAACTATTTGAAATATAACAGGAGCAGCACAACCTGAAGAACAGGTTTAAACAGAATAGCAGTGAAGAGAAGCCAGGCGCATGCGCCCTGAGGGGGGGGGGGGGAGTGCATCCGGGTTTGCATTATGTTACTCTGATTGCTTAGTCTTTGTTCCCACCACGTGTACATCATTATCACAGACCGACTGACCGTCCCTTCTAAGTGCCCCTCCAGTTTGCTGATTTTGTTGGTTTTGGAGTTTTACGTCCTGGCAACATCTCAGGTCATATCAGGACGGGTACCGACTTCTGACAGTGCACCTGTGGGAGATCGGGTGTTCGGTTCCCGGTCGAGTCAAACGAATGACTTATCAAATTGATGCTTGTCGTTTCCTAGCCTGGCGCTCGACATTAATACTATTAGAATAGGGCAAGGACTGGTTAGCTCAGTGTCAGGATAATGCGACTGAGTGGGATATCGGGTCATGGTGCTGGCGGCCTGATTTCCCAGTGGGGCAGCACTATAAAGTCGCCATGAGTGCACACTGTCACAAGTCGGTACCCGTCCTGATATGACCTTAGATGTTGCCAGGATGTAAAACTCCCAACAGCCAACCAAGCACATGAATTACCAGCCATGGTCTTCCATAGCGCCTTAAAGCTGCATGGTCCGATGAAATATCAAATTTTCAAAACCAAACCAATTATCTAGATTTGATTTGACACATCTAAGTTAGATACTGATGCACTTTTTAAACATTTGTTTCTGCACAGAAGGCAATACTGGGTCAATTTAACAGAACCTGTTACTGCAGAAGTCTATAGTGTCAGAGTTTTGGCAAGCTTGCCAAAACTAATTTTCCATGTTTGCACTCAAAATATCTCAAAACTTTACCACTTAAAATATAAGTAACTTTGAACTAATGTAAAGTAGATACTAGTGATCGATCTAATATATTTATCTCAGAAGAAACACAGAAATTCAACACCATCGAACTATGCAGCTTTAAAGGCCCAGTCACACCTCACCAGATTGAGCAACGGACAGAATTCTCTAGTCCGGTGGTGATAAGTATCAAAATGTGTCAAAGTGTTGCGCTATCGTGTCAATGGACGCTGGATGAATGGACATGGAAACGGACATGAAACAGACATGAAACGGATAGCCAATGGACGGTAAGCGGACTAAATGGACTCAAACCAGACAAGAACCGTAGACGTCAGTCCGGCGGAATCCGTTCTTAGTTTTGTGCGTGTTCAAAACTTGTATGGACACAAAACGGACATTGTTCGTTTTCTGTCTGTTTCCCACAATCCGGTGAGGTGTGACTGGCGCTTTATGGCCCTGTCACACTACGATGTAACGACGTCGACGTAGGGAGAACGCGAAGAACGTTGAACTTCTCGGCGTAGTATGCAAATTTTGGCACAAGTTGAACGTGGATGCAGCGTAGTGGACGAGAGCGTAACGTCGGTAAAGCATAGTGATACCGTCATTCAACGAGAGAGGTCAACGTAATGACGCTCACGGTACGTTATGAACGTTATTCCATCGCCAGAAGAACGCTACGTGCCGTTAGCTACGTCATGAGACGTTGAACGTACGTTGAATGCACGTTCTCCTGACGTTCTCCTGACGTTCTCCTGACGTTCTCCTGACGTTCTCCTGACTTTCCCATTACGCTGCATGGACGTTTCCACCGGCTTTAATGTGGGTCAACGAGTGGAACGTAGTGAGGAACGTTTGCATAACGTCCGTTTAACATCATTGACGTTCGCTGAACGTGAACAGAACGTACGGTGAATGGAAACCCTTACGTTCGAGCTACGTCAAAACTTTTGAACATGTCCAAAACCTCGACGTAACTCGACGTAACACGACGTAATGTGACGTAGCTCGACGTCAGTCTAACGTCATTATGATGTCATCATAACGTAATCCAACGCACATCAACATAATGACGAAATATCACCACGTTAGGCTCACGTTCGCTCATTACGTTGTAGTGTGACAGGGGTATTAGAGTTGACGCATGCAAGTGGTTCTGAGAAATGAAAAATGCAATGTTTTTTGTTTTTGTGATGCGCACAGGTAAGGATGTGCACAGGTAGGGTTGTCACAGGTAAACACGCTCAATAAATGCATCGAAACATGAGTTCAGGCTTCGATCGGAGAACATGAATTCATCACCAGAATGTGACGTCATAGGCTTCAGCTTAACGGCGAATGTGAGCTCTATTTAAAACAAAATCATGCGGCTCCTTGCCTGAGAGGTCAGTGTCAGTTAGAAGATCAAACTGCACATTAGTAAATCAAGGTCTCAGTTAGAAGATCAGGCTGCACATTAGTAAATCAAGCTGTCAGTTAGAAGATCAGGCTGCACATTAGTAAATCAAGCTGTGGGTTAGAAGATCAGGCTGCACATTAGTAAATCAAGGTGTCAAGATCAAGCTGCACATTAGGAAATCAAGCTGTCAGTTAGAAGATCAGGCTGCACATTAGTAAATCAAGGTGTCAGTTAGAAGATCAGGCTGCACATTAGTAAATCACGGTGTCAGTTAGAAGATCAGGCTGCACATTAGTAAATCACGGTGTCAGTTAGAAGATCAAGCTGCACATTAGTAAATCAAGGTGTCAGTTAGAAGATCAGGCTGTACAGTAGTAAATCAAGCTGTGGGTTAGAAGATCAGGCTGCACATTAGTAAATCAAGGTGTCAGTTAGAAGATCAAGTTGCACATTACTAAATCAAGCTGTTGGTTAGAAGACCGAGCTGCACATTAGTAAATCAAGGTGTCAGTTAGAAGATCAAGCTGCACATTAGTAAATCAAGCTGTCAGTTAGAAGATCGAGCTGCACATTAGTAAATCAAGGTGTCAGTTAGAAGATCAGGCTGCACATTAGTAAATCAAGGTGTCAGTTAGAAGATCAGGCTGCACATGAGTAAATCAAGCTGTCAGTTAGAAGATCAGGCTGCACATTAGTAAATCAAGGTGTCAGTTAGAAGATCAAGCTGCACATTAGGAAATCAAGCTGTCAGTTAGAAGATCAGGCAGCACATGAGTAAATCAAGGTGTCAGTTAGAAGATCAAGCTGCACATTAGGAAATCAAGCTGTCAGTTAGAAGATCAGGCTGCACATTAGTAAATCAAGCTGTCAGTTAGAAGATCAGGCTGCACATTAGTAAATCAAGGTGTCAGTTAGAAGATCAGGCTGCACATTAGTAAATCACGGTGTCAGTTAGAAGATCAGGCTGCACATTAGTAAATCATGGTGTCAGTTAGACAATCAAGCTGCACATTAGTAAATCAAGCTGTCAGTTAGAAGATCAAGCTGCACATTAGGAAATCAAGCTGTCAGTTAGAAGATCAGGCTGCACATTAGTAAATCAAGGTGTCAGTTAGAAGATCAAGTTGCACATTAGTAAATCAAGCTGTTGGTTAGAAGACCGAGATGCACATTAGTAAATCAAGGTGTCAGTTAGAAGATCAAGCTGCACATTAGTAAATCAAGGTCTCAGTTAGAAGATCAAGCTGCACATTAGTAAATCAAGCTGTCAGTTAGAAGATCCGGCCGCACATTAGTAAATCAAGGTGTCAGTTAGAAGATCAGGCTGCACATTAGGAAATCAAGGTGTCAGTTAGAAGATCAAGCTGCACATTAGTAAATCAAGCTCTCAGTTAGAAGATCGAGCTGCACATTAGTAAATCAAGGTGTCAGTTAGAAGATCTGGCCGCACATTAGTAAATCAAGGTGTCAGTTAGAAGATCAGGCTGCACATGAGTAAATCAAGCTGTCAGTTAGAAGATCAGGCTGCACATTAGTAAATCAAGGTGTCAGTTAGAAGATCAAGCTGCACGTTAGGAAATCAAGCTGTCAGTTAGAAGATCACGCGGCACATGAGTAAATCAAGGTGTCAGTTAGAAGATCAAGCTGCACATTAGGAAATCAAGCTGTCAGTTAGAAGATCAGGCTGCACATTAGTAAATCAAGCTGTCAGTTAGAAGATCGGGCTGCACATTAGTAAATCAAGGTGTCAGTTAGAAGATCAGGCTGCACATTAGTAAAGCACGGTGTCAGTTAGAAGATCAGACTGCACATTAGTAAATCACGGTGTCAGTTAGAAGATCAAGGTGCACATTAGTAAATCAAGCTGTCAGTTAGAAGATCAAGCTGCACATTACAAAATCAAGCTGTCAGTTAGAAGATCAGGCTGCACATTAGTAAATCAAGGTGTCAGTTAGAAGATCGAGCTGCACATGAGTAAATCAAGCTGTGGGTTAGAAGATCAAGCTGCACATGAGTAAATCAAGCTGTCAGTTAGAAGATCAGGCTGCACATGAGTTAATCAGGGTGTCAGTTAGAAGATCAACCTGCACATTAGTAAATTAAGGTGTCAGTTAGAAGATCAGGTTGGTTGGTTAGATCAAGCTGCACATTTGTAAATCTAGCTGCGGTTAGAAGATCAGGCTGCACATTAGTAAATCAACCTGTGGGTTAGATCAAGTTCCACATTAATAAATCAAGCTGTTAGTTAGATCAAGCTGTTCATTGATCAATCACGCTGTGGGTTAGATCAAGCTGCACATGAGTAAATCAAGCTGTGGGTTAGATCAAGCTGCACATGAGTACGTCAAGCTGTAGGTTAAGCCCCAGTCCCACCTACCGGGACTAGCCCCGGATCATAAGCCGGATCACCCACGGACCAATACCCCGGACAGCCACGGACAGCCCCGGACGATTTCGTATATCTACGGACGACCCACAAACTACTACCCACAGACTACCAGCATGGATCACCCTGGATTGAGCCAGCCGACCCCGGATAACCCTGGATTACCCCGGTGTAGCCACAGATTAGTCCCGGACCGCCCCGGAGTAGACCCGGACAAGCTACTATCACCCTGGACAAGTCTGGACAACCCCGGACCACCCTGGACTAGCCCTGGATTGAAATACTCCCCGGAATGCCCCGGATGTTTTAAACATTTTGAAACATCCGTGGCCAACCCCGGACCATCCCGGACCACCAAGAACCAGCCAAGGATCACCACGGATCACCAAGGACCAGCCAAGGATGAGCCACGTATTTGAAACGGATGAACCCGGATCACCCCGGACCACGGCGGATTCATGGTCCGGGGTGGTCCGGGGTGGTCCGGGGCCTAATCCGGGAAGGCGTGACTGAGGTTTTGGTCCAAATTGTGCATTGATTAATCAAGCTGTGGGTTACAAGATCGCTCTGCACATTAGTAAATCAAGCTGTACGTTAAAAGTTCAGTCTACACATTAATACAGTATGTCGCAGGGTAGAAGGTCAAGCTGCACGTGAGAAGATCAAGCTGCACAATAAAATATCAAACTGCGCATTAGAAGATCAATGTGCCCTACTAAATCGAACTGCGTGTTAGAAGGTCGGGTTACATGTTAATAAACCAACTTGAGGTTAGATGATCAAGCCCCCGTCCTGAAATGACCTTAGATGTTGCCAGGATGTCAAACTTCAACAACCAACCAAGATAATCAAGGTAGGGTAGTAAATCAAACTCCTGTCTGCTTATTTGACACTTTAGTTTTTGGGGTATGACAACCCGTTGAAGTCCTCAAACAGCTGTCAACCGGTCCAGGCTGAATGCCAGGAGTGGGCCTGAACAAACAACTCCACAAAACGCATGAAAAGGCGAGAAAATTGAATAAAAATAGGCACACAACCTAAATTACTCTCAATTATAATTACCATTATTATTATCATCATTATTATCATTATTATCATTATTATTATTATAATAATTGGTGAGGATCTGCACATGCACTTATATATAGTTTACTCCTATATGAGCCTGTCTCAAAAGGTGATAACTCTTTTTTTGTGTGTCCATTGTAACGATTGACACAAAAGAGCACAGAAACGGTTACACTTAAAACACAAGGACATTTGCTTCAAATCAATATGTATTCCATTGGGATTATGAAACACCATGTAAAAAACAAATCAGTTTATCCTGAGCAAATGCATAAGCAGATAGTATGTTGATCGTTACAATGGACAAAGTTTTGTCCCATATTGCTTACCACCTTTTGAGACAATCTCATATATCTTCTTTCAAATGGAGTGATTGTTCTGAATGCCTTCAAAGTGGCTCTTAGGTGGTGTAATTTTCGGTGTTGGCGCAGTGTTAGTAAAACATGGACCTCTGGCCCGGCGCATGACATTCAGTGCTCCAGCTGGTTAAGCCCTATAAGGCTTTATTTGCTGTCAGCCAGGATTTTACTACCCCCCCCCTCCTTGACCCCCTCCCCCCCACCCGCCACACACACACACATACCCACTTCCATTCTCCCAAACCACCCACGGTCACTGCAACATGGCTATGTGGAGTGTTGAGTTGAGGGACTTTGCAGAGTGTGAATTGTGGCCTTGTGTGAACATGGGCTGGCAGTGTGGTGACTGCAGTGAGTGTGTACTCGGGATCGGGCACTGGTCTCATAGATTTGTGCATGTGACAGGGAGTGGGTGGGTGTGGGCCAGATCTAGACAAGTTGTAAAAATATACGGATTTTCAGTTCGGAATTATATATTGGCAGAGAGCATTATTATCCTCGGGCGATGGAGTGGGGAGCAAGGTTATGTAATAGAAAAGCAATGGGTGCCCCACTCGCTGTGTGACATATTAGGCTATGTGAAATATATGTTAATACATAGTGCCCGAGATTATGACGAGATGTTCCTAAATAAGAGACAGTTAATGTTTGGTGAAATGTCTCCTCTATGCAACAGTAAGGGTGCAAGTGGAGAAGGACATTTTTAATATATATATTTATTGTAACTGTCTGCAACTACCTGTTACCACAGGGCCGATGGGTAAGCACACCAGCCTCATCTACATATAGTGTGGACACCACCTACAGCTGGTTGAGTGACAGCTACCCATATTGGGGGCATTGCCACCCAGGATGTGGAGGATGCCTGATTGGCTGGCTGTGGGAGGCCCAGTCACCAGCACCCTGTGCCCCACCTGACCACACTAGCCTCATTCGGATATTGATTATTCTATCCACACTGCTTCAGACACTCTGGGCAGGACTTCTGGATGGACTCTTGAAGTGAACACACTCTACTCCTGACTCTTGAGTGAGACACACTCTTCTGTTGAGCAGGAACCCAGACACTCTGTCTGATGCTCCACCTTTCATATACAAACTGAGCTGTGTGCAACAACCATGGGACTCCGGTTCGATGGGCTGTAAGGCACTGATTCTGATACATACTAACTAGAGTAATGAGGCTCTGTGTGGACAGAAGGTAAGGGGTCAGGGTGATAGGTCACTAGTAGGTGAACGGGAGTTGATGCCAATAAAGCACAACTTCTTCACTGTCAATCTTGCATGACTTGTCTTCCCTTTCTTCCTTCTGAGAGATACAGTAGATATAACACAGATAAGTATGTTGGAGAGGGGCATCAGGTGAACTGACAGACAGTTGTCAGAACGCACATGGAAAGAGTTTGTGGTATAACTGGGGCCCTGAAGGCCGGGCATCCAGTAATATTACAAAGTGCTTTGGTTTTTAAATGTTTATGCTTTCATCGGATTACACAACTTTAACAAATACAGTAAAACCTCTCTAAATTGACCGACCATGGGACCAACTTTTAATGGTCCATTTATGGAGGTGGTCAGTTTAGGGAGTAGTTATATCATTATTATGGTATTATATGGGAAATCGTTTGGGACCCAAATGAAGCGATCAATATTGGGAAGTGGTCAATCTGTGGAGGTGTTCGGTTAGAGAGGTGTTATGTGTAGAATACTATGAATATGACCTTTGCTGATGATATAGTGTAAAATCATCATCAATCAATCAATTTTAATTATCAGAATGGGCTGGTGGGTGTGGTGGAACTGAAATGAGTTTGTTGCCTTGTTTATTTGGGTTTTACATCGTGGCAACATGTAAGGTCATATCAGGATGGCTACTGACTTGTGATAGTGCACATTCATGGCGACTTTATACTCCTGACCCACAGAAAGACCAGGCCACTGACACCATGACCCAATTTCCCACTCAGTCACATTATCCTGATCCTGCGCAAACCAGTCATTACCCTATTCTAATAAGCGCCCGGCTAAATACTGACAAGTATAATATGGCCATGTCACATTACGACGCTTCTTACCGGCGTGCCGCCAACGCGCAAAATAAGTTGTACGCGTCGAGACACGTCCAACTTTTCAGCGGTTTGGGGAAAAGTTAGATGTCAGCGTAGCGTGTTAGTAGCGCAGCTGTTAGTAGCACGCGGCCAAAAAAAACAAAAAGAGGTTGGCGCGCCATCCTGATATGATGTAAAACAACAAAGCAACAATTTGGCGCAAAGTGTGGGAATGACCGTCATGCGCGTGCGGTGTGCGCATAGCGTTCGCATAACGTTATTCCAGTGCGTCCAGCGGATCTCGACTTGCGCCTACCATTCCCGTAATGGTCGCACCCACACATTGGCATGCATCGGCGTGCGTCGATAGTTTTGTGCAAGCACAAAACATTTGACGCGCGCCGACGCGCGTTGGCATTCCTCGACGACCGTCGCTGTCAATCAAAGTGTACCGACGTGCGCCTAACGTGCGCGTAACGCTTCCAGACGTCTCCCGACGTTTCACCAAAAAGTGACACACGTCGACGCATGTTGGAGAGAAACGTCGTAATGTGACAGGGCTATTAGTAATTGGTTTGACTCGGGCGGGATTCAAACTGCCGACTTTCCACACGGAAGTCTGCACTCTTACCTATTCGACCACCGCATCTGGTAGAACTAAAATGTAACTCAAACTGAACGTTGGTTGCTTGTTGGAGTTTTACATCCTGGCAACATCTAAGGTCATATCAGAACGGGTACCCGACTTGTGACAGTGTGCACTCATGGTGACTTCATAGTGCTGCCCCACTGGGAAATCAGGCTCCAGCACCATGACCCGATATCCCACTCAGTCACCTTATCCTGACACTGAGCCAACCAGTCCCTGCCCTATCCTACTAATGCCGAGCGCCTTGCTCGGAAGCGAGAAGTATCAATTTTACAAGTCATTGGTTTGACTCGACCGGGAACCGAACTGCCGATCTCCCATACTGCGCTCTACCACCAATTCATCCACCGCGCCCGGTCCCCAAGTCATCGAGAGCGTCGTATACTGTTATTTACTTATGTGTCACCTTATCCTGACACTGAGCTAACCAGTCCTGGCCCTGTCCTATTAAAGTTACAAGAGTCCGATGGCCTTCGATTTGTTGCATCATTTTTTAGATAAATATATCAGGTTGACTATTATAACCTACTATGTATTATTCCTGAGTCATTTCGATGAAAAATGGCTAATTTTGGAGCAATTTGAGCTGAAAGAACCCAAAATCATTTCGGAAAGCTTGTCAAAAGTCTTGTTGTTGTGGCCCAGATTCACATAGGATCAAATGTAGTTTAGCTATTTTGATTTTGACCAAATTATATTTGATCGGACCATGCAACTTTATTGCCAAGCGTCAGGCTTGGATTGTTTGTTTGTTTGTTTGTTGTTGTTTTACGTCCTAGCAACATCTAAGGTCATATCAGGACGGGTACCGACTTGTGACAGTGTGCACTCATGGCGACTTTATAGTGCTGTCCCACTGGGAAACCAGGCCGCCGGCACAATGACCTGGTATCCCACTCAGTCACATTATCCTGACACTGAGCACACCAGTTCTTGCCCTATCCTAATAATGCCGAGCGCCTGGCTAGGAAGCAACAAGTATCAATTTTAAAGTCATTGGTTTGACTCGACCGGGACTCGAACCCACGACCCCACGATCTACCAGCACGGGTCAGGCTTGGAAGCAACAAGGATCAATTTTATAAGTTATTGGTTTGACTCAACTGGGAACCGAACTCCCGATCTCTTGAACGCGAGGCATGCGCTCTACCGATTCGGCCACCGTGTCTGGTAGCACTGAAAGAGGATCAACCTAACGCGATACTCAGTAAAGTGGAGTTTAAAGTTGCATAGTCCGATAAAAATATCAAATTTTCAAAACCAAAAAAAACTTATCTAGATTTGATTCTAAATATTCAACTTACATACTAGTGGACTTATTAAACATTTGTTGCTGTGTAGAAGGTCGTAATAAGTCAATTTAATAGAACCTGTCAGTACTGAAGTCTATGGTGTCAGAGTTTTGGCGCGCTTATCCAAAATTAATTTGGCATGTTTTAACGTCAAATCCCTCCAATGTTAGCCATTTAAATTAAACGTTACTTCAAACTAACGTAGCGTAGATCATAACGATCAGCATAATGTATTTATCTCAGAAAATGGCAGAAACTAAAAAGCATCGGACAATGCAACTTTAATATGTTGAACCAATCCACAGCTTCCTGGGTCGCCTCACAATTTTCTTCAAAGCTGCAGAGTCAGATAAAAGTATAAATTTTCAAAACCAAAACACTCACATTGATTTGACCATACTTATCCAACATGGATATATGCATACTTCATTGTCCATGTTGGTTGGCAATGTGGGTAATTCGGGACCGAGTCAGAGCTGAACCACCCTATCCCTCCTGCTCATCCCTACACCTCCCCCCCCCTTTTATTCATAGGCACCCACGATTAACTCCAGGTGGCAACACCGGTGCGCGCCGGAGCCGCCGCCTGTACCCGTCGACCCCACTCTGACGTCACTTCCGCCGCCCGCAATGCCCCATCGGCACTTCTCCAGACGCCGAACCAACACGAGCTCCCCCCTATTTTCTCACTGCCCCATCCGACCCTACTTTAAGACCTCTAATGCTAAGGGTTGAGGCCCGGGTCATGCAGAGACTTAAGACCTAGTTGTCCTATTCATTCATTCCTATTGACTTTATTCACTCAGAGGTCCTATTCTCTATTCATTATCCTATTGTTTTTATTGACTGAGAGGGCCTATTGTCCTTTGATTCGTGCCTATGGACCTTACTGATTGACCTACTTCGCCCTATTACACGACCTACTTACTCTTCCATTTGACCTGATGGATCCCCTTATTGACCCATTTGTCCCTTGAATGTACTGATCTGACTGATTATTCACTCATATCCTCACCTCGTTGATGACTACTTTAAGTTTAACCCTATGTCCACCTTAATACACTTCCATACTATAGCTCCGTCGCGTGTCCTGAATTATTAAAGTTGCATGGTCCGATGAAATATAATGTTGTCAAAATTAAAACAACTACTTACATTTGATCCTGTATATCCAACTTAGATACTGGTGTATTAGCTAATGATTTGGGACAGCATATAGAGCATAACCAGTGAATTTATAACCTCACCCCTTTGAACACTTAGTTTGAAACACCCATTATGCAGGGAGGCCATTAACCAATTAGGCCAATCTCATGACCTCATTAGCCCCCCCCCCCCCAACCAAGTAGGCCTACTGTGCAGGGTCATAGAGGGGAAGGAGAAATGTTGGATATTCAATGCTGTTTGGTCAATTCTATGAATATAATTAATCAATTTGGGTAATTTAAATTTTGAAATTTATATATATATATATATCAGTATTGGCCGATCAATATATATATATTTTTTAGTCCATGCCCCTTCCCCTTTTCCCTGGGGCTTCCCAGAATGTTCACCTCCACAAACAGAAATACCTACCTACAGCCTTGTCAGGTTCCACGATTAGTAGGTCATCTCATATCACATGGTGACCGCGAGTTGACCATCTAGGTCATAGGCACAGGAGTTTTGGCAAGCTTGTCGAAATTATTTTGGGTTCCTTCAGCTCAAATCGCTTCAAAACTAGTCATTTTTCATCAAAATGACTCCAGACTAATGATTAGTAGCTCATAATGATCACTTTGATATATTTATCTAAAAAATAAGACAAAAATTCAAACGCCATCGGACCATGCAACTTTAATATGAAGCAATTGTTGCTGCATACAAGAGAATATTATGTCAATTTAATATTTTGTTTAACAGTTACTGCTAAAGCCTAATACCCCTGTCACACGACGACGTAATGAGCAAACGTAAGGCTGACGTGATCACGTTTTGTCATTACGTTGACGTACGTTGGGTTACGTTATGATGATGTCAGAATGACGTTAGACTGATGTCGAGCTACGTCACGTTACGTCGTGTGACGTCGGCGTGCATCAAAGTTTTGAACCTGTTCAAAACTTTCGACGTAACTCTAACTGTACATTCTGTACACGTTCGGCGAATGTCAATGACGTTAAATGGACGTTAGTCAAATGCTGCTCACTACGCTCAACTACGTTCCACTACGTTGACCCACATTAAACCCAGTGGAAATGTCCACGTGGCGTAATGGGAACGTCAGGAGAACGTCAGGAGAACGTACGTTCAACGTACGTTTACTGTTTTGCCACCGTTTCATGATGTAAGTAACGTAAGGTAACATAAAGCAACGTAGTTCTGGCAATGGAATAACATACATAACGTTCTCTGAGCGTAATTACGTTGTCCTCTCTCGTTGAATGATGCTATCACTACGCTTTACCGCCGTTACTCTCTCGTCCACTACGCTGCATCCACGTTCAACTTGTGCCCAAATTTGCATACTACGCCGAGAAGTTCGACGTTTTTCACGTTCTCCCTACGTTGACGTCTTTACGTCGTAGTGTGACAGGGCCATAAGTTGTCAAGCATTTTGACGTGTACCCCAACATTTATCTTGCATGCTTTCACTCTAAATATCTCCAAAGTTAGCCATTGATATTTAAAGGTTACTTCAAGTGAGAGTAAGATAGATTATAATGAGCAACCTAATATGTTTATTTACCTAAATATGGCGGAAACACAAAAAGCATCAGACTAGGTAATTTTAAAGTTTTAGTGTTTTAGCACAACACTCAAAGGAAGCCATTTACTCGCCACTACCACTGTGTCCGTCTCCCGTTTTGGTAGACCGTGGGATCGAAACCTGGTCGAGTCAAACCAATGACTTAAAAATTGATACTTGTCGCTTCCTAGCCAGGCGCTTGGCATTATTAGGATATGAGCAAGGTCTGGTTGGCTCAGTGTCAGGATAATGTGACTGAGTGGGATATCAGGTCATGGTGCTGGCAGCCTGGTCTCCCAGTGGGGCAGCACTATAAAGTCTCCATGAGTGCGTACTGTCACAAGTTGGTACCCGTCCTGATATGACCTTAGATGTTGCTAGGACATAAAAGAACAACAAACAAACTGTATCTATATCTTCCTCGCCCCATTCCCCCCCCCCTCCCTCCCTCCCTTGTGTGTGCATACACACATTTATATTAGCATAACACTTTAATAGATTATACCACATACATATATAATATGTGATGTATAGCGCATTATACGAATATAAATGCAAGGGGAACATATACTTTATATATATATATCTATTCCTCCGTGGCGCTTTGGTGGACTCCCCCCCCCCCTCCAATCCCCCAGCTGTCGGGGTAATTGGGGGGTGGGACCCCCCCTCCCTCACGCCACACAGTAGCTTAAAGTTGCATAGTCCGATAGTTTTGAATTTCTGTATTTTGTCTGAGATAAATATATTAGATTGATCACTAGTATCTACTTTACATTAGTTCAAAGTTACTTTTATTTTAAATGGTAAACTTTTGAGATATTTTGAGTGCAAACATGGAAAATTATTTTTGACAAGCTTGCCAAAACTCTGAGACCATAGACTTCTGCAGTAACAGGTTCTGTTAAATTGACTCAGTATTGCCTTCTATGCAGAAACAAATGCTTAATAAGTGCATCCGTATCTAAGTTAGATATTTCAAATCAAATCTAGATAATTGATTTGGTTTAGAAAATTTAATATTTGATCGGACTATGGCACTTTAAGCACTTACAAAAAAGAGGACAACTAGTATGCCTACCAACAGGGTTCATTCTGGAACATATCGCGCCGTCTATCATCACAAAGCAGAGCTAAATAACAAGATGTCGCATTGACACTCTCCACACTACTGCCCTGTAACGAGTGGTGGTGTGAGTTCCTTCCGCTGTCAGGGATTCAACATTTTGCAAGGTTAAACAAACCTGAGTGCTTGCTGAGTTCCCAAACAAACACTGCCATTATGTGAATAATGCTGATCCAAGCGGAATTGCAAACGAATGGATTTGAACAAAACCATATTTCTGTTAGTTTTAAACTCTCCATAGACCTAACAATGTGTTGATGCAAAAGCTCACTGAGAGGGCGATGGGGGTTGAGAGCCTCATTGGTGAGTTGAATAACTGGTGTTTGATGTATAGAGGGCTCTTGGTAGTGGGAACCTTAGAATGAAAGGATTCCTGGCATGTCGCCAACTCGAAACATGCACATCGGTTGTGATCAGAAAAATAGCCAACTCCTTTAAGATTCATCAAATAGGATTCAGTCAATGCGTTATAATTGGGTTGGTTGGTTGTTGGAGTTTTACGTCCTGGCAACATCTAAGGTCCTATCAGGATGGATACCGACTTTTGACAATGCACACTCATGGAAACTTTGTTGTGCTGCCCCATTTGGAGACCAGGCCATCAGCACCATGACCTGATATCCCACTCAGTCACATTATCCTGACACCAAGCCAACCAGTCCTTGCCCTATCCTAATAATGCCGAGTGCCTGGCTAGGAAGTGACAAGTATCAATTTTGGTGTACACGTCAACCAACCAACCACATTGAGCCCACATTATATATAAAAGAAAATATTCCACCTGACATTCATGAAATTAATAAAAGGAGCAAAACTCCATATAACTTAGAAGCCAACAAACCATATCGGATTTCAGGGGTGTTTTTTGTGTGTGTGTGCTTTATTTAGAAATTCTACAATGATTCAAATGGTTCGCTACAGTCATGAGCAACCAGCCAGAAACACTCTCCCGACATGTTCAATGTATTAGCGTCTGCTGCACTGACTGCAACCATAAACGCGGCCTCCTGCTTGGAGAGTGAGGCGTACAGATTGTAGCCTCGGGCTGTGACGCCGCGCGTGAGAGCCGGCTCCTGATTGGCTGACTGAGTCCTATGCATGCCCGAGCATGCGCAACATTTGTCGGCAGTAGCTTGGCGAGGGGCGGCGATGGTGCCACCTGGCGGCGCGCGCTGAACGCACCGCGCGAGTTGTGCGTTACCAACAATTAGCCGATATTTATTCAGTTTTATTGACGACTGAATAACATGGACAAAGTCACACAGAGCAGGTTCAGTGCAGTTTTCACTAAAACTATCAGAATAATTAACCAATATATACTTTTTTCTTGTGGTGGCTGAATAATGATTATAAAATGAAGTTTCTTAGAGCAGGTTCGATATAATTTTAATGAAAACTATCTGAACAATTCTCTAATATTTAGTCTATTTTATGGAGAATGAATGACATGATCAAGTCACATAGGGCAGATTCAATATAATTTTCATGAAAACTATCTCTGAATTGTGATCAATAGCGAACGCACTCCCATCCTGATATGACCTTAAATGTTACTGGGACGCAAAACTCCAACAACCAACCAACCTACACACTCAGGTGATATATATTATATATTATATATATAATATATATTATATATATGATATATATTATATATATCATATATATATTATATATATTGTGTATATTACCTATATTATATATATAAAGTATATTATATAATATATTACACATTATATTATTTATACCAGAAGCAATGGCTGAATCAGTAGGAATGTAAACTTCCCGTGAGGAATATCGAGAGTTCACATCCCAGCAGAGTCAAACCAATAACATACTAAATTGATATTTGTCACTTCCTATCCTGATGCTTAGCATTACTAGGATAAGACAAGGACTGGTTAGCAGTGTCAGGATAATGTGACCGAGTGGGAAATCGGGTCATGCTGCCAGTGACATGATCTCCCAGTGGGGCAACACTATAAAGGCACCATGAGTGCACACTGTCACAAGTCGGTACCCATCCTGATATTTCCTGAGATGTTGCCAGGACGTAAAACTCAAACAACCAACCAACCTGATTTGACCGTGGATGTTGCTGGGACATAAAACCCCAAACAAGCAACATATTGGTAAAACGCGCCAATGGTAATGGCTGCTGTGGGAGGTCACTGAGCAGCGTTTATTAAAAACACTGGCGACAACTGCCCCACGTGACCAACCTCTCAACCGGCAAATTACTACACGGCGAGGCACTCACACACAATGAGGGACTATAAAATCACTCCGCGACAAGTGACGCACTACACGGACAACAGGTGTCTGCCACGTTTAACTAGTTATCAGAGCGCATGCGCACAGGAAACCGGTCATATCAGCACGGGTACCGACTTTTGACAGTGCGCACTCATGGTGGCTTTATAGTGCTGCCCCACTCGGAGATCAGGCCGCCAGTCACCTTATCCTGACACTGAACCAACCAGTCCTTGCCCTATCCTAATAATGCCGAGCGCCTTGATAGGAAGCGAGACGTATCAATTTTTATGTCATTAGTTTGACTCGACCAGGGTTCGAACCCATGGGTTTGAATCCCATGATCTACCAAAATGGGAGACGGACGCTCAACTCATTCGGCCATCCCGCCTGGTCCCAGTTGATTTTGGAAGGCGGCTACAGATCAATAACATTATTACTGTTATGCAGCCTTTTCCAACTCTTTGACTTATGTTGGTGTTTCATTCAGTCATTTCATGTGGTGTTGTTCTCAGTGGCCGAGTGGTTAGAGTGTCTGACTTTTTTCTAGGTCAAACTCCTAATCTGAAGGTCAGTGGTTCGATTCCCAGTGCCCCCACCTCTGCCAATTTGGATTTCAACCGCTGTGTATAACTTACAGCGTCATCAAAGGCCAGTTGTTCTCATACCGTGTCTATGTGGTGTGGGAGGTTAAAAATCCCTTGGGTCGGTAAAAATGTAGGCTCGGGCTTTCTATCAACAAACTGTCTAATGGTGAAAACAAGTCTATTCAGGCTTATCCATGATAGGCAGTATGAATCTAAAAGAAAATTTTGTTTCCCTCTCTATCACCTCTGAATGCTCATGTTCATGGATACCACACGCTGCACCACTTTTAGAACGTTGAAGCCATGTTGTTTTCAGATAATTAGTTCTATTTAAAATTGCATAGTCCGATGATTTTCAGTTTCTGACATTTTCTGAGATAAATAGTTTTAGTTTGAAGTAACTTTTATTTTAGATGGCTAACGTTTGAGATATTTGAAGTGCAAACATACAACATTAATTTTTGGCAAGCACGCCAAAACTCTGACATCATAGACTTCTGCAGTAGCAAGTTGTATAAATTGGCGGTATTCCGCTCTATGTGGTGACAAGTTGTAAAGTCGTCGTCTGGCAGCTGTAGTTTGTGTAGGCAGGCTATAGGAAATCAATACAGGCAAGGAGAGAAAGGAAGAGTATAAAGAATGAAAGGAGAGTGAGAGCTTGTACCCTCAGGTTTATTATTATATAGTGGTACATGGATCTGATATGGCAAACCACCTGACCATGATCTCCAATCAGCAACAAGCATTTCTAGTTCCACCAATGAACAGTAAGCATTCTTGTGTCACCATGGCTACTGTGATCTACCCACCACCACCATCCGGTGTGGCTGCTTGGCCTGCATCTGCCTGCTGTGTGTGTGGTGATCCGTGACTAACAGTTGGGGAGGGGGGGGGGAGGGTGTAGTGAGTCGAGTTCTTTAGCTCCTTCCACACTAACAGGAATACCCCTCTCACACTATCTATTTAATACACAATGACTATTGACTACAAGTAAAGAGTCACCAGCAACTACATAAATACATTGATGCACCTGGCCCTATACATCATTTACATTTATAGACCATTTGTACTCCTTTATAGACCATTTCACATTCCCCACCAATGCATTTTATCGGAATATTTTACAAAGTGTTTGATAAGTGCACTAGTATCTAAGTCAGATATGTAGAATCAAATCTAGATCACTGTTTTGGTATTGGAAATTTGATGTTTTCATCGGACTATGCAACTTTAAGTAAAGTGCAAAAAGCACTTTATTTTCTTCAGCTGCTGACTGACAATGCACTTAATTGAGGATTCAGTGCGGCTTATTGGGGTCACTGCGCATGCGCCAACAGCTCGCCATACCAAACCCAGTGCACACACACGGTGGGAAGCATGACAGTGTTATATCTAGCTTAAACTCATATTATTATTATTATTATTTTCTTTTTCTTTCTTTGTTTCATGCGTGGATGACTGGAATGGCAATTTAATTTGGTAATATAGGAAGCCGTTAAAAAGCAATCCAAATGAAGGGAATGCCACAGTCAACTCATCGATTAATTACCTCGGATCATCCCAATCACTTTTTTGCTCATGCGCAGACCACGCAAACTCGGGTTGCATAAAAGATTGCACTCGGGGCAGAACAGAAATGGCAGATTGAGACATGCAAAACATTACATAAATGATACATGATACATAAATAGCAGCTTGTATGTACAATGATCATGTGGAAATAAATCAATCTTAATCTTAATATTAATGTACTAGCAGCTACAGGTAGCAGTACAGGCTGACACTACAGGTAGCAGTACAGGCTGACACTACAGGTAGCAACACAAATGTGACGTCATTGCTCCTAACACCCCCAGGCAAGAGGTGGGGCATTGGAGTCAGATCATTTTGCACACGGCCCGTGTATTTTTAGTACACCTCGGGGTGTTCTATTTGAAATTCTGACAACCGGGATGATTCGAATGGTCCGGACCGTGATAATCAATGATGGCCTCAGTGTTCAGAAATAACCGTATGTCTCCAGAAATAACCATCACATGACCAGAAACAATGTCTCCTGAAATAACCATCACATGACCAGAAACTATGTCTCCAGAAATAACCGTCACATGACCAGAAACTATGTCTTCAGAAATGACCTTCACATGACCAGAGACTATGTCTCCGAAAATAACCATCACATGACCAGAAACTGTCTCCAGAAATGACCATCGCATGACCAGGAACTATGTCTCCAGAAATAACCATCACATGACCATAAACTATGTCTCCGGAAATGACCATCACATGACCAGAAAGTATGTCTCCAGAAATGACCATCACATGACCATAAACTATGTCTCCAGAAATAACCATGACATGACCAGAAACTATGTCTCCAGAAATAACCGTCACATGACCAGAAACTATGTCTCCAGAAATAACCATCACATGATCAGAAACTATGTCTCCAGAAATAACCATCACATGATCAGAAACTATGTCTCCAGAAATAACCATCACATGACCAGAAACTATGTCTCTGGAAATAACCAATACATGACCAGAAACTATGTCTCCGTAAATAACCATCACATGACAAGAAACTATGTTTCCGGAAATAACCATAACATGACCAGAAACTACGTCTCCAGAAATAACCATCACATGACCAGAAACTATGTCTCTGGAAATAACCAATACATGACCAGAAACTATGTCTCCGTAAATAACCATCACATGACAAGAAACTATGTTTCCGGAAATAACCATAACATGACCAGAAACTATGTCTCCAGAAATAACCATCACATGACCAGAAACTATGTCTCCGGAAATAACCAATACATGACCAGAAACTACGTATCCGGAAATAACCGTCACATGACCAGAAACTATGTCTCCGGATCGATGGCCACGGGGGAGGGTTATGACCATCAACACTGAAAGCAGCACCACGTGACCTCCTGAAGCAGGACGGCGTCCCCAAATAAGGGTCGGCGACCAGGGTTTAAATTAGCAACAAACTGGTTTGTCCTGTCGCTCAGAATCCAACCCTTAAAAGGGCAAAGGGAGCTAAATCCGGGCAGAATGACTGGAACCCAAAGTGGGGCCCGACCATTCAACTAGTAATCCATTCAGGACAAAGGGATTGTATATATATTTATATATATATAGAGAGAGAGAGATAGAGAGAGAGAGAGAGAGAGAGAGGGAGAGTTTTTGTTTGTTTGTTGTTGTTTTACATTCTAGCAACATCTAAGGTCATATCAGTATGGGTACCGACTTGTGACAGTGCACACTCATGTCAACTTTATAGTGCTGTCCCACTGGGAAACCAGGCCGCTGGCACCATGACCTGGTATCCCACTCAGTCACATTATCCTGACACTGAGCACACCAGTCCTTTCCCTGTCCTAATAATGCCAAGCGCCTAGCTAGGAAGCGACAAGTACTAATTTTAAAGTCATTGGTTTGACTCGACTAGGGTTCGAACCCACGACCCCATGATCTACCAGCACGGGAGACGGACGCTCTAACTCATTCGGCCATCCCGTCTGGTTAACGAGAGCCAACACAGGGTTAATTATTTAACTAGTCAACAACTCACAAGATGTTTCCCCCAAAATTGGATATTTCTTTGTTGTTTTACATCCTAGCAACATCTTCGTGCATATTAGGACGGGTACCAATCTGTGATTATGCATTCATGACGACTTTATAGTGATGCCCCACTGGAAGACCAGGCCATCAGCACTATGACCCGATATCCCACACAGTCACATTATCCTGATACTGTGCTAACCAGTCCTTGTCCTATCGTCGTAGTGCAGAGTGCCAGGCTAGGTAGTGACAAGTAACAATTTTAGAAGTTAATGGTTTGACACAACTGGGATTCAAACTCCCTGCAGATAAATGAAGCACCATGATGGAAATGGAGGGACGGTGTCAAGAATCCACTATTTACTCAGTGGAAATGCCACCAGACGGGATGGCCGAATGAGTTGAGCGACGTCTTCCATTTTGGTAGATCGTGGGATTCGAATCCATGAGTTTGAAACATGGTCTAGTCAAACCAATGACTTAAAAATGTATACTTGTCACTTCCTAGTCAGTCGCTCGGCATTGGCTCAGTCTTAGGATAATGTGACTGAGTGGGATGTTAGGTCATAGTGCTGGCAGCCTGGTCCCTCAGTGGGGCAACACTATAAAGTCGCCATGAGTGGACACTGTCAAAGTATCCATAGGCAGTATAAATCTTCAAGAAAAAAAGAAAAAAAGTCGCTACCTATCCTGATATGACATTAGATAATGCCAGGACGTAAAACTCCAACAACCAACCGACCAACTAGTAGAAATGCTAAGGCTGTACATTGTAACCCCGTTAAATCAAACTTGAAGGGACCCCTAGAAATTTGTTTGGATTAACCGATCATTGGTTCAACCGAGCTTTGACTTTGACTTGGCTTTGGCAAAAACGGGGGTTCATTATGAATGTACAATGTATGTGGACACTATGATTATTGTTTTTTTATGTATATACAGTTTAACCCCATTAATCCAACCTCGGTTAAATAAAACGATCGGTTAATCCAAACTTTTGTCGGCGACCTGGCAAAATACTACCATTTATCATATAAAAAAGTCTCAGATGACCTTAAAAGCACATGAAAGTTTGGTTTAACTGTACCGATTTTGTTTGGATTAACCGATACTTTGGATTAACCGACTTTGGTTTAACTAACTTTTTTATATGATAAATGGTAGTATTTTGCCGGGCTGCCGAATAAAGTTTGGATTAACCGATCGTTTGGTTTAACCGAGCTTGGTTTAACGGGGTTGTACTGTATTCCCTCTCCCCGCAGACATTTAGAATGTTCTGGCCATTTCCCCTGCACACGTTGCCCCAGTCATCCCAATGCTAACCCGTTCCAACTCTCTCTTAAATGGTACCAGCCTGACACCCCCGACCCGCACACCAGTTCATTAGGTACCTAACCAATTTTGCTTTTCAAACCACAAACAGGCGACTTTGAAAAACAAAAACCTTCAACAACAACTACGTTAAACCAGCCATTTTAAACTGTCCCACTAGCACCATGAGCCTATATCTCACTCGGGGTCATCTTATCCTGACACTGGTCACTGGTTGGTTGTTGGAGTTTTACGTCCTGGCAACATCTAAGGTCGTATCAGGACGGGTACTGACTTGTGACAGGGCGCACTCATGGCGACTTTATAGTCCTGCCTCACTGGGAGACCAGGCTGCCAGCACCATGATCTGATATCGCACTCAGTTACATTATCCTGACACTGAGCTAACCAGTCCTTTCCCTATCCTAATAATGCATAGTGCTTGGCTAGGAAGCGACAAGTACCAATCTTAAAGTCATTGGTTTGACTCGACCAGGTTTCGAACCCATGGGTTTGAATCCCACGATCTACCAAAATGAGAGATGGTCGCTCAACTCATTAGGCCATGCCGTCTGGTCTTCTGACACTGAGCAAACCATTTCTTACCCAATCCTAGTAATTCCAAGCACTAGGCTAATTAGCGACGCGGACCAATTATGTAAGTCTTTGATTTGACTCAGCCTGGATTCGAGCCCACCTTATCCGTCGCCCAGGGGACCAGGGTCGGTCGGGTCATACAGATATTAGAAAATAAATAAAATAAAATAACAACCTACAAAAAAATCTCTAAATATGAGTGACATTTCAGATGACTATGCATTACACAAATTATACAATGTCATGAGAACGATGTATCTTCCCAAAACATACACGACCACGGGCCTATCTGTATAACGGACACAGAGTACACACGACCCTGCTTAACCTTCCACAGTGCTTAAAGTGTTTTGTACAAGAAAGGGCGATTACTACATTGTTTGTTTGTTTCTTGTTGTTTTACATACTAGCAACATCTAAGGTCATATCAGAACGGGTATTGACTTGTGACAGTGCGCACTCATGGCCACTTTATAGTGCTGCCCCACTGGAAGACCAGGATGCCAGCACCATGACCTGATATCCCACTCAGTCACATTGTCCTGACACTAAGCCAACCAGTCCTTGCCCTATCCTAATAATGCCGAGCACCAGGCTAGTATACATTTTTAAGTCATTGGTTTGCCTAGACCAGGGTTCGACCCCACGACCCCACGATCTACCAACATGGGAGACGGACGCTCTAACTCATTCGGTCATCCCATCTGGTCCTACTATGTTGTACTCAGTTCCCTCAAAATGTCGTCTGCAGTGAGGCAACTTTCACTCAAATAGCTTCATTTTTCACTGACAGCTTCTACTGTATCCAACATATGAACAACAGTTACTATGGTGAATGGAAGCCAAGCCGTCTGCTACCACCTTTATTGCACACACGTTTCTTTAATAATGAGATGTCTTCTGCTTGACCGAATGACATCTGTACCATATGAAATCAACTAAATATAGTTCCATAGCAAATAGCAAAACAGCTCTCTTATTTGTTAGCGTGCAATAAAAAAAACATTGAAGATACAATTGTACATGCTTGTAAGGATTATAAACAGTCCTTGTGGATCGGTAGGCTGATTAATTTCAAATTAGCTTCAGCGTTCGCTTTCAACCCATTTGAAATCACTCCTCTGTTCTTAGACTATTATTATATATTGATTTTGTCGTAGGGGTAATGAAAATGAGAAATATTGGGCATAGAGCAGGAATCTAACCCACATCTCTTGAATTCTGGGCCCGTGTGCTAACCGTTATACCACCTAGGCACCCTGATGTTATCACCCTATCCACACACACCTGTCTATGTGCCTCCTTGTCTCTGAGAGGTCAGTGCAGACTACTACAATCGTCCCCCTAGAATTGTAAATCTTTTAAATGGTCATTTAATGCTTACACTTGCATACATACAGGCAATGCTCTTACACATGCATACACAGGCTAGGTTCAACAACCATACAGCACATAGCTTGTACACAATCCAGGTCACGGAAACCAGTTTCAACGGGGTGATGAAAATGGGAAATATTGCACCTAGAGCAGGAATCGAACCCATATCTCTTACAGTCCGGGCCACTGTGCTAACCATTACACCATCTAGGCTCCCTGATATCATCACCCTATGCACACCCAGCTAACCATATTGCTCCTTACCTGAGAGGTCAGTGCAGACTACTACAATTTCAAATAAGCCTCAGCCTTCTGCTGCAACCCATTTAAAATCATTCCGTCTCCCGTGCTGGTAGATCGTGGGGTCGTGGGTTCGAGTCCCGGTCGAGTCAAACCAATGACTTTAAAATTGATACTTGTTGCTTCCTAGCCAGGCGCTCGGCATTATTAGGATAGGGCAAGGACTGGTGTGCTCAGTGTCAGGATAATGTGACTGAGTGGGATACCAGGTCATGGTGCCGGCGGCCTGGTTTCCCAGTGGGACAGCACTATAAAGTTGCCATGAGTGCGCACTGTCACAAGTCGGTACCCGTCCTGATATGACCTTAGATGTTGCTAGGACGTAAAACAACAACAAACAAACAAAATCATTCCATCCACCCTCTGGAACAATTGCGGATGTGAAATCATGTCTTCCAATTATAATATGACATCAGGAGTTATGTAAGTATTGCAACAGACGACACTGTTTGTTGTTGTTTTATGTCCTAGCAACATCTAAGGTCATATCAGGATGGGTACCAACTTGTGACAGTGCGCACTCATGGTGACTTTATAGTGCTGTCCCACTGGGAAACCAGGCCACCGGCACCATGACCTGGTATCCCACTCAGTCACATTATCCTTGACACTGAGCACACCAGTCCTTGCCCTGTCCTAATAATGCCAAGTGCCTGGCTAGGAAGCGTCAAGTATCAATTATTAAGTCATTGGTTTGACTCGACCAGGGTTTGAACCCACGACCCCACGATCTACCAGCACGGGAGACGGACGCTCTAACTCATTCGGCCATCCCGTCTGGTCTGCACAGACGACACTGCAAATCAGGCGCGAAAACCTGCAAATGCGAACATTTTCTTTGGTGAGTGCACTATTATTATTATTATAGCAGATATGGCAGGAGCAGACAGACCAAAGTACGTCAGTATCCACCATATACCGGTAATGTGAACATGTACAGAGAGATGGCAGGAAAAAAGACGTAATATAACGTAATATAACGTAATAACCGGCACCATTATCCCTTGCTACAATCATCATCGAACGAAACTAATCGCTATGGGAAGCCTGTGCTACCAAAATCAATATTCACACACCTTCAACTAAATTAATTAAACAAATTAAAAAAAAAAAACAATATCACCCTATTCCACATATTTTGTTGTCGGTTAATATTGAATGAGAAGTTCAGTGAGTGGAAATGTGTAATGTGGTTAGGGCTAAATGCACTGACTGATTAGATAAGGCTAACATACATTGTCCGATATAATTTTCAACTTGCAAATTAAAATTTAAGAACGCATCAACTAATGTGCAATGAGTTTTTCTTTGGTAGTTTGTGTGTGTGTGTGTGTGTCGGTGGGGTGGGGTGAGGGTTGAGTAAATCCCCAGTGACTGGGGCTATAGTTCTGGCTCATTGAATACACCAGTGTTCTAACCAGACCGATCGGTCAATGCCCCATGCCTACACAACAGCATCCAAGTAGGCAGAAAGTGTTTGTCAAGGGGCCCCTATACCATTCAGACCAGCAATGAGGGCATGGACATGCTATACCAACAAATAACAAACCATTCCCATTAAAAAGAATGCAATGGCACACTCCATGATTTGGTTTATTTGTTTTTTGGAGTTTTACATCCTGGCAACATCCAAGGTCATATCTGGACAGGTGCCGACTTGTGACTGTGCGCACACATAGTAACTTTTATAGTGCTGCGCCATTGGGAAATCAGGCTGCCAGCATGATGACCCGATATCCCACTCAGTCACATTATCCTGACACTGAACTAACCAGTCCTTGCCATATCCTATTAATGCCGAGCACCAGGCTAGGAAGCGACAAGTATCAATTTTAAAGTCATGGGTTTGACTCGACCTGGAACCGAACTCCCGACCTTCCACACACGAGGCCCGCGCTCTATCGATTAGGCCACCGCACCCGATACCGCATGTTTTGGAAGTTTAAAATGAGTGGATATTTATTCCATATATTTATTAACGATTTAGTTTGGGAACAGATGTCGTTGAATTGTTATTTTGACAGGGCTAGTTTCTGAGACTAAACTATTATATCAAACTAGTGTCTGTCTATAATACGCTTTTAGTGAATACTGACATAACGAATTTGACTCATATCAGATAAGGGGAGTGGGACATAGCTCAGGCAGTAGAGTGTCCACCTGTGAAGGTGTGGGTCATCCGATCGATCCTGCTCAGTGGACCCATTTGCAGTTTGGGCTATTTTCCGTTCCAACCAGTAGTCCACAACTGGTTCATCAAAGGCTGTGGTATGTACTGTCCTGTCTGTCGGAAAGTGCATATAAAAGACCCCTTGCTGCTTATCGGAAAGAGTAGCCTATGTGGTGGCAGTGGGTTTCCTCCAAAGAAATATGTCAGAATGACCATATGTTTGACGTCCAATAGCTGATGATAAAAATCAATGTGCTCTAGAGGTGTCGTAAAATAAAATATCCTTCACTTTCACATCTGATAAAGCCATTTAGTGGCAAGAGAGTAGATCTGCCGCTGTTTGTGTCCTCTGTGATCGACAATTCATTCATGTGTGAACAATTTCTTTTGATATAGGGGCCACATTACAAACAATTCCTTCTACTTTGATGCTGTGTGTAGGCATGCGACATTGACCGATTGGTTTGGTAAGAACACTAGCATATTCAATACGGTCACGACTGTGTCTGATCTACATTGCCTGTCAAATCATTTGCAGACTTCAGGCTGCTATCAATATATACACACTAAATATAATATAAGCTGTGCTATGTAATATACTATATTACATATAATTGTTTTGTTCTGAATTATATATATTATATATATGATATATATATTATATATATTATATATATATTATATATATTATATATATTATGTATAGTATATATAGTATATATATTATATATATGAAGAGTTCAGGCACAAATCCCCATAAACTCCAATACAAATTTGTTTATACTATACTTATATTTTGTTTTAATTACATGAAGCTAATTTTAATTCTCACTAATTCCATGTTGGTTGTGATGGAGCAATGAACAAAACGAATAGGAATGCAAATAATTAAACTTTTGAGGGTTTAACTCCAACGTTTAAGTCAATTTTTGGATTGGCGTTTACAGGGATTTGCGCCTGAACTCTTCATATGTATTATGTTATATCTATTATATATACAGTATGAAAGAGGAGGGAGGGTCAGACCTAACTATATATTTCTTATTTTGGATTAAAGTAAAACCTCTCTAAATAGATCGACCATGAGATCGACTTTAAATGGTCTATTTATGGAGGTGGTCGGTTTAGGGAGTTTCAAAAAAATCATTACAATTGTATTGCTTGGGCGATTGTTTGGGACCCAAATGAAGCGATCGATATAGGGGAGTGGTCGATCAGCAGAGGTGGTCCGCTACAGAGGTTTTACTGTATATATTTCGATATTATCTTTATATATACTATATATACAATATATACAATAAATAATATAATATATATAATATATTATGATATACATAATATACATAATATATATAATATATAAAAAATATATAATATATATAATATATATAATATATATGATATATAATATATATATATAATATATATATTATATATAATATATATAATATATATATAATATACATAATATTTATGATATATAATATATATAATATATATAATATATGTAATATATAGATTCCGATTCGCGACTGACGCGCCACCATCGCTTGTTGCGGACACTAAATGCGCGGGGGCAGTAGCCGAAACTTCTGCAATATTTTCGATTTGTTGTTAAGGTAGCGCGAGTGTCCCTTGCCAGAGACTATTAAAGAGACTCAGCCGAACTCATTGTTATGTTCTCTCTTATTCCCGGACTAGCCTTTATATATAATATACATAATATATACATAATATATATATATAAATAATAGAGTTCAGACAAAATAGATGTGAACAATTTTCTTAGTTTTACAGCCTTTTGTGCTCTGTATTATTGTTTGTTTTTGCAGTATAGCTATGTTGGCATCGATACAGACCGAAGTAGACCTACTGACGTTCGCTGTTACAGTTCCTTTGTCTTACACGATGACACCGCCTGCTTTCAGGTATGTTATGACTGAGCCGGGATCCGTATTATTATGTCAGCGACACATTAATCATGTGAACGTCAGAAAGCCATAAATAGAACTCCGAGGACATCACCGTAAACAACTAATCTAAAGCCTCAGTCACGCCATTCCCGGATTAGGCCCCGGACCACCCCGGACCATGAATCCGGTGTGGTCCGGGGTGATCCGGGTTCATCCGTGGCAAATACGTGGCTCATCCTTTGCTGGTCCTTGGTGATCCGTGGTGATCCTTGGCTGGTTCTTGGTGGTCCGGGATGGTCCAGGGTCGGCCCCGAATGTTTTAAAATGTTTAAAACATCCAGGACGATCCGGGGAGTATTGCAATCCGGGGCTACTCCAGGGTGGTCCGGGGTTGCATGGGCTCGTCCGGGGTGTCAGTAGCTTGTCTGTGTCTACTCCAGGGCAGTCCGGGACTAATCCGTGGCTACACTAGGGTCGTCCAGGGTTATCGGGGGTCGTCCAGGGTTATCGGGGGTCGTCCGGCTCAATCCGGGGTGATCCGTGCTTGTAGTCCATGGGTAGTAGTCCGTGGGTCGTCCGTAGATATGCGAAATCGTCCGGGGCTGTCCCTGGCTGTCCGTGGCTGTCCAGGGGATTGGTCCGTGGGTGAATTAATTGGCTTATGATCCGGGGCTAGTCCAGGTAGGTGTCATCATCATCATGCTGTCGGTCGCCATGCGACAAAGACTGCTTTCATTACTTGACTGCCGCTCTCCATTTAGCTCTCTGCTGTGAGAGTTGCATCCATGAGTCGGTCTCAATGTCTCTCAGCTTCAGGTTTCATTTCATGAAAGCTGCCTGCAAAAGTGTTGAAGTGCTGCTGGCTTTTGCAAGTTACCAGCGGCACTCTCTCAGGGAGCAAATAGAGGTTTCACACCGGCAAGAACATGTCAAGACAGGTGCAAAACTATTTGTCCCTGCAGTGGCTGGACGGGAGATGTTGGGAGTTCCATACATCAACCGCCCTTTAATGCTGCCACAGTGACATGGTTTTCTCTTTAGGGTTTGCTCCCTTAGCCTTCGGTTCTGTCAAGAACCTGTACCACAAGGCAGTGGTTTACAACTCTGCAGGGCAGGGGCGTCAAACTCCCTCAGGTATTGCTATACCTGCAATACCTGCATACCTGAGTAGGTGTGACTGGGGCTTAATGACACAATTTTACACACGTGTACCGTAGTCAACACATAAGGAGGCTGAGTGAGAGGGCAGTAATTTCAACTGGAGGCTCACTTTGGTTGCTTGTTGGAATTTGACGTCCTGGAACATCAGTAGAATAACACCAAAAGCCCCGTTCACACGGGCAAGTTAATCCGGCTCATCTAATTCGCCTTGTCTAGTTCGGCTTACATTTGCCGTGTGAACGCGACGCTGAGGCGGGTTAGGGCTAGTTCACTTCATCTAGTTCGGCTCATATAAACCACTTGTCGAGGTGGATTATATGAAGCGAACTAGCTTAAGTCGGCCCATCTTTTCGTGTGGACGCAACCGACTTACTTGAGGCGGATTAAGGACGTCACACGCATGCGCAGTCGAGACTTGAGTTTGTTTATTTTCCAGTCGATAAAAAGCGCATATTATATAATTTGGTCTATGAACGGGATAGAGGTGCACAGATTTTTTTTTTCATCATTTATTTATAGGTTTTCACTGCCCAGCAGTAGTTTTTATGGTTCCAGAACAATATGATTCAGTCTATACATATCTAGGTCGAACCCACACTCTCTCGTGCTGACGTCGACTAACCGAAACTGGTGCTGGTTAGTCTGGACTTGCTCATGCGCAGATATCGATTTCTGGCTTAAGCCGGCCCAAGTACTGCCCGTGTGGACGCGACACACTTTCAAACTCGGTCCGTGTGAATGCGCCACTAATTCGCTTCATCTAGTTCGCCTCATCTAAGTCGGCGTAAACTTTGCCCGTGTGAACACGGCTTAAGGCTATATCAGGACGGGTATCGACTTGTGACAGTGCACACTCATGGTGACTTCATAATCATAGTGCTGCTAAACTGGGAAATCAGGCTGCTGGCACCATGACCCAATATCCCAGTCACATTATCCTGACACTGGGCTAACTAGTCCTTGCCCTATCCTATTAATGCCGAGTGCCTGGCTAGGAAGCGACAAACTTTCTTTTGTATCAGTTTGATAAGTCATTGGTTTGACTCGACCGGGAACCAAACTCCCGATCTCCCGCACAGGAGCCCCGCGCTCTACCGATTAGGCTACTATTTTATTGGATAGTTGGGTATTGCACAAAGCAAGTGCCGTGAAGTGTGTTATGTAGCATGCAGTGAAACATGCCTAGTGGGCCGAATGAGTTGAGAGTCCGTCTCCCGTTTTGGTAGATCGTGGGATTCGAACTTAATGGGTTCGAACCCTGGTTGAGTCAAACCAATGACTTAAAAATTGATACTTGTCGCTTCCTAGCCTGGCGCTCGGCATTATTAGGATAGGGCAAGGTCTGGTTGGCTCAGTGTCAGGATAATGTGACTGAGTAGGATATCAGGTCACGGTGCTGGTGGCCTGGTCTCCCAGTGAGGTAGCAATATAAAGTCACCATGAGTGCGCACTGTCACAAGTCGGTACCTGTCCTGATATGACCTTAGATGTTGCTAGGATGTAAACCAACAACAAACAAACGACGTAGTAATCGCCCTTTCTTGTACAGAACACGTTAAGCACTGTGGAAGGTTAAGCAGGGTCGTCTGTATTATGTATTTTGTTATTCGTTATACAGATAGGCCCATGGTCGTGTATGTCACAAGTTGGTACTGGTCCTGATATGACCTTAGATATTGCCAGGACGTAAAACTCCATCAACCAACCAACCATGCCTGGTGTTTTACTCTGGGGGTAGCTGCAAATATGTGGCATTAGGCAAAGTGGGATGGTTTCAAATAACCCGGCAGACCCATCAATTCCAGGCGCAGATATCCTATTTAGCCCATCCAGGTTTGCAGTGCTTTCAAAAAGTTGTGAAATAGGAGTTGGAATTGTAAAAGTATAAGTTTAGAAGTTGCAGATGCGGCTCCTTAACCAGGCGTCAGAGTGTCCATCTCCCGTGTTGTCAGACCATGGGATCCAGGGTTCGAACCCTGGTCGAGTCAAACCAATGACTTAAAAATGTATACTTGTCGCTTCCTAGCCAGGCGCTCGGCATTATTAGGATAGGGCAAGGACTGGTTGGCTCAGTGTCAGGATAATGTGACTGAGTGGGATATTGGTTCATGGTGCTGGCGGCCTGGTCTCCCAGTGGGGCAGCACTATAAATCACAGAGTCACACGGGGCGCCGTTAATCCACGCATACAACGGCACTAATTGAAGAGCAGGCCATTGGTGGTAAAGCACTATAAAGTCGCCATGAGTGCGCACTGTCACAAGTCGGTACCCATCCTGATGTGACCTTAGATGTTGCTAGGATGTAAAACAACAAACAAACCTTTGGCACCACAGTGCAAATAGCGCTATGGAGTATAGTTTATGATGTGGAGAAAGTACAGGTTGCAAATGAGCATGTAGACGACACTGGGGGGGGGGGGGGGGCGTCGGCTCATTTTGAAAGCATTGATTTGGAATACAATACCTGATCATTTGTACGTCTAATATCTATTCCGTAAGCCCTTTTGAGGGTGTTTTTTTCGTGTTTTTTTTTTAACCACCGAGTTCTGGAATTCTAGAAATAACAGAAATGTGTGGCGTTCTCTGTGGCGGAGTGGTTAGAGTGTCTGACTTTTTTCTAGGTCAGACTCCTAATCTGAGGGTCGGCGGTTTGATTCCCCGTGCCCCCAGCTCTGCCAATTTGGATTTCCACCGCTGTGTATAACTTACAGCATCATCAAAGGCTGGTTGCTCTCATACCATGTCTATGTGGTGTGGGAGATCAAAAATCCCTTGGGTCGGTAAAAGTGTAGGCTCGGGCTTTCTATCGACCAGCAGTGGAATGAGGAAGACCAGTCGTCTATGACTGAAATTTCCCCTGCTTAATCAACTAATGGACCAAAAAAAACAACACAGTACACAATTTCTGTCGGTTTCCGACATAATCAAGATTCCAAGCAACCAATAAATCACATGTAAAATGGCAGCTTACCTGAAGTAGCGGCTCGCCTGTGAAAAACGACACAAAGGGAAAACAGGTGAATAACAAATATTGATTAAGTCTGAAAATCACAAACGATGAAACCACTCAGCAATAATTCACACTTCTCAAAGAAATGCCTTCCAGGGACTCAAAACTTGACAGTGCTTGTGATGGTGATGGTGGTGATGATAATGTGGAGGAGGGGGAGGAGGAGGAGGAAGAGAAGCAGCAGCAGCAGCAGCAGGAGAGGGAAGGGAGAAGGGGGAAAAGAGAAAGGGGAGCAGGAGGAGGAGGAGCAGCAGCAGGAGGAGCAGCAGCAGCAGGAGCAGCAGGAGGAGGAGCAGAAGATGTTTTGTTTGTTGTTGTTGTTTTACGTCCTAGCAACATCTAAGGTCATATCAGGACGGGTACTGACTTGTGACAGTGCACACTCATGGCGACTTTATAGTGCTGCCACACTGGGAGACCAGGCCACCAGCACCATGACCTGATATCCCACTCAGTCACATTATCCTGACACTGAGCCAATCAGTCCTTGCCCTATCCTAATAATGCCGAGCGCCTGGCTAGGAAGCAACACGTATCAATTTTTAAGTCATTGGTTTGACTCGACCAGGGTTCGAACCCACGATCCCATGGTCTACCAACACGGGAGACGGACGCCCTGTCTGGTCCTAGATACAAGATTCACCTCATACTTGTAATAGGGGTGAACGACAACGTAGTAAAAAATACGGGTGAAAATAGCTTTAGTATGGAAAAGGACGTAGAATCACTGGTTCCAGTAGCAAATGGCTGCTCATAGTGAGATGAGAGAGAATGCAAAAAAGACAAGATGGCAGCGATAGAACGCCGTCGATTTCAACTTTAAAGTCCATTAAACTACATGTTTTATTATATTTTTCAAATCAGAAGTAAGGGATAAATATTAAGGTATATATGACGAATATATTTTGCTTCTTAAATTAAGAACCTATCTGCTCATTTCACTGACCCACCATGTCAAACTTTTTTGTCAGCTTTTATACGGAGTTGTTTTTCAACCCTACTACAAGTACGGCGTGAGTCTTTTATCTAGAGAGGGAGAAGAGGGGGGACAAGAAGGAAGGGGCGAAGGGAAAAGGGGAGGAGGAGAAGGAGGAGAAGGAGGAGAAGGAGGAGAAGGAGAAGCAGCAGCAGTAGGAAAGGGAAGGAGAGGAGGAGGGGGAGGTAGAGGGGGGGGGCAGGGGCAGGAAGAGAGAAAAGGCATCGGGAGGAGAACAAGAACCAGAAGTAGAACAACAAGAAAAAGAATAAGAACAACAAGAAAAAGAATAAGAACAACAAGAAAAAGAACAAACACTACAAGAACAAGAACAAGAACAAGAAAAAGATGAGTGAGTTGTGCCTGTGAGGATTTGATAGTGGATCGCTAGAGGGAGTGCATGGAATGGTTGCTTTACGATGCACCTCCGAGAGTAGGTTTATTGCAGCCCGGCCCGGCGTGGTGCATTTACATGTCAGGTCCACCAAGTCTGGCAGCAGTCCAAGGCGGCGGGAATTAAGATGTATGAGGCTCAGCCGGCATACAATGGCACAGAATCACACGGGGCGCCGTGAATCCACGCATACAGCGGCACTAATTGAAGATCAGGCCATTGGTGGTAAAGAAACCAAAGAAACGTGCCATGCACACTAGAAAAACATCTACCGACTGGGTAAAGACGTGAATCCATTCATATATAGCGGCACTAATTGAAGAGCAGGCCATTGGTGGTAAAGAAACCAAACAAACTCACCATGCACATTAGAATACATCTACCAACTGGGTAAAGATGTGAATCCATTCATATATAGCGGCACTAATTGAAGAGCAGGCCATTGGTGGTAAAACAAACAAAGAAACTAGCCATGCACATTCGAAAAACATCTTCTATTGACTGGGTAAAGATGTGAATCCATTCATATATAGCGGCACTAATTGAAGAGCAGGCCATTGGTGGTAAAGAAACCAAACAAACTCACCATGCACATTAGAAAAACATCTACCAACTGGGTAAAGATGTGAATCCATTCATATATAGCGGCACTAATTGAAGAGCAGGCCATTGGTGGTAAAACAAACAAAGAAACTAGCCATGCACATTAGAAAAACATCTTCTACTGACTGGGTAAAGATGTGAATCCATTCATATATAGCGGCACTAATTGAAGATCAGGCCATTGGTGGTAAAGAAACCAAACAAACTCGCCATGTACTCAAAGCAGTACATATTAGAAGTACACCTTCTATCGACTGAGTAAAGCCGTGAATCTACACATACAGCCACACTAATTGAAGAGCAGGCGATTGGCGGTAAAGAAACCAAACAAACTCGCCATGTACTCGAAGCAGTACACATTAGAAATACACCTTCTATCGACTGAGTAAAGCCGTGAATCTATATGCATACAGCGGCACTAATTGAAGAGCAGGCGATTGGTTGTAAAGAAACCAAACAAACTCACCATGTAGGCCTACTCTAAGCAGAACATTTTAGAAAAACATCTCCCGACTTGGTAAAGCCGTGAATCTATACATACAGCGGCACTAATTGAAGAGCAGGCCATTGAATCCCACGATCTACCAAAACGGGAGACGGACGCTCAACTCATTAGGCCATCCTGTCTGGTTGGTATTACTATTAGGTAGTACAAATTAAAATATGACTATTATTAGCTCCAGCGCAATGCCATCTCACTGGGAATGTACGTCGCTGGTTACCTCAGTCGCGTAAGCTGACTGGTCTGCGGCAGGCATTAGTCGTTGCCTGCCTCATCACTGCTTATCAGTCCAAGTCAACGCCGGTATCTGAGAGTGGGCAATCACCGCCTCCACTAATTCTCCACTCTCCACTCAAAACCAAGGTCAATTCGTGTAGTCCGAGTCTCGCTGGTCCCTCAGGAAGGACTGAAGCTGGGACCCAGCTGGATAAAAGATTCACCCGGTACTTGTAGTACACGGGTGAATGACAATGTAGTGTAAATACGCGCGAAAATAGCTCTAGTATAGAAAAGGAAGTAGAATGCCTGCCTCCAGTATCAAATGGATACTTATATAGGCACAGAGTTGGTGAAATGGGAGAGAATGCAAAAGGACAAGATGGCACCCATAGAACGCCGTCGATTTCACTTTTAAATCTTATTAAACTAGATATTTTATTATATTTTTCAACTCAAAGGTAGCGGGGAAATATGAAGACATATTCAAAGAATAAATGTCGCTTCTTAGATAGTGAAATTAGGCTCTCAAATCATTTCCCCGCTTTTTCGACTGTTTTTATATAGGGCTGGTATTCACCCGTGTACTGCGAGTACCAGGTGAATCCTTTATCTAGGACCCAGCATGCCGGGTCACAGCTACAGCTTACATGGCTGAAGGTGCAGGGTGTAGGTTAATTCACATACATAATCATACAGGAAATGGTGATTTATCTCATGTAAAATATATGCTAGGAGTCCTAGCATATACTATATACAGTTTGTTTTGTTTGTTGTTTTACATCCTAGCAACATCTAAGGTCATATCAGGATGGGTACCGACTTGTGACAGTGCACACTCATGGCCACTTTTCATAGTGCTGCCCCACTGGGAAATCATGCTCCCGGCACCATGACCTGATATCCCACTCAGTCACATTATCCTGAAACTGATATAACCAGTCCTTGCCATATCTTATTAATGCGAGGACCAGGCTAGGAAGCGACAAGTATCAATTTTATAAGTCATTGGTTTGACTCTACCGGGTACCGAACTCCAGACCTTCCGCCCACGAGGCCGGCGCTCTGCCGATTAGGCCACCGCGACCGATGGCGGGGAAGGAAGCAGGCGAGCGGCACGTCCATGTTTCCCCCCACCCACCCACCCTACTTCCCCACCCACCCACCCACATGTGCATGCCAAGAGCAGCTCACTCCAGACAGGCACGACTCACACAGTATATTGCTCACACAACTAGTGTGCGACTGAGAGCCCCCGAACCAAATTCACCCAGATAAAAGTTGGATAGTCCGATGGGTTTTGAGTTTCTGTCATTTTCTGAGATAAACATATTAGAGTGATCGTTATAATCTACCCTACTTTCATTTGAAGTAACTATTATTTTAAACAGCTAACTTTTGAGATATTTGAAGTGCAAACAAGCAAAATTAGTTTTGGCATGCTTGCCAAAACTCTGACACCGTAGGTTTCTGGGGTAATAGATTCTATTAAATTGCCTCAGTATTCCCTTCTATGTGGTGAAAAATGTTTAACAAGTGCACCAGTAGAATCAAATTGAGATACTTGTTTCGGTTTTGAAAATTTGAGGCTGCATCGGACTATGCAGCTTTAATCCAGAACAAAGTCACAAAAACACAACGCCACAACAGTTGTTTGTTTGTTGGAGTTTTATATCCTGGCAACATCTAATGTCATATCAGGATGGATACCGACTTGTGACAGTGCGCACTTATGGCAACTTTATAGTGCTGTCCCACTGGGAGATCAGGCTGCTGGCTCCATGACCCATGACCCTGATACTGACCTAACCAGTCCTTGCCCTATCGTGGTAATGCCGATCGTCAGGCTAGGTAGCGACAAGTATCAATTTTGTAAGTCATTGGTTTGACTTGACCAGGAATCGAACACTCCACAACAGAAAAAAGTACCTTGACTTTATTGACTCTTTCTTTCTTTTTTTGTCTCTTCTTTTTGAACTGATGAAGTTATAAATGAATAAATTCCTGTGGGAATTGAAAAGACTACACTTAAATGAATTCCCATGTAACTAACTTCTCCCATGCCTCCAACCCCCCCACCCCCACTCCATCCTGCCATGTGGTATAAGCATTTCAAAGTCTAGCCAATGACTTAAAAATGTATACTTGTCGCTACCTAGCCTGGCACTTGGTATTACTAGGATAGGGCAAGGAGCGGTGGAATGAACAAGACCAATTTCTGCGATTGAAATATTCCCTGATTAATCAATGAAAGTAATTTTAAAATATTAAACTACGACAAATTTTAAAACTAAATTGCGACCCCCCCCCCCTAATTTGCGCACAGACAAAGAGTTCAGAATTTTCTAGGGGGAGACGCGGGGGTGCGATGGCGTGTGTCTCACTATGGTCAGATCAATCATCCTGACTAGCAACGTGAGAAAAGACAACAAGGTCATAGTAATGTTCAATTGTCTTTTTGTGTCTTTTTGAGGGGCTTAAACATATTTTAGAAAGAGCGGGACGTAGCTCAGGCGGTAGAGTAACCACCTGTGAAGGTGTTGGTTATCCGATCGATCCTGCTTTTTTGGCCTTAGATGGAGAAAGGAAAAGCAAAATTACATTATTTCTTGATTTGGGTTTTCCATCCTAGATATTTTAGAAATGACACAAATCGCAGATTGACAAAAAAAAATCACATAAATGCATCCTTCAACAAATAAATAAAAGCAGAGTGGGTGGAGTGGTTTCAGATGGGACGATGGCTGAGGCCCACTTGAAAACACTCTGTCCATCCACCCACCCACGAGGACTATCACAATGCCTACAACTTACAAGTACTATCAGATTGTGTTTTTCACTTTTTATTGCAGATTTACATAGCCATTTTGTTATTTACTATGGAACTCTATTCTAGTGACTTCTGGTATTCCTGCCATTGGACTAAGCAGAGGGTACTCCTACAACAAAGTATCAGTGTTGGGGTTTCAAGTCCTAGCAATGTCTAAGGTAATGTCAGGACCGCTACCATTATGTGACCACAGGAGGAAGAGGAGGCGGAGGAGCAGGAGCAGGAGGAGGAAGAGGAGGCGGAGGAGGAGGAAGAGGGGGGATGAGGGGAGGAGGAGGGAGGAGGAAGAGGGGGAGAGCATGAGGAGGAGAAAGGAGAAAGGAGAAAGGAGAAGGATAAGAAGGTTGAGGAGGAGGAAGAGGAGATGGAAGGGGAGGAGGAGATGGAGGGAGGAAGAGATGGAGGTAGGAAGAGATGGAGGGGGAGGAGATGGAAAAGGAGGAGGAGATGGAGGGAGAAAAGATGGAAGGGGAGGAGATGGAGGGGGATGAAATGGAAAAGGAGCAGGAGATGGAGGGAGGAAGAGATAGAGGAGGAGGAGATGGAGGGGGAGGAGATGGAAAAGGAGGAGGAGATGGAGGGAGAAGAGATGGAAGGGGAGGAGATGGAGGGGGAGGCGATGGAAAAGGAGGAGATGGAGGGAGGACGAGATGGAGGAGGAGGAGGTGGAGGGGGGAGGAGGTGGCAGTGGATTTGATTGATTGGTTAATTGATTAGTGGTGGTGTAGCAGGAAGTAGAACAGAGTTGAATAGAGAAAGATCACCACTCACCAAGAACCAGCGTTGAGTGCGCGCGCACCAGCGCACCAGCCTACCAGCCCAATGCTCACAGCGCCCACTACCTAAGTGCAGATATGCGCCGCCCAACCACCCCGCACATCCCTGACCCACATTCTGCAGCTTACCTCCGGGCAAAAAGGAGACGCAGCTTTGCGTCGTTTTTAGTTCCACTCCATTCTGCACACGGTTCGCGCTCAGGTATGTGCGTGTGCGTGTGCGTGTGCGTGTGTGTGTTCATGCTGTGTGTATCTGTTTCTGAGGGCGCGAGCAGTCCGTGTGAATGTGTGCGTGTGAGTGAGACTGCGTCTGTGCGTGCGTGTTTGTGTGTGAGACTGTACATCTGCATGTGCATGCATGTTTGTGAGTGAGACTGTATGTCTGTGCGTGTGTACATGCATGCATTTTTGTGTGTGAGACTGCGTCTGCATGTGCATGCATGTGCATGCATGTGCATGCATGTGTGCATGTTTGTGAGTGAGACTACGTGTGCGTGTGCGTACATGCATGTGTTTTTGTGTGTAACTCTGTGTATGTCTCCGTGTGCATGCATGTTTGTGAGTGAGACTATGCGTGTATGTGTGCATGTGTGTTTGCGTGTAAGACTATGTCTGCATGTGTGTGCATGCATGCGTGCATGTTTGTCAGTGATACTGTACATCTGTGTGTGCATGCATGCACGTGTGTTTGTGTGTAAGACTGTGTACCTCTGCGTGTATGTGCATGCATTCGTGTTTGTGAGTGAGACTGTATGTCTGTGTGTGTGCATGTTTGTATGTTTGTGTGTAAGATTGTGTATGTCTGCGTGTGCATACATGCGTGCATGCATGTTTGTGAGTGAGACTGTGCATCTGCATGTGTGTGCAGGCATGTGTATTTGTGTGTACGACTATGTATGTCTGCGTGTGCGTGTATTTGTGTGTGTGTGGGGGGTTTGTGAGTGACACTATGTCTGTGCATATGTGCATGCATGTGTGTTTGTGTGTGACCCCTTGCTGCTTATTGAAAGAGTAGCATATGAGGCGGCAGTGGGTTTCCTCCAAAGAAATATGTCAGATTGACGATATGTTTGACGTCCAATAGCCAATGATAAAAATCAATGTGCTCTAGAAGCGGCGTTAAATAAAACAAACTTTTTTAGACAGATCGGGAAGGTGTGTGGGCAGATTTAAGTTAAATAATCAAATCACGTGTTGTGTGGGAAACCCATTATGGGGCTGTCACACTATGACCTATGGCGTTAGCGTGTGCTGACGTATGGGGTTTTCGACCAATATGCCGTCATACGCCGTCATAGGTTACGCATAGGTTGGGCATAGGTTGGGCATACGGCGTATACGCTCTTCATACGCCGAGCCGCCGAGAAAGTTTTGTGCGTGTTCAAAATTGTCAGCGTATGCCAGCGTATGCCTCATACGTTGCTCATACGCTAGGCATACGCCAGCATAGGTTACACATAGGTTAGGGGTAGGTCGACATAGGTTAGGCGTACGCTTGACCTGTCAATCACAACCGTTACGCCACATCACAGAACGCCATGCATAGGTAAGGTTACTTACGCTTTGAATACGCGGCCATAGGCTAGGGGTAGGTTACGTATAGGTTATGTATAGGTTACGCATACACTTCAAAAGATCCCGCAGTGCAAAAAGGTGGGCTTACGACGACCTATAACGTTTTTCAAATTTTTGCGGTAACTTACGCATACGCCACCGCCATAGGTCGTAGTGTGACAGCCCCATTAACTGCAGCTTCACTATCCATGAACTCATGAACTATTTATTTTTAAAAGGTCACACAAACAAAAGCAGGGTTACCAACACCGGCTGTCTCAACAAATTCCTAACTACGGCACCAGTATTGGTGGACTTGAAATATGCTGCATCATTGAAAGTGTGTTGCTGCTACACAGATCAAAACCAAAGCCGCCAGGATAAAGTGAATGTGATTTGGGAGTGGGGTTGGGGGTAGGTCAAAGGATAGCTTTCTCCAACAGAAAGCAGGCAACAGAATGCCACAGACTATCACAGCGTTCTGTATCCTAGCAACATCTAAGGATATAACAAGATGGGTATTGACTTTTAACACTAACAGTGCACACTCCGATTCATAGATAATTGATAGTGGTGCTGCCCTAGTGGGCGCCATGACCCAATATCCCACTGAGTCACATTATCCTGATTCTGAGCAAACCAATCCTTTCCTCCATCCAGCAATGATGAGCACCAGTCTAGGTAATGACAAGTGTCAAGTTTATAAGTAATTGGTTTAACTCCATCGGGGCTCGGACCCACAACCTCATGCATGGGGCCTAATCGGTAGAGCGTGCGGGAGTTCGGGAGTTTGGTTCCCGGTCGAGTCAACCCAATGACTTATCAAATTCATACTTGTCGCTTCCTAGCCTGGCGCTCGGCATTATTAGGATAGGGCAAGGACTGGTTAGCTCAGTGTCAGGATAATGTGACAGAATGGGATATCAGGTCATGGTGATGGCGGCCATATTTCCCAGTGGGGCAGCACTATAAAGTCGCCATGAGTGCAGACTGTCACAAGTCGGTACCTATCCTGATATGACCCTTAGATGTTGCCAGGATGTAAAACTCTAACAACCAACCATCTTGCATGGGGCGCAAGCGTTCTACCAATATGGGTATTCTATGTTTGGCTGGTTCCTCAGCACGCCGAATCACAGCTCCAGCAGAAGTTGGGATTGGTACCACTCGCAGCCCTATTGAGGATTTGCGTGTGACGTAGCCATCACACTACTCCTGAATCGTGGTTGGATAGAAGCAGTTCCTTCTACTATCAAGTGTGTGTAAATAAAACAAAAATCATAAATCTATTCACTGCTATGATCTAATTCTGTTATTTAGAACCATGAATATTCACTGGAGCGTTGAAATAATGCTATTTAGAAGCATAACTTGCTCAATAAGTGAAATTCTTATCAAATTAAACACAAAATCCGAGTGAAAGTACAGCGAAAATGGCAATAACGCTGCCGATGCGGCGGGGGCGGCGTTAATATCGCTTGGATTTTGGGTTTAATTTGAGACAAATTTCACTTATTGAGTAAGCTATGGTTCTAAATAACATTATTTCAACCCCCGAGTGAATATTCATGGGTCTAAATAACATAATTAGATCGTAGTAGTGACTATTCACACATCCTTGATACTAAAGGGAACTGCTTCTATCCAACCATGATGGCCGACTAGGCACTGGTCACGTGGTGCTAATCGTTTGACGCAAATCCTCAATACAGTATAACCCCGTTAAACCAAACTTGAAGGGACTCTAGAAATTTGTTTGGATTAACTGATCATTGGTTTAACCGAGCTTTGACTTTGACTTTGACTTGGCTTTGGCAACAACCTTGGTGCATTATGAATGTAATATACAATGTGTGTGGACACTATGATTATTGTTTTTTATGCATATACAGTTTAACCCCATTAAACCAAGCTCGGTTAAATCAAACGATCGGTTAATCCAAACTTTTTTCGGCTACCCATCAAAATACTACCATTTATCATATAAAAAAGTCTCAGATGACCTTAAAACGACATGAAAGTTTGGTTTAACTGTACCGGAAGTGGCCTGGGCCAACAATTTTGTTTGGATTAACCGATACTTTGGTTTAACCGACTTTGGTTTAACCAACTTTTTTTATATGATAAATGGTAGTATTTTGCCGGGCCACCGAAAAAAGTTTGGATTAACCGATCGTTTGGTTTAACCGAGTTTGGTTTAACGGGGTTGTACTGTACTTCATCATAGAACCTATGTTGCAAACTCACATTGCACAATCTACAACCATGTACCTCCTGATGACCAAACTTGGGAGGATTAATCCCTACATTTGTTTTGAATGTAAATTGCAGTGAAATTGTCGTAGGAAATATTTTACATAAAATAAAATACCACTTCCTGTATCACAGTGTGTGTGTTTTCACCACCTCCTCTACCTTCCGTCATGTAAGCTATAGTTGTGACCCAGTGTGCTGGGTCTTACCCTCAGTTCTTCCTGAAGGATCAGCGGAACTATTGGGTCATTCTATCCAGCCATACAATGTAGCCTTTTTTAAACAATTTTTTTTAATTGAGGCTCTATTTATACTGGCCATAGCATATAAGCCCGGGTACCCAGGCTTGTTTTCAATGCTGGCCAGTTGTAGTGTTGGTGTTATCTTACTACACAGTAGCTGCTGATAAGTAATTTGATTGCCTGCATTTTAGTAGCAGATAGATAATTGGTTGGTATGGTTAGTAGCCTATGTTAGTTTTTTTTTTGATTTTCTTGTCATATATGTATTTTATTTTGTTCTACTCTTATTACTAGACTAGCCTACTCCTATTTAGATATCATAGGCTTGTACGTAGCTGTGTGGTGTGTTATCTGGCTACTTTTGGCATGGTTACCTTCCAATAGGCGGCCTTCAAAAATAAATTCCAAAATAGCATCAGCCTGAAAACTTTAAGCACGAATAACATGTGCCTCTGATATAACTTTTGAAATCTGATCCAGAAAGTGCATGAGCATCAGTAAATTTGTGACTGCTGTGGAGAGGGGCTTTTGAAATAATGTTTCGCTTGGAACCATTGGCGTAAATGACAAAGTATGATCGGTTAGAGAGGTTTTACGCAACTCTCACAGCAGAGAGCTAAATGGAGAGCGGCAGTCAAGTAATGAAAGCAGTCTTTGTCGCATCGCGACCGACAGCATGATGATGATGATGATGATGATGATGATGATGATGACTATATATATATTCATCCCAATTAACAGCAGAAACTCAAATCTATCAGACTTTGCAACTCTAAATTAATATATTCAAGCAAGACTTGCTATTATTACCAATTAGTTAGAAGAGCACTTTATGAAAATTAAAATACAGATTACAATTCCACTATGGAAATTACCGCATGTCACTTGTCAATTTGGACAGTCAATTATTACACACATTTTTTGTTGTTGGTACATAAGTTGATTAAGCAGGGGAAATTTCAATCGTGGACAATTGGTCTGCCTCATTCCACTGCTCCTTGCCCTATCCTAGTAGTGCCAAGTGCCAGGCGAGGTAGTGACAAGTATCAATTTTTAAGTCATTAGTTTGACTCAGCCAGAGTTCGAACCCGCTAGTTCGAATCCCACGACCTACCAGAACGAGAGGCGGACAATCAACTCATTCGGCCATCGCGTCGAATTCCTGTTGGCTCTTGGTTCTGTTGGCTCTTGAGTAAATGCGTCAGTATTAATCGTGTCAAACTTGCCATGTGATCCTTGTATATACAGGCTGGTTGGCCGGCACACAGACACACCTGTCGGAATGACATTGTTGTAATTGTCAATTTATGGAACAAAGGTGCATAATTGTATTAACATATGGAGGGCATTAACTAATGGTGCTGTCACATTACGACACATCGCGCAAATGTACGTCAACGTATGTGATTTTTTGCCGCTACATCGGGATACGTCGTTATGCATTACGTGTGCATTAGGCGCTGGTTGGTATACATCAATGTATGTTGACGTTCGTCGAGATATGGCATCGCACATCAGGGGATCAGCAAAGTTCTGTGCATGCACAAAACCTTTTACGTACGACAAAGTTTCACAACGTGTGGATTTTACGTCCGCCGTACGTTACGTATGCTTTAGGCATATGTCAATATACATTAGACGTACGTTAGTCAAACGTTGTTCACTAGGTTGCACTACATTGACCTACTTTAAAGGCAGTGGGAACGTACAGTCCGCATACTGACAACATATGGATAACGTATGCCTAACGTACGTCTAACATACATTTAGCATTTCTCCAGCGTGTCTTGACATATGTAACGTATGACGCGTAGTTCTGGCGATCGAATAATGTATATAACGTTCACTGGCATTCTGTGAAAGTACCGTGAGCGTAATTCGAGCATTTTTCGTCATACGTTAGCCATACGTTGGTCATACATTGGCCATACCCTGTGTATACGGTATGTATATGTCCAACTTTGCCCCACATGCCGACAAGTTTGACGCTTCTCGACATAAAAAAGTTATTTTACGCGTTGGCGGCGTGCTTGCGAGATGCATCGCAATGTGACAGGGCCATAAGCCACTGGGCGACACAAACTGGCCATGTGGTTTGGGTTTTAGGACGAGGGGAGGCGGTTAGACTTGGAACCACGGGTCTGTCACAGCACTATTGTGTTCAGTTGGTTTTAATTACGATGGCGCCTTCTCTGGCAATCACTTCGCACAACAAATAAAGTTTTGACAGCTCGGGACTTGAACATTGCAGGATACATGGAGTATAGCAATATATATAAATGTAAAGCAAGCATACACATCACAGACACATGTCGGTGGAGAAGGGGATGGAGGGCGGGAGGGAGGAAAGGTGGTGCGAGGGAGAGGAACAGGGAGAGAGGGAGAGGGAGAGGGAAAGAGGAAGAGGAAGAACGAGCTAAGGACAGGAAGAAAGGGGGAGAGGGAGGGAAAGGGGAGGAGTGCTGGGGGAAGGATGGGGCGAGGGAGAGGGGCAGGGAGAGAGGGAGAGGGAGACGGGGAGAGGGAAAGATGAAGAGGAAGAACGAGCGAAGGACAGGAAGAAAGGGGGAGAGGGGAGGGGACAGTTAGGGAGAGGGAGGGAGATGGAGGAAAAGAGAAAGGGAGGAAGAGGGGGAGGTAGAGAGGAAGAGGGAAGGGGAGGGAGAGGGAGGTGATAGAGGAAGAGGGAGAGGTGGATAGGAAGAGGGAAAGGGAGGGAGGGGAAGGAGGGAAGAAAGGGGGAGGGGAAGAAGGATGGAGGGAAGGAGGGTGTAAGGGAAGGGAGAGTGGGTGATTGCACGAAGGAGTGGTTGGATAAGTGATTAATTGCATGAGTGATATATTGTGTGATTGTGTGAGTGAATGAGGTTGGCTGGTTATTGGAGTTTTACATCCTAGCAACATCTAAAGTCATGTCAGGACGGGTACCAACTTGTGAGAGTGCGCACTCATGACGACTTTATAGTGCTGCCCAACTGGGAGACCAGGCCACCAGCACAATGACTTGATATCCCACTCAGTCACATTATCCTTGTACTGAGCCAACCAGTCCTTGCCCTATCCTACTAATGCCGAGTGCCTGGTTAGGAAGAGACAAGTATAAATTTGGTAAGTCATTGGTTTGACTCGACCGGGAATTGAACTCCCGACCTTCCGCACGGGAGGTCTGCGCTCTACCGATTCAGCAACCATGTCCGGTATAGTGAATGAGTGAGTGAGTGAGTGAATGAGTGAATGAATGAGTGAGTGAATGAGTGAGTGAATGAGTGAGTGGATGAGTGAGTGAACGCGTGAGTGAATGAGTGAGTGAATGAGTGAGTGAATGAGTGAATGAATGAGTGAGTGAATGAGTGAGTGAATAAGGGAGTTGTTACGGAAGGTGGCATGGGGAGGGAGGGATTCCCATTGGGACAATATCACCTCAAAGCAAAGAGAAGAAACCTCCACCAACCATGACGTGTACGGGGTGGGTGGAAGGGGGGGAGGGGGTGCTGGTAGGTGGTAGGTAGATGTACCAATGACATCAATTTCAATATGCACTTATTCATAGTAATCCAAGTTCTCATTACCAGACTGAGTGGCTGAATGAGTTGAGCGTCCGTCTCCCGTTTTGGTAGATCGTGGGATTCGAACTAATGGGTTTGAACCCTGGTCGAGTCAAACCAATGACTAAATTGATACTTGTCACTTCCTAGCAGGTGCACGGCATGTTTACGATAGGGCCAGGACTGGTTAGCTCAGTGTCAGGATAATGTGACTGAGTGGGATATTGGGTCATACTGCCAGCGGTCTGATTTCCCAGTGGGGAAGCACTATAAAGTCACCATATGTGTGCACTGTTACAAATCGGTGCCCGTTCTGATATGACCTTAGATGTTGACAGGACGTAAAACTCCAACAACCAACCAACCTCAAAGCAAAGGGAAGAAACCTCCACCAACCACGACGTGTACGGGGGAGGGGGGAAGGGAGGTGCTGGTTGGTTGGTAGGTAAGTTTACCAATGACATCAATTTCAATATGCACTTATTCATAGTAATCCAAGTTCTCCTTGTTAGTGTTACGATCTCGGCTCACCACACACCGACTTTTCTCCGAATAACAGTCTGGCGAATTGCTAAAAGTAACCGACATTAAAATTGCATAGTCCGATGGTTTTGTGTTTCTAACATTTTTCTGAGATAAATATATTATATTGATTGCTAGAATCTACCTTACTTTAGTTTGACGTGACTTTTATTTTAAATCATTAAAGCAGCTGTCACACCTCACCGGATTGGGGGAAACGGACAGAAACCGAACAAAGTCTGGTTTGTGTCCGTACAAGTTTTAAACATGCACAAAACGAGGAACGCATGCCGCCTGATTGACATCTATGGTTCTTGTCCGTTTTGAGTTTGTTTCGTCTGTTGGCTATCCATTCATGTCTGGTTCATATCCGTTTCATGTCCGTTTCATGTCCATTTCATGTCTGTTTCATGTCCATTCATCCAGCGGCCATTGACCGATAGCGCAACATTTTGACACATTTTAATACATTTTGATACTTATCACCGCCAGACTAGACAATTATCTCCATTGCTCAATCGTTGCGAGGTGTGACAGCCACTTAAGTTTTGAGATATTTGAAGTGCAAACATGTCAAATTAGTTTTGGCAAGCACGCCAAATGTCTGACACCACAGGCTTCTGCAGTAACAGGTTCTATTAAATTGACTCAATATTCCCTTATATTTAGCACCAAATGCTTAATAAGTGCATCAGTATCAAAGTTAGATATGTAGAATCAAATCTAGATAATTGTTTTGGTTTTGAAAGTTTGATGCTTCATCGGACTATGCAGCTTTAAGTATGCATCCTGGTGTTACTTTATTTCACCAATAAAAGCAATTTCATAAAGCCACATAAAAAAACAACTTGCTTAGAGTCCACCCATTTTAATTTTTCCAGGTCAGGCAGGAGGTTTTTATTTTAATGTTGTATTGTGTATGTAGAATGGCAGTGTACAGGAAGACAAAAACTAACCATGGTATTCATGGTCAGAAGGCATGATAGGAAGGTAGAGAAGACCATAGACACTTTCTAGCCAGAAATTGAACAAGAAAACATTAAAATGACTATAAAATTGTCAGGGTGAAGTTTGTCAGTCATTGCACAATCATTGTAATGGGTGGGAGGACCAGACGGGATGGCCGAATGAGTTAGAGCATCCGTCTCCCATGCTGGTAGATCGTAGGGTCGTGGGTTCGAGTCCCGGTCGAGTCAAACCAATGACTTTAAAATTGATACTTGTCGCTTCCTAGCCAGGCGCTTGGCATTATTAGGATAGGGCAAGGGCTGGTGTGCTCAGTGTCAGGATAATGTGAGTGAGTGGGATACCAGGTCATGGCGCTGGCGGCCTGGTTTCCCAGTGGGACAGCACTATAAAGTCGCCATGAGTGCGCACTGTCACAAGTCGGTACCCGTCCTGATATTACCGTAGATGTTGCTAGGACGTAAAACAACAACAAACAAACAATGTAATGGGTGGGAAAGCGTTGTTTTGAGTTTTAATACTTTATTTGAAGAGATTTTACCAAAATTAAAAAAATTAAAAATATTTGGAGGTCCGGGTAATTTATTTCTCAGGTCGGGCACGGAGATAAATAAAAAAAAAATTGTATCTGGCCTAACAAGGCAGATAGTTTGCATCAGACTACAATTGTTAATCTGACTAGACCACAACAACAGGACTACCTTCACTGACGTTACTAACTTTGTGGCACCACCATGTGAGTGCTATGTGTTGGCTTGGTGAACCAACTACAGCACGTGTCAGGAACAGTGATTGTTACAAAACTTTCAAGATAATCCTCCATGCACATTTAAATCAACCAGCCTAGGCCAAAGCAGATCAATGCCACACTGGGGTCGGTGTTACCATTCCTCCCCCCCCCCCACCCACCCCCACCCCCAAACAAAAAAACAAACATACACTGTAAACTCAACCAGTAGTGGCCAACTAGACCAGAAAACGCATCCGCAATGGAATGAGCCTGGAAATGATTCTAGTTGGATCCTACTGAGGTACATGATTAATCAATATTAACCTACTTACTAACTCAATAGGCCCCACCTGAGATTACCAGGAAGTTCAATCACAAAGGCCCACGCTACCTCCCCCCATCACCCTTTCAAGGAGTATGTTACTACTAGAAAGATAATCAGTTATGCCTCACCCCCTACTAACGCCTACCATACTAGTCTAACATAGTTACCTCCCCGTATATGTTTCTTTTTCTCTTATCTTGTTCTTCACCTATCATTCATGTACCTATGTTTTGCTTATTTCCCTGGAATTGTATATGTGTATATTGTTGTAGATTTGTTTACTGTGTAGAGGCAATTGTGATTAGGGCTGAAGACGAGTGCATTCGCACTGACAACATGTTATTCAGAGGAATAAAAACACTTGAACCAAAAAAAGGGAAAAAAAGAGATAGTATGCACCCAGTGATCACAAGTCAACAAATTATACAGTTGGTAGAATCCTTTGCACCTACTTTTAGTGTCACTACCATCACCAGACCACTGAGCACACATACACATACTGAGGTATCCATGCTGGTGGCCACCTTTATATTAAAGTTGCATAGTACGATGCTTTTCACTTTGTGTCATTTTCTGAGGTAAATATATTTATTAAGAGTTCAGGCACAAAAACTGACAAATGCCACTCGGGCCAAAATGAAACCATACTACAGTATAACCCCGTTAAACCAAACTTGAAGGGACCCTAGAAATGTGTTTGGATTAACCGATCATTGGTTTAAACGAGCTTTGGCTTCGACTTTGACTTGGCGGGGAGGTAGTTGGGGTGGGAGATTGGGGGGTGGTGTTTGGGTTGGGGGTGGGAGGTGGAGGTGCATGGGAGATAGGCGTGCGTGGGAGATGGGGGTGGGGTAGGATTTGGTGGTGGGGGTGCGTGGGAGATAGGGTGCATTGCAGATGGGGAGGTGGAAAATGGGGGTGATGGGGGGGGGGGGGGAGATGGGGGTGATAGGGGGTGGCGGGTGGGAAGGGTCTCAGATGACCTTATGACCACATGCAAGTTTGGTTTAACCGTACCGGAAGTGGCCTGGGGTCCGAAATTTTGTTTGGATTAACCGATAATTTGGATTAACCGACTTTGGCTTAACCAACTTTTTTATATGATAAAGGGTAATATTTTGTGGGGTGCCGAAAAAAGTTTGGATTAACCGATCATTTGGTTTAACCGAACTTGGTTTAACGGGGTTATACTGTACCAGGTTTTAGCTGAAGCTGCCATCATTCTGATAATCAAATCCGTTTGTTCGGTGAAACTGACACATCACCTGTGCAATGCACCATGCAATATGAAATTGATATACTTTAACTGGAAAGCAAAGGAGCAAATTCTTTTTTTTAATAAAAAAAAAAAAAAGTTAATTTTTTTTTTATTGAGACCTTATTTATTCTGTCCATAGCATGTAAACCTGGGTACCCAGGCTTGTTTTCAATGCTGGCCAGCTGTAGTGTCGGTGTTGTCTTACCAAACAGTAGCTGCTGATAAGTTATTTGATTGTCTGCATTTCAGTAGCAGATAGATAGTATGTTGGTGCGTTTAGTAGCCTATGTTAGTTTTTTGGGCCCTCTTGGCATTGTATTTTTGTTCTATTCTTATTACTATGTTAGTTGTTTTCTTAAGGTTCTATGTTAGTGTTTTGGGGTTTTCTTGGGAAGAGTTTTCCGCTTTTTTCTACTTAATTCTGTACTAGCCTATTTTATTTACATGCCCATAGGCTTGTACGTAATAGGTGGTTAAGTTATGTTTGTTTGAAATTGATTTGATTACACAAAATCAACTAAAATAGATTTTTCTGTTTTTGCACAGGAACTGTTAAGTTCCTGGTTACAGTCTACCTTACTCTAGCTTGGGTTAACTTAGATTTAAAATGAATAACTTAGGAGATATTTTAAGTGTAAAGTGCCTGTCACACTATGCCGGATTGAGCAACGGACAGAATTGTCTAGTCCGGTGGTGTTCAGGCGTGATAAGTATCAAAATGTATTAAAATGTGTCAAAGTGTTGCGATATCGGGTCAAAGGCCGGGGGAAGAACGGACACGCAACGGAATTGAAACAGACATGAAATGGACATGAAACGGACATGAACGGATAGCCAACGGACGAAATGAACTCAAAACGGACAAGAACCATAGACATCAATCCGGCAGCATCCGTTCCAGGTTTTGTGCATGCTCAAAGCTTGTAAAGGATCAGGCAGGATATTAATGGATATCAATGGATATACAACGGACTTTGTTTGGTTTCTTTCCGTTTCCCCCAATCCGGTTATGTGTGACAGGGCCGTTAACATGCAACACTGATTTTGGCATTCTTGTTAAAACACTGGCTCCATAGGCTTCAGTCGTAACAGGTTCTATTAAATTGACTTAGTACTAGTAGTAGTATCCATTTCTAGGTAGCAACACATACTTAATATCTGCATCAATATCTAAGTTGGATATGCAGGTTAAAATCTAGATAGGGTATTTTGTTTATGACATTCGATGCTTTTATCGGACTATGTAAATTTAACCACAGCCTATAACACAGGAGACGGGAGTTAGTGGGAGGAAGGTACTTGTTATATATTTTTTATTTATACAACTTTACAATGAATTGCCACACACAGGAGCATTTGAAGAACATGTCATATGGTAGCTAGGCGTACGCATGTACGCCAAAACGTCCACATCGTTTTGTCCAGAAAAAATCAAATTAAAAAATAATAAAGAGAGAGAGAGAGAAGGCATGTAGTAGTCCGGAGTGTCGAAAACTCAAGTCTAAAATGTGTAAAATCCGCCAGCTTAAGCTTAAGCGGCCCCCTAAACCCCCTGCCGAAATTAGGAGTACGCATCATTAAAGGTCTAGCTACGCCCGTGATAGTGATATATACATATATATATGTGTATATATATGTATATATATATGTATATATGTATATATATATATATGAAAAGAAAACACATGTCCCATGTAGTTAGTTTTTTTATACCCCAATTAATTTCACTTAAACAATGCCTAGGATATCAGAAAGCAGAATCATCTGGTTCTCGCTTTGTAATCCAATGCAATAAATGATTAAATCCCCATGGGGGGGGGGGAGTATTAATTTCTATAATTTTAGAACCAATCTAAAAAACTATGTGGCAATAAACAGTAATAGTAGTCGTGCACGATTGAGTTCAATCTTACCTCCTCACGTTTTGCACTAAAGACGGGTTAAATTGGTTTGGGAAAAAGGCTAATGAAAAAGCCACCGACATTACCCCTGGTGGCCATAGTGGTAGGTGAGACAGGACAGCCCGCACTCGGGTACCACAGCACATGGCCGGGGGTGGAGGAGTAATAGAGGGCCGAGGGGGAGGAGAGGGGAGGGGAGGGCAGGGCAGGGGAGGGGAGGGGAGGGGGGGGGGAGGCGGATGGGGAGGGGAGGGGAGGGGAGGGGAGGGGAGGGGAGGAAGGGGAGGGGGAGGGGAGGGGAGGGAGGTGAGGGGAGGGGAGGGGAGGGGAGGGGGAGGGGAGGAGAGGAGAGAGGGGGGAGAGGGAAGGGAGGGTAGAGGAGAGGAGAGGACAGGGAAGGAGGAGAGGAGAGGAGGAGAGGAGAGGAGCCGAGAGGAGACGAGAGGAGGGGAGGGGAGGTTAGAGGAGAGGGGATGGGAGGAGAGGGTAGGAGAGGAGAGGAGTGGAGGGGAGGGGAGGGGAGGGGAGAGGGAGAGGGAGAGGAGAGGAGTGGAAAGGAGGGGAGAGGAGAGGAGAGGAGGGGAGAGGGGAAATCAGATGAAGGAAGGGGGCAGAGGGTACGTGAGGGAAGAACGGAGAGGACATTGGAACAGGGCGAAAGAAAAGGAAAGACGGGATGAGAGGGGAAAAGAAGGGAGAAAGGCGGGAGGAGGGGGGGGGGGGAGATTAGAGCAGGGTGGCGTGCTAAGACTAAGAGTATTCCACTTTTGCCAGGTTGACTGACCTCACTCACTGAATGCATGTGTAACAATCACGGAGCAGTGAACTTTCCCATGCCCCTGGTTTTGGTTTTAGGGGCTGAGGGGTGAGCCGTGATAGTGGGAGAGGGAGTGCGGGGCTAGGGAGGGAGGGGGGAGGGGGGGGGGGGAGTGGGAGGGAGGGGAGGGGGGGGAGATGGAGTGGAGAGGAGGGGAGGGGAAGGGAGGGGAGAGGAGGGGAGGAAAGTGGAGGGAGGGGGAGAGGGATGGGGAGGGGAGGGGGAGGGGAGGGGAGATGGAGGGGAGGGGAGACGGGAGGGGAGGGGAGGGGAGGGGAGACGGGAGGGGGAGGGGAGGGGAGGGGAGGAGGGGGGAGGGGAGGGAGAGGGAGGGACGGGAGAGGAGAGGAAGGAGGGAGGGGAGGGGAGGGGAGGGAAGGGGAGGGGAGGGGAGGGGAGGGGAGGGGATGGGAGGGGAGGGGAGGGGAGGGGAGGGGAGAGGAGGGGAGGGGGGAGGGGAAGGAAGTCTAATGCAAGCAAGACATGCCAGAAGATCAGGCTAGCTTTCGGATGGTTGGTTGGTTGTTGGACTTTTACGTCCGAGCAACATCAATAGTCATATCAGGACGGGTACCAACTTGTGATAGTGCGCACTCATGGCGACTTTACAGTGCTGTCCCACTGGGAGACCAGGCCACCTGTCCCACTGGGAGACCAGGCCACCGACACTAGGGCCCAATATCCCACACATTCAAATTATTCTGACACTGTGGTAGGCAATCCTTGTCCTATCCTATTAATGCCGAGCACCAGGCTAGGTAGCGACAAGTATCAATTTTATAAGTCATTTGGTCGACTTGGCTGGGATTCGAACTCCCGACCTTCTGCACAGGAAGCCTGCGCTCTACCCGATTTGGCCGCCGCGTTCGGTGTATGTATGTATGTATGTATGTATGTATGTATGTATGTATGTATGTATACAGTGGGTCGTCCGTCTCCCGTGTTGGTAGATCATGGGGTCGTGGGTTCGAACCCTGGTCGAGTCAAACCGATGACTTAAAAATTGATATTTGTCGCTTACTAGCCTGGCGCTCAGCATTATTAGGATAGGACAAGGACTGGTTGGCTCAGTGTCAGGATAATGTGACTGAGTGGGATATCAGGTCATGGTGCTGGTGGCCTAGTCTTCCAGTGAGGCAGCACTATAAAGTCGCCATGAGTGCGCACTGTCACAAGTCGGTACCCGTCCTGATATGACCTCAGATGTTGCTAGGATGTAAAACAACAACAAACAAACAAACAAAACTTCAAAACTGGGCACCACATATTTGGTTTCAATATTACAATGCTGATAATTAATTCGTTCTTTTATTGATAGCAAATAAAATAATTATTGTAGCCCCTGTGTATTAAGTACGTTAGCAATGCTACATATATGTAATATATCCCACAAAATATATCAAAAACATACTTGCATAATTTTGTGATGAAGTAAAAATGTGAAAATTTAAACATTAACACCATCCACATAGCCAAACTTTTTTTAAACCTTTTTCTCGTAGGACACAACCTTGTTTGCTTAACTGTAATCAATCAAATTGTGTTTGATTGTGTTGTGTATGTTAAAATGATCTTCTGGAAGTGTCTTTGATCTTCATGTTACATACATGAATGATTGCTCAATTTGAATAAGATCTAAATTTAAAAAAGTAAAGTTTTGCTTCAACTCTGACATAATTATGAACAACATGCAAACCTCCATAGGAACATAGCCTCTGCTATTATATGGAATTGTTTATTTTTGCTATTACTTGGAAGGATTTCACTTCTGTTTTCCATGTCACATGCCCAGTTTCAAAGAATGACCCGTGTATGTATATTATACACCCCGCTCAACGCTCTAGATAGGTTTCTAAAAATGCAGCGCTAAACAAAACAGCGCTATGCGGGGCAACGTCCTAGCAACACCTAAGGCCATATCAAGACGAGCACTGACTTGTGACAGCCTCAATGGTCGATAGGACAGCTAAAAGAACCCAGGTTTGATTCCCATTTATATATGGAGGGTGGAGAAGGGTGGTTGTCGTGGCAACGGAGCGCTTTAGCAAATCAGCGTTAAACGGGGTTATATTTGTGTACGACATTAGACATTCCTTTGGTCATTCGCTAGCGCTATGCCACGTGAATATGACATTCTAAACTTCGGTAGTGTTTCCTAGCATAGAAACCACTTATGGCCCATGCCAATACTTAGCAGCCTTTGAACACTAAAAGTAATAGTGCGTACACAATTTCTGTTGTGCTGCCTTTCACTAAGTTATTTCTTTAGTGGTGGTGGTGGTATTGGTGGTGGTATTGGTGGTGGTGTTATTGGTGGTGGTATTGGTGGTGGTGTTATTGGTGGTATTGGTGGTGGTGGTGGTTGTATTGGTGGTGGTGGTATTGGTGGTGGTATTGGTGGTGGTGTTATTGGTGGTGGTATTGGTGGTGGTGTTATTGGTGGTGATGGTGGTATTGGTGGTGGTGGTGGTATTGGTGGTGGTATTGGTGGTGGTGTTATTGGTGGTGATGGTGGTATTGGTGGTGGTGGTGGTGGTATTGGTGGTGGTGGTATTGGTGGTGGTATTGGTGGTGGTGGTGGTGGTGGTATTAGTGGTGGTGGTATTGGTGGTGGTATTGGTGGTGGTGGTATTGGTGGTGTTATTGGTGGTGGTATTGGTGGTGGTATTGGTGGTGTTGGTGGTATTGGTGGTGGTATTGGTGGTGTTATTGGTGGTGGTATTGGTGGTGGTATTGGTGGTGGTGGTATTGGTGGTGGTATTGGTGGTGGTATTGGTGGTGGTGGTATTGGTGGTGGTGGTATTGGTGGTGGTGGTATTGGTGGTGGTGGTATTGGTGGTGGTGGGATTGGTGGTGGTGGTATTGGTGGTGGTGGTATTGGTGGTGGTGGTATTGGTGGTGGTGGTATTGGTGGTGGTGGTATTGGTGAAATTGATGAAAATTTAATTACGACCCTAACTTATAAAAAAAAAGATTAAAAAGAAAAAGATTTTGTTTAAAGATAAAAAAAAAAAAAGACATCGTTAGCCTAGTTTTGCAGGGTTCATGTAGCAGCCGTGGGATCCGAATATCGCGTGCAATCATTAAGCATCCGATAACAATAAACCACACCTAAGTCCCATATAACAACATACATTTATCAAAACCATAGCGAGAACTGTGCGTGAGGCAGACGACATTTGAGAGGGACAGATAATCGACACAATACAGTTTAGTCTAAACCATTGAATTTCAATGGGAACTTTTAGAGGAGCAGACGACATTTAAGAGGGATGTGCTATTTGACATAACATTATATTATTACTAATATTATTAGTCATAACCATTGAGCATCAGACGATATTTAAGAGGGACATATGATATTTAACACAGGAGCAGACGACAACAGAATGTCGACTGCGGATGGGTTAATTCTAGAGTAATGGCGACGGATACTAGGGAGTACGGAATTACTGGCCAACAAAGGCCGACACTATGTCCACACTGGACTGTCGCCATATTGGACGCAACACTTGGAGAATGTGTTGGCTACAAGAGCCAATGCAATCACAAAATCATTCACGCTTTGCAACAATAACATTCTTTTAACGCGGGCTCTTTTTTAAATTTCTTTAAAATTTTAGAACATATGATGAATTATCAGTGTCTATATGGAAAGAAGCCTATCATTAACGGAACGAACCATTTCTAATCACCTTCTTATGATTGTTTGTTGTTGTTTTACATCCTAGCAACATCTAAGGTCATATCAGGACGCGTACCGAGTTGTGACAGTGCACGCTCATGGCGACTTTATAGTGCTGCCCCACTGGGACACCAGGCCGCCAGCACTATGACCTGATATCCCACTCAGTCATATTATCCTGACACTGAGCCAACCAGTCCTTGCCTATCCTGATAATGCCAAGCGCCTGGCTAGGAAGCAACAAGTATCAATTTTTAAGTCATTGGTTTGACTCGACCAGGGTTCAAACCCACGATCCCATGGTCTACCAACACGGGAGACGGACGCTCGAACTCATTCGGCCATCCCGTCTGGTCCTTCTTATGCAGAAGGTGAGGCCTAATAATGGCACCAGTGTGATAGGCCATGTACGGCCGGTGTGGAGGTTTAGATTCTCAGTTGGTTTAGAGTCTTCGCTCGGGGGTTCTGCACATGTGTCAAAATTGAACGACATTTCATCGTATTAATCAACTCGGGTGACCCGAGCAACTTTTTGATGCACAAATGTGGTCAAGGCATTAACTCTTCAATTTGCTAAATATATATTATTGAGATAAAATACTTTTAGCACACAGCACTTGTTTTTGTCAGCTCCACTCGCGGTGTTCTATTTGAATTTCTAGCAACTCAGGTGACCCAAGTCGCCCGGGTCTTGTTAATCGAATTTGCGCATGCGCAGAACCCCGAGCATAGACTCTAAACCCACTGAGAATCTAAGCCGCCACACCGGCCTGAACTTGGTCCCTCACGCTGTAGACCCCGGATGAACGAAGTGACAAGAATGTACGCTACCGACGTTTATTACTGCTCCACCCACCATGGTGTCACACAACCAAGTGACCTGCACCCTGACCAGTCAGGTCACATGTCACCTGTTACGGTGCGGGGTATGCTAGCGACACTCAGTAGAGGGCAGTCCACACAGGGCACTCACTGCCCACCGGCTAGCGTTCCGCCACCTGACGCAGTAGAACTGTGACAGTACATGGCTTATGCTAGGTACACACCTACCGTTTACGACTGGCGCACTAAAACTCGCGACCCGACCCGACCCGCTTAAAACTGAAAACGGGCCGATTAATTTTTCGAATCGCGAATCGCAATCGTAAGGAAGCACTTTTAGCCCTAAAATTGAGTTTTAAGTCACGAATCGCAATCGGTAGGTGTGCTAGGGGAGTGCACATCTCAAGACTTTTTGGCAATTTTAGATCGAATACGGTCGGTGGGTGCGGACAAACGGTAGGTGTGTACCTAGCATTATAGTCCCTGCAGCCACTGCGTCGTGCTGGAGCTCATGTACGGACTGCTACACTATGTATCATTGCTACCCGGGGCCCAGAGAAGACAGAAGCAGGAGGTGGGAATAACACAACTTTATTTCCATGACAGGCAGGGTGACTGGCTGAGTAGTTCAACTCTACTCACTGCAGCTATGAGTGCCCGGTAACAAGGCCCGACATGCAAGTGAAGTTATAGTACTTAATCAAATTGACATTTTTAATCACAAATACAGGACATTTCAATGATCAAGACCAGCACATTTTATCATCAGTCATCAATCAATCATTAATCAATCATCAAACAATGTAACAATCATCAATGCAAACATTTCAATCATATGAGCTTCAATTTTTATCAGGTCAATCGTTTAGTTTTTTTAAAGTTTTTTCGTTCATTTCGTTTTTTGCTCGGGTTTATTTTTAAAGATCGAGTTAAGTGCATTGGTTGTGGGTGGGTGGGTTAAGAAGACATGTTGCTGCTATGGTGGGCAGGGTGCGAGTGGTTGTCCCGAGGCTCGCAGGGGGGATTCTGGGTTTTTTTTAGGTTGAAGTTGATTGGTTGAGGGGTTTCTGGGGTTGGCCAATGGGATGACTTGGTGTGAGTGGCAGGTGGGAGGGGCTGCTTCCCCGTTCTCTGCACCCCCAGAAATGACAGCAAATGAGCACCACACGCTCATTTAACCCATTTGCTAACCGAAATCAAATGACAAAGTGCTCTAAATAAAGTTTCCATCTGACTTTTTTTAAGAAGAAAAAAACACATTAAAAAAACTGATCAATATAAGCGCATTCACAAATTTTTAGACCCAAACCTTCTCACTCCAATTCATTATTTTGTGATGTTGATTATTTGTCACCAAACAACGAGTTTTTTGTATCCATGAATTTTAATCAGTATGCTGACCGGTACTCCATTTGTATATTCGGTACAAGTAGGAAAGGGTTGACAATTGCGAACGACCTTAAAGGTGCATAGTCTGATGAAATATCAAATTTTCAAAACCAAACCAATTATCTAGATTTGATTTTACATATCTAACTTAGATACTGATGCACTTATTAAGCATTTGTTTCTACATAGAAGGCAATACTGAGTCAATTTAACAGAACCTGTTACTGCAGAAGTCTATGGTGTCAGAGTTTTGGCAAGCTTGCCAAAACTAGGCTTTCCATGTTTGCACTCAAAATATCTCAAAAGTTTGCCATTTAAAATAAAAGTAACTTTGAACTAATGTAAAGTAGATACTAGTGATCAATCTAATATATTTATCTCAGAAAAAATACAGAAATTCAAAACCATCGGACTATGCAATTTTAATTATATGTTGGGAACGGCCCAATGACAGGATGGCTTAATGAGTTCAGCATCCGCATCCCATTTTGGCATGTCGTGGGATGCGAATCCCCAGGTTTGAACCCTGGTTGAGTCCATTCAATGGCTTAAAAATTGATAATTGCCGCTAGCTAGCCTGGTTCTCGGCATCAGTAAGACAGGGCAAGGAACATTGGCATGAGGAAGCCCAATTGTTCACGATTACAATTTCTCCTGCTTAATCAACTAATACAATACTTTCTTTTTAATCTCTAGTCAGCCACCAGGATCGCTATACACTTTTTATTTGTGTACTACACCTGGCGCTGTGGCCGAATCGGTAGAGCGCGGGCATCGCATGCGGGAGATTGGAAGTTCGGTTCCCGGTCGAGTCAAACCAATGACTTATAAAATTGATACTTCTCGCTTCCTAGCCTGGTGCTCGGCATTAATAGGATAGGGCAAGGACTCGTTAGCTTAGTATCAGAATAATGCGACTGAGTGGGATATCGGGTCATGGCGCCTGCAGCCTGATTTCCCAGTGTGGCAGTACAATAACGTCACCATGAGTGTGCACTATCACATCCTGATATAACAATAGATGTTGCTAGGACATAAAACCCCAACAAACAAATCGACTTACTGCATGTATTCACATCACCCACGCCTACCTATCCCGGCGGGTCCCCTTCCGGGTGTAGCGGGTAGGTGGGGTGAAGGTGGGGTGGGGTCGGGTGGTGTACGGGTGGGGGTGCTTAACTTAGCCTACTGGAGGAATGCCCACGGGAATCCATACCCTCCATCTCCGGTGATGTAACTGAACCACTAGCGCAACCCTCACAAGCTACACACATGCATGATCGGTCCACAAATACAGCACCCACAACACTCATATTCTCTAACAGTAACACACTATATCTCTCAAGCACACTATTTGTCTCGCTATGTCTCTCTCTCTCTCTCTCTCTCTCTCTCTCTTTCACAGACACATGATCGTTCCACGAGTAAAGCAACCACACACACTCAGGGCACTGCTCCATGAGCATATTGACACATGATCGTTCCACAAGTACAGCACTCACACACACTCACGAACTTTCCACCAGTACAGCATAAACACACACTCAGTTCTCCACTCCATGAGCACACTGACACATGATCGTTCCACAAGTACAACCCCCCCCCCCCCACACACACACACACTCAGTTCACCATTCCATGAGCATACTGACACATGATCGTTCCACAAGTACAGCACCGACACACACACATTCAAGTCACCACTTCATGAGCATACTGTGGAGGGAGGAGGGGTGGGTGGGTGGGTGGGTGGGTAAGACGCAAACATTGGCATGCCTGGTTATGAATGGTGGGGTTGGGAGTTTCTTTGTTGGTTTTCTTAGGCAGATATGCAAACGGATTTTAACTTGTTGGTGGTTTTCTTTTTTAGGGGGGTATATATTAGAGGTCATGCAAAGAGTGTAGGTGCAACCATATATGTTGGAAAGGAGAGCAGGGATGCGGACTGAAGAGGGAGGGGGAAAGAAGAGGAGAGGAGAGAGGGTGAGGGGGGGGGGGGATAAGGTAGAGGACAGATATTAGGGAGGGTGAACCAACAGCAATCAGGAGGAGGAGGAAGAAGAGGAGGAAGAGGAGAAAGAGGAGAGGGGGGATGAGGAAGGGGAAGGGGAGAAAGAGGGTGAGGAGAGGGGGGAAAGAGGAGGAGAGGGGAGGGGGTGAGGAAGAGGAACGGAGAAAGAGGAGGAGGAGAGGGGGAAGGAAGGATGAAGAGGAGGAAGAGGTGGGAGGAGGAAAGAATGAGAGGGGAGGAGGAAAGAATGGGAGAGGGAGAGGAAAGAAGAAGGGGGAGGAGGAAAAATAATGGGGAGGAGGAAAGAAGGATGAGGGAGGCAGAAAGGAGGGAGGAGGAGGGAGGAGGAAAGAAGAAGGGGAGGAGGAAAGAATGTCAGGGGAGGAGGAAAGAATGAGGGGAAGGAGGAAAGAAGGAGGAGGGAGAAGAAACGAAGGAGGGCAGGAGGAAAGAAGGAGGGGGAGGAGGAAAGAAGGAGGAGGGAGGAGGAGAAACGATGGAGGGGGAGGACCAAAGAAGGGGGGGAGGAGGAAACAATGAGGGGGGGAGGAATGAAGGAGGGGCAGGAGGAAAAAATGAGGGGGAGGAGGAAAGAAGGAGGAGGAGGAAAGAAGGAGGGAGGAGGAAAGAAGGAGCAGGGAGGAGGAAAGAAGGAGCAGGGAGGAGGAAGGGGATGAGGAGGAAAGAAGAACGGGAGGAAGGATGAGGAGGAAGAGGAAGAGGAGGAGAAGCAAGAAGAGGAGGAGAGGGGGAGGAGGTGTAGAATCAAAGAGAAGAATATGAGGACCAAAAGTAAGAGCAGGAGCAGTAGTACTAGTAGACTAGCAGCAGCAGCGGTATGAACTATAATACCTGGTGTAACCGACACAACAGCCTGGGACGGTCTGCTTGGAGAGTCGGGGAGGCGGGGAGGTGTCTAACCTGGTGCCCCATAGGTCAGTACTCAGAGCATGCCCTAACCACCCCTTACAGTTACACCAGTAAGGCTACAGATCACTATGTGTAACACACGCCCCCCCCCCCCTCAGCTCCTCCCTGATACAAGGAGGGGTGAACCAGACCTGGTTATCCATCCGTCTCACCACCACCGACGGGGGGGGGGGGGGGGGGGGGGGGGAGAGTGTAAACTGCCAAGTCTGCGGCTGGAGATCAAACAAGACTGCACCAGTCGATCCACCATCGGTCTTAAACTATCCCATTCGAAATATAATACCTACCTACCCCATCATCACCCTCAGCCATGAGGGTTGTTATGTTAGGGCGCCACCAATGACTTTACAACCAGTTGTCTCCATTTCCCCACTGTTCCCCACTTCCCTCTGGGACTTGCCGAACTCCAGGCATGTCCATTCCTAGATAAAAGATTCACCCGGTACTTGTAGTACACGGGTGAAGGACGAAGTAGTCTAAATACGGGCGAAAATAGCTTTAGTATGGAACCTGAACTAGAAACTGTGGCTCCAGTATCAAATGGCTACTTATATCGGCACAGATTTGGTGAAATGGGAGAGAATGCAAAAAGACAAGACGGCGGCCGCAGAACGCCTTCGATTTCACTTTTAAATCTGATTAAACTATATATTATATTATATTTTTCAACTCAAAGGTAGCGGGCTATCAATAAGATATATGTAAAGAATAAATGTTGCTTCTTAGATTGTGAAATTAGGCTCTCAATTCTTTGACCCGCATTTTCGACAGCTTTTACATAGGGTTGGTTTGCACCCCTAGTACAGCAGTACGGGGTGAATCTTGTATCTAGTCCATTCCCTGATGTTCTCTTCCCACCTTTGTCGGCCTTGTCTTCTTCCCTACCTCACTTATCTATCTATCCATATATATATCTTTCTAATTATCTATCCATCCGCTCATCTATCTATTTATCTACATATCTATCTATTGATCTATCCATCTAATATATATAATTTTAAGCAGCGAGTGAGGCAGGAGGCTGGCCACGGTCAGTACGGTGGGATCCGTTGGGGGCGCCAGCAGTGATAATCGATGAGCAGCATAGCCCGTGATAGAACTCCATTATTTTATACTCATATAATTAGTATATAGCACATGTAGAAAACTTTACTGAATCCGGAATCAGTGTATAAAGTCCAGCATCCTTAAAGCGCCAGTCACACTTCACCGGATTGGGGGAAACAGACAGAAAACGAATAATGTCCGTTTGTGTCCGTACAAGTTTTGAACATGCACAAAACTAAGAATGGATGCAGCCGGACTGATGTCTATGGTTCTTGTCCGGTTTGAGTCCGTTTAGTCCGCTTACTGTCTATCGGCTATCCATTCATGTCTGTTTCATGTCCGTTTCATGTACGTTCGTCCAGCGTCCATTGATACGATAGTGCAACATTTTGACACATTTTGACATATTTTGATACTTATCACCACCGGACTAGAGAATTCTGTCCGAGGCTCAATCCGGTGAGGTGTGACTGGGCCTTAAGAATTCGACATGTCTTTAAT
>CM059189.1:44647014-44861307 GCA_030323885.1 Branchipolynoe longqiensis
GAGTTCATGGCGCTTCGATCGATTCTGCCATCATCCAATCAGCGTCGGCCAAAAGATGCGGAGTACGCATCGATTATATATATTTCAGTGACAAGTTTGTTTCAATTAAAAAAAATGGAATAAAGATGTTGTAATTGGATGTAAGGATTTTGGAACAATGAATAAATAAATAGGAATGCATATTTCATTAAAAATTAACTGGTTTGATGGATTTATTTCTTATTTTATGTGTCAACTTCAACCCCCATGTGGACATGGCAAAATATTTAGCTACACAACTGAAACTGTGCCTAGAGATACCTTATTGTGCTGCCATCTGTGAGAGCGATCGGCCACTAAAATACATTCTGCCGTATTCTGTCACTAGCTCGTAGAAGTTGGGCAGCTTAGCGATTTTCTGTGAATATAGTGGGAAAATGTGTCATTTTCTCCCAAATTTTCAACATATAGATGGACCTACAACAAATTTAGCGAATTTAGCTCAATTTTCGGCAGGTAGGAGCTTGGTGTATGTAGAAACTTATCTGCTATCGGCGCTATACGTTTATTATGATAGAAATGTGATAAATGGCGTTGCCTTGGATTCGCTATAGGAATGCTGGTACTCGTGGTGACGGTGAGTTGTCGCAGCGCTAGTCAACAGGTTCGGGATTGCTGGTAATGTCTACCGAATCGCCCATGGTGCCTGGTCGACTGATTGAGAGACAGTGTCGTAGGGTCCAGTGTGTGGTGACAAAAGGCGGAAGAAGGAAGTCACGGATGGGTGGACAAATTGGATGAACAAACAGGCAGACGTGTAGCAGGCTACGTGTGGAAGAACACAGTGCAGAAGAGGCGACCAATAACGACCAAACAGCGGGAACTTTTTTTTTTTTTTTGAAATTATTTTTCGAATTATTTTTTTAAATTATACTTCTTTTTTTTAAAGATTTTTTTTTATGAGTGTCTCAAGGCAGGTCAGCATACCTCAAACAGGATTATAAGGGCGCGCGCCACGAAGCGCGGTAAGTGGCGGTGACCTGCGTCGATCGGAGGTCGCCTCGCCTCGACTACCCCGACAACGCCCATTGTGTTGTGTGTAGTCAGTCCGCGTCGTACAAACAGTTCACCGAGGGAGCGAAACATGTAGGAAAACATGTAGGAAAACCGCACCAAAACCCCCCAACAACAGTATGTAACCTCACTAAAATGAAATGACGGGAAATGTAATTTCAGAGCCTCTAGGTTTCAATATTTCATCGGGAGGAATAGCCCCCCCCCCCCCCCCCCCCCCAGTACCTCGCACCTATGGAACTCTGTTCCCATAATTTATCTGTGACCTAAACAAAAGTTCCTATCTACAGCCCTGGGAATGAGTGTGTGGATGGGGCGGGGTTAGATCTAGATAAAAGATTCACCCGGTACTTGTAGTACACGGGTGAACGACAACGTAGTGTAAATACGGGCGAAAATAGCTTTAGTATGGAACAGGAAGTAGAATGCCTGGCTCCAGTGTCAAATGGTTATTTATATCGGCACAGAGTTGGTGAAATGGGAGAGAATGCAAAAAGACAAGATGCCGGCCATAGAACGCCGTTGATTTCACTTTTAAATCTCATTAAACCAGATGTTTTATTATTATATTTTTCAACTCAAAGGTAGGAGGGAAATATTAAGACATATATAAAGAATAAGTATTGCTTTTTAGATTGTGGATTTAGGCTCTCATTTCATTTCCCCACTTTTTCGACAACTTTTATATAGTGTTCGTATTCACCCGTGTACTGCGAGTACAAGGTGAATCCTTTATGTAGGTTAGACCAAGCACAACTCCGCATATGCCGTAAAAAAACAACACATTCCTCACTGAGAGAAGTGAATTCCTCACTGAGAGAAGTGAAAACAGGGGTACCGCAGGGATCTACCCTGGGCCCACTATTATTCTTAATCTACATCAATGACCTCCCACTAGTACTTGAAAAAGTAAAGGGAAGTATATTTGCTGATGATGTGGCACTGGTAGCTACAGACGCAGACATAAAAGTGGCTGAATCCAAAATGATTCATGATTTAGAAAGAGTAAACCGGTGGAAAAAGGAAAATAAACTATCCATAAATATTATAAAAACTAAATATGTAATATTTGCAACTAAAACTAAACGTGCCAGCTCACCAATTGTCAGTATAAAAATAGGAGAGTGCATACTTAAGGAGGCTCTAAGTTATAAATATTTAGGTACTACACTTGACCCTACACTGTCAGGAACCAGTCAATTAAATAGGATTAACCGAACATTGGCAGCTAAAATGAACACCTTCCGGAAAATAAGGCATTATATGAGCGAAGAGACTGCTCTTCTATTGTACAAAACCACAATACTGCCCATCATTGACTATAATGACATAATATATAATATACTAACTAAAAAGCAGCAAACAAAGCTCCAAACTATACAAAACAGAGGGTTGCGCACAGTATTTAAAGGAAAAGCACTACATACCATCGAGATGCACAATAAAGCTAAACTAGATGCCCTAAATATTCGCAGAGATAAGCACCTATTAGGCCTAATGTACCACCGCGCGAAAGAGCCATATTACATAGACACACCTACACAAGCCACACGTGCAGCACAAGCCACACTACTGGAAGTGCCGCATGTTAAAACTAGTAAAATGAAAAAGTCACCGGTTGTTCTGGGGGGAGCACTCTGGAACCAACTACCAGCACGTGTCAGGAACAGTGATTGTTACAAAACTTTCAAGATAAACCTCCATGCACATTTAAATCAACCAGCCTAGGCCAAACCAGATCAATGATACACTGGGTCGGTGTTGCCATTCCTTTCCCTGTCCCCCCGCTTCCCCCCACAAACAAACACTGTAAACTCAACCAGTAGCGGCCAACTTGACCAAAAAACCCACGTACAATGGAATGAGCCTGGAAATGATTCTAGTTGGATCCTACTGAGGTACATGATTATCCAATATTAACCTACTTACTAACTCAATAGGCCCCACCTGAGATTACCATGAACACAACTTCTATCACAAAGGCCCACCCACCCTACATCCCCCCATCACCCTTTCAAAGAGTATGTTACTAATAGAAAGATAGTCAGTTATGCCCCACCCCTACTAACGCCTACCATACTAGTTTAACATAGCTACCTCCCCGCATATGTTTCTTTTCGCTTATCTTGTTCTTTACCTATCATTCATGTACCGATGTTTTGCTTAGTTACCTGTAATTGTCTATCTGTATATTGTTGTAGATTTGTTTACTGTGTAAAGGCAATTGTGATTAGGGCTGGAAGACCAGTGCATTAGCACTGACAACATGTTATTCAGAGGAATAAAAACACTTGAACAAAAAAAAAAAAAAAAACAGTCCTAAACCTGAATCAGGTTTCTATCCAATATGTGTGTTCCAAGTTTCGCTAGTCCCCTCGGGATAAACTAGTTGCGACCCAGCATGTCAGGTCGTAGCTTCACATTCCACGCCAGAAGGTGGATATGGCCGCCCTCCCAGCCCTTCCCTTTACTACAGACCCCATTCTTTAAACTCCCTTCACACCTAATCTATACCCACACGCCTTCTGTTGACAAAACTTGGTACCATTCTTGCCATACATTTGTTTCTATTGTAGATTACCGTAAAATTGTCTGGACAAACGACACTTCTAGAACATATTGATTTTTATCGGTTATTGGACATCAAACATATGGTCATTCTGACATATTTCTTTGGGGGGAAAGCTGCTGCCGCCACATAGGCTACTCTTTCCGATAAGCAGCAATGGGTCTTTTATATGCACGTTCCCACAGACAGGACAGCACATGCTGAACAAGTTGTGGCCCACTGGTTGGAACAGAAAATAGCCCAAACTGCAAATGGGTCCACTGAGCAGGATCAATAGGATGACCGACACCTTCACAAGTGGACACTTTACTGCCTGAACTACGTCCCGCTCACGCAGAATTCGGAACACATATATATTACAAATTTATGCATCACATACATCTATACAAAATACAGCGAACCCTAGGTTTTTGAACATAATTTGTTCTTAAATATTGTTCGTGAACCGATTTGTTCGTAAACTGAAACCAATTTTTACATAGGAATTAATGGTAAATGGATAAATCCGTTCCTGACCAGCAAATGAACTGTCATGCTGTTTGTCACTGCAATGACCCTGATAGTTCAGTCGAGTTTTATTTATTTAACCAGAAACATGCAGTAAAAGTAACTAGGCCTATGGCTTCCTCACCGGGTGATCTTCCAGCCGAGAAGCTGCGTTTACACGGGCGACTTGAAACGTCCTACGTAGAACCAGTTGCCTAGAACGTTTTAAATGTGGCCGTGTAAACGCACCACTGCGGCGTTTTAGGGCTGAAACGTTCCAGCTGGAACGTTCCGCGAATACCACCTCAGTAGGTGGTCTACAGGAAACGTTTCAGCTTGTTCCCGGGCGGCGGTAGTATAAAATAGTAGTGCGTGCCGGAAACAGGGGGAGCAGTAACTAATCGCTGGTGCCCGGCAGTGTTAGAGCCCGATTAGGCCGAAATCTAGTGAATGCGATCATATTTAACAGAATTACAGACTCAAATAATGAAATTTAATTAAATTAACCTTAAATTCCAAGCGATATTAACGTAGCAGCTACATCGGCGTCGAATCACCAAGTGTAAACTAAACAAATAGCAGTGCTCGCCGGCTACAGTAGGCTGCTGGTTCCCGGTCGCCGGAAACAGGGGGAGCAGTAACTAATCGCTGGTGCCCGGCAGTGTTAGAGCCCGATTAGGCCGAAATCTAGTGAATGCGATCATATTTAACAGAATTACAGACTCAAATAATGAAATTTAATTAAATTAACCTTAAATTCCAAGCGATATTAACGTAGCAGCTACATCGGCGTCGAATCACCAAGTGTAAACTAAACAAATAGCAGTGCTCGCCGGCTACAGTAGGCTGCTGGTTCCCGGTCGCGGACAGTTTCAAATTTGGTCCGTGTAAACGCACCACGAGAACGTTTCAGGTAGAACGCTTTGTCTTGAATCGTTTTACTTTTGGCCGTGTAAACGCAGCTTTACATTAAATTAAACTTCATACTTTATGCACAATACATTGTCACAACATATCGGCAAATGAAATTTTTGCCTAGTATCAGATATGTCCCTGTATATAAAATATGTAAGCATTTCACATGCATCTCAGTAGCGGTTGTTCATAAACCGAGAATGCGTTAGGAAACCGATGCACTTTTTGTAAGGAAAATGTGTTTGCGAACCGATTTGTTCAAAAAGCGGGTTGTTCAAAAACCAAGGTTTCTATGAAGATTGCTCATAGCCATTGAGTTTGCAGTGTGACCAGGGCCGCGTTCAGGGTCCGTCTCGGAGGCGCCTCGGTGACGTCTCGGCGATGCTTTTTGGCTTATTTCCGTTCAGAGTGCGTTCCGGCGACGTCTCGGAGATGCCTCCCTTTTCAGACTGGAGATGAAAAGCGCCTTGAAAATGGCCGCTGAATTCAGTGGTTTCAGCCAATCACAGTGCAGCTTTTCCATTGCAAATGGCCGCCGCCTATGGGGGGCGGCCATTTTTGAGACAACAAACTGCTTTTGCCGTTCAGACTAGCATGATGTCGTGGCCATCTCTGAGGCGCCTTCGAGACGGACCCTGAAAGCGGCCCGGATGTTGTCCTGCAGCCAAGCAGCGCGCGCACTGGCCTAAACACATGGTCTGTCGTCATATGAAATTGGTCAATAGGGCATGTACATAATATTTAGAGTCAAGCGCTTTCAATCAATAGCTTTGTGGATTTGTTTAGTTGGATGTTGTTAATCCATCGTAGGTGTAAATTAATCTGTGATGGACCATCACTTTGTCCCAAGATCAAAATGATGAAAACATTGAACCACTAAAATTACAAGGTGTCTATGGTATTTGAAAATACGTGACCGTACCTTATTCCAACAGTTTCGTGGATTACCATACACAGTTTACATGATGGGAACTTTATCACAACGGATGCACTTTGACATAAAGTCAAAAATTATGAAAACATTGAAGTTGAACAACGCTAAACTTACATTGTCACTACGGTATTCTAAGGTACGTGACCGTATGTTATTCCAACAGTTTCGCGAATTACAAAAAAGAGTTTAGATGAGTCACCGTGTCGGGATAAATGTGGACATTTGAAAGACCATGACAACGCAAACCTCTAGTACCAACGGGACACACCAGGTGGCCGGATGAGCTGCGCTTATTCCCGCCGGCTATGTCTAACTTAAAGGCTGATCGCCGGTGATGAGTCAGGGACCAGCGATAAGACACACGCCAAGTCAATACAGATTTATCATCCGTTGATTAAACCGGAAATTTCAACAGTGGACAACTGCTCTTCCTCATTCCACGGAGCAGACGGGATGGCCGAATGAGTTTAGCGCCCGTCTCCCATTTTTGTAGATTGTGGAATTCGAACCAACTGGTTCGAACCATGGTCGAGTCAAACCAATGACTTAAAAATTGATACTTGTCACTTCCTAGCCAGACGTTCGGCATTATTAGGATAGGGCAAGGACTGGTTGGCTCAGCATCAGGATAATGTGACTGAGTGGGATATCAGGTCATGGTGCTGGTGGCCTGGTCTCCTAGTAGGGCAGTACTATAAAGTCGCCATGAGCGTGCACTGTCACAAGTCGGTACCTGTCCTAATATGACCTTAGATGTTGCTTGGATGTAAAGCTCCAACAACCAACCAACCATCCTCATTCCACTGCTCCTTGTTTTATCCTAGAAAAGCCGAGCACCAGACCAGGTAGTGATAAGTATCAATTTTTAGGTCAGTGGTTTGCAGTGGTTTCAAAAAGTTTTGAAATAAGTTGGAATTGTAAAAGTATAAGTTGCATATGCGGTTCCTATGGCACCACAACACTCAGCAAGCACTATGGAATATAGTCTATGTTGTGGAGAAGGCACAGCTCGCAGGGGAGCATGCAGGCTACGTGTGTATATTATATATATATTTGTGTATATGATATTTATACACACACACATATATATAACTACACACATTTATAATATACGTGATGTATAACGCATTATACGAGTATACATGCTAAGGGATAGTGCATACCGGATGCGAATCGGTGTCTAATTTAAAAGAGTAGACCATACCATGGTAGCTTCACAAACAAACTTGTGATGATTTGTAGCTAGATACTCCAGAATTCCTACATTTTGAGGGCTTTGTATGCATGTGTCGTGGTTGTAATGAGTAGGAATGGCCACATACACAAAGGAAAAAAACTATAGGAATTTACGAGAATAGCCCAGCGAGAAAGGAATGCGTCGGTAGTCTATGCAATAAAAAAATACTTTAAATCCTATTTTGCTGTAGTTATATCGGTTGTTTAAAAAACTAAAAAGGTTTTTGGCTAAGCCACCATTTAAAAAAAAAACGGAGCGTGTTGGAGAGTGTTCGATTAGGCAACCCAAGGATGTAGAATCTGTGCATGCGCCAAAAAGTGGTTCGGGCCACCCGAGTTAATTAATCGAATACGCACTATGTGTTCCGTATAACGCTCATGTTTTAAAGCCGAAGTAACCGTATTTAGTGTTTTCATTTGAATAACATTCTGTCAACTTCCACATTTTAGCCTTTAGATGAAACGAGCAGAATGCATGGACAAATAAAATGCCTTATTATATTCAGATATTCATATCGGAACAAGCATCAAGCTTATACTTGTAATATATACAAATACAAAAAAAGACTAATTAATTAGACTTGCAAATCTGTGTGAACGAGACCTAACGCATTGCCCCATAGGAAAAAGTTGACCACGTGCAGCGTCACAGCATGCAAACAACATGTAGGGTCGGTGTTCGAGTCTGTGGCTATGTAGGTAGGCTAAAGTGAAAAACAATACAGATGGAGAGAAAGAGAGAACGTCAATCAAAAGTAAGAGTGTAAGAGAAAGTCCAAGCCCTCTGGTTTATTATATATCGTACATGGATTCCTGGTATAAGATCATGCCATTCACCTCAACCAATATGGAAGCATCATTCCCAGTTCCTCCAATAGGGTCTCAGCATTTCTGGTTACCATGATCACCAGAGCTGGTTGACCTGTGGCCACCACCCTTGAACCCTGTGTGCATTGACCCCCTACCTCAGCAGACCCAGGCCCCGGAGTCTGACCTGCCAATCATCCCTAATTCTATAATTACCTGCCATATATATATACACAACATACATACACACTCTTGGCCGGCAACACAGAATAATAAGAGGATTTCCATTAACACCCTCTGCCGATTATCGGAATATTTTACAAACTGATATGAAACATAATTGATTCTTATACTTTATCTAAGCACAGTATAAATCTTGAAGGGAAATTCGAATGTTTGAAATACCAACATTTGAGTAAGTCTTTTCCCAGAAAGAAATATGTGCCGGTTAGGCTGAGAAAAGAACTCAAAAGTCACTCAACTTTCAGTGCTCAGCTGTGCTAATCAGTAAATGGCCTCTTTATAAATTTAATATAATCTGTTTGTGTGCCAACATGGTGTGATTTTAGAAATATTTCACTTTTTCTGTACTAGTGTACACTTGCAGTTGGCATTGATTTACACACAGGGTCTGGCCCCAGTACTGCCAACTACAGCGGAGTGCCCTGAGTGTATAAAACACGGGGAAATTAGCTGGCAGAGTCTATTCTGTTCCCATGTCTGCCGCTCATGAGGTTGTATCAGCGAAGATTGCAGTTGATCAAATTTGATGTACTCACAACACCCTACCCCTACATTGGGCATTAGAGCAACATATAAATATGCAGTTTCTTCCGGAACCTAAAAATGATCCTTAAAAAAGTTAAATTGAGATGCTTTATCACCTTTTTTTAAAACAAATAATTAACACCGATGTATTCTTCTATATACAGTTTATTTACAGAATAACATGTACAGTCGACTGTGTCCAAAATTGAACAGTAACAAACTTGTGAATCGGCTGTTTAAAATGGACGCCTTTAATTAATCAAGTTGACGGAATTTCTGAGTGGAAGCTTGATATATATATATTTTCTAAAGTACACTTTATTACTATAACAAAACAGAATCTTTCTTCTTTCATTTTACTCATAAAAAAAGAAAGCTCTATAATTTTGAAGATTCGCTAATTTGGACTGGTTATTTGATACAGTTGGGAAATGATGTGGTAACTATGTGTATTAACGAGGTCCAGCTCGTGTTAGATCTTGAAGCTGTACTTTTCGGACAAGGCGATTGCATGGTCCACTGCTCGTATACTGATGAACATCTGTGTGATCTGCTTCAACGTCTCTCTGTAAGACACAGTACATTACAAGCATTATTCAACGGCAGCATTTTCCACAACGTAAACTTGCTGAATTTTATGAAGAGGGAGGTATACAAGAGAAGAGGAATCAACCAATACCCATGTGCAGGAAGACTAAGGACATAATCTGAGCAGACATCTACCCACGATAAAAGAGAAAACCCGACCATTAACAAAATATCAGTTTCACGGTGGTCCGATAAAAGCATTCTATTTTTCAAAACCAAACACTAAAGCTAAGATTCCTTACACGTGGTATGCGGCATGCGAATGCGGCAACAAATCTAAAAGCATGTAAATGAATAGTGGTGCTTCCATACGTCCGAATACGAATGCGAACGCGGCAAATGGATCGACCCATGGACCGATCGGTGCGAATGCGAATACCTCTGCGTTTGCCATAGAAAACAATACTAACTTTAATCTTCCTTCACAAATTTGGAGGAAAAACCCCCCAAAATGTTATGGGTAACCTTTTTGGTGTGTTTGTTTGTTTAACCATCCCCCAGCACACAAAGTAAACATCGGCTATTGGGGGTTGGCATATATCTATGCCGCATATACCACATCCAAATTCGCATGCCGCATACCGCGTATAAGGAATCTTAGCTTTACTGACTTTAAGAGATATTTACAATGCAAGCATACCAACTAATTTTTGTGTGCACACTAGCTGAAGCCACATAGTTAATCCACTGCTACCTTAACAAGATTACATCACCACATATTAAAGACAGCAAGCTTTAATAGTCTGTTTGTTGTTATACGTCCTAAGAACATCTAAGGTCATATCAAGACGGGTACCGACTTGTGATAATGAGTTGAGCATCTGTCTCACGCTTTGGTAGATCGTGGGATTCGAACCTACGAGTTCAAACCCTGGTCAAGTTAAACCAATGACTTAAAAGGTGATACTCGTCGCTTCCTATCCAGGTGCTCGGCCTTATTAGGAGGATAGGGCAAGGACTGGTTGGCTGTCCGCGTGCTCTTCCAGTGACGCAGCACTATTACGTTGCCATGAGTGCGCAGTCACAAGTCGGTACCCGTCCTGATATGACATTCGATGTTACCAGAACATAAAACTACAATTAGATTAAAGCTAAGTAGATGTTCTGCTTTTGAAGATACAGCTATAATGGCCCTACTGCCACCACACCCGAGCCCTACCTGGCTTCCTTGCGCTCGGAGTCTGTTCCCGAGGTGGCTTTCTTGCCGAGTGAGTCCCCGAAGTTGTTCAGCAGGCGGCAGAGCATGGTGAGCTGTTGTAGAGTACAGTCGCCCTCGAGCTCGGTGAACCACGGCTTCGGTAGACATGCCACCACCTGTACACGAGTTGCAATTCAATTACGTAAACAAGCTTCATGCAAAATCTTCAAGTTATGGCAGGCATTTATTCGTTTTCTTGATGTGAGTGGTTTGGGAGGGTACTACATTTGTTTCCCTTGACCACAAATATATGATTGTGAGCTTTCTAATTTAATGAGTGTCTATTGGTGCATGATTGATTGTCTGCTTTTACGTGTAAAAGTGATGGTTTGAACAAAAAACAAACATTTCTCGCCGTGAATATGGCCTATGCTGCCGACACGGGGTAAAGCAACCACCAATCAATCAATCAATCAATCAATCATTGTACATACATTCTCGCAATTTTAATTTTCATCCTACTATTTTCTGGCATTGTAGTCTGATAAGTTGGATAACTTGATAGTTGATCTGCTTTACTTTAGCTATATATACTGTATTCTTGCGGGTTAACACCCATGGCGTTTAAATTGGAAAATCACTGAAGTGGAGGGTGGGCGTTTACCCACACATGGGCATTTAAAGAGTGAACGTTTACAAACTGTTGGCCAAGTGGGGAGGGGGGGGGGGGGGCGTTAACCCACAAGAATATAGATTAGTTAGACGAATCTTACCTGGGTATAGATGATGGATAACTATTGTTTTACCGAGGTAGGAGCCTCGGGTAGACGTGGGCGAGGGAGAAGGAAGCACATCCGGGTCCAGCAATCTTTACCTACTAATTCAGGATAAAAATGATTCCAAAAAACCAAAAAACTATGGTCATTTGACCTAATCTTGGTACAAGTGATTGAATAGACGTGGCAGGGCGTGGTGGGTGGGCCCTCGCCCACGTCTACCCGAGGCTCCTACCTCGGTAAAACAATAGTTATCCATCATCTATACCCAGGTAAGATTCGTCTAACTAATCTATTTTACCTCGGTATACCGCCTCTGGCTAGCCGCAGGCTAGGGAGACCTTTACGTAATATCATTTTTATCCTGATATTCCTGTTAGTTACTATTCTATTATCAAGTCTTATTTAAGTATGTTTGTACAATTGTTATGACAAAAAAGCGAAAAAGTGCACTTTGTCTCACCTGTGTCTTTTAGTTGGTGAGTAGCCTCTGTGCGATAGGTTGAGGCTTCTCTAGTCGCTTGTGATAATGTTTTGCAAACGATCTAGCAGTTTTCCATCCTGCATGAGCCAGGATCCGTTTCACGGAAATGCCAAGTAATCTGGCCTTAGATACCATTGCACCACGTGTAGAGTGCGATGAATATCTGTTTGTGTTTACTCCTGAAAGTTTTAACAGTCATGGTCCATCTGGCGAGGGTGTCCCTCGAAATGCCCTTGTGTGGCTTAATAAAGCTCACCAAAAGCTGCCTTGAGTTGCGTATTGTTCGTGTCTTGGATATATATGTCCGTATTGCGGAGACTACACATAACTTGCGATCCTCTGTGAAACTAGTGACACTTATTGTCGACAGGGGATCACCTAAACGATTTGATTTCAACAAAGTTGTTAGATCAAACGTTGCTTCCTTGCTATCGATTTCAAGACCATTGAGCGACAGGGCGACTATAGTTTGGCCCCTGTGTCCTGTAACGAGCAGAAGGAGCAAAGCTACTTTGAAGCCTAATAGCTTAACGTCCAGGAACTTATTCTCTGGCCAGTCCTTGAAGAGTTTAAACACAAGAGAAACATCCCAAAACCTATTATATTTGGGTTTGGGAGGGTTCCTCTGATAAATTGATCGTATGATCCAGCAAATAACATGATGTTTTCCCATTGTTTCGCCATTAATCCTAGGTAGGATTATTGAGAGCGCACATCTGGCTGCATTGATAGCGCCATACCCTAAACCTTCGTCTTCCAAAAAACGTAGGAAACGTCCTACCTGGGATATTGTTGGGTTCATAGGCTTAACTTTCTTAAGTAAGCAATAAATACCCCATTTCTTTAAATACGTGGTATACATTTTTACAGTTCCCTTCCTCCAGGCGTGAGAGACCAAACGTTGTTGTGTAATTTTATCCAAGCCGAATTGTTCCAAATATTTATTTAAAAAAGGAATGCTACCAAAGGAGTCGTCGACACGTTTCCGTGGCGCGCTAACGGTCCCTGATGTTTCAGATTTCCTCGGTATCTTGGGAAGCATAGCATGCTTTTGGCCGTCGCGACTAGTCTCGCTAGCCAGGGTTGAGTGTCCCATTCGGGGACGATGAGGATGGCGTGTGTTTTCTCCATTAGTATCTTTCGGGCGACTTTGCTAATAATGGTAAAAGGGGGGAAAATGTAAAAGAAATGATTTTGCCAAGTTAGCGAGAAGGCATCTATGTGCCAAGCATGTGGTTCTGGGTGCCACGAAACATATTTCTCCAGTTTAAAGTTATTACGTGAAGCAAATAAATCTATATCCGGCCAGCCCCATAATTTACAGATTTGTTTGAAAATTGATGGGTTTAGTGACCACTCTAAGTGGTCATGGAAATGGCGACTCATCTTATCGGCAAGGCAATTCTGCGTTCCGGGTATGTGTGTTATTGTTAACCAGACGTCAAACTTTTGCGCCCAATTCCAAATGAGTAGTGCCAACTCGTTACACTTAATAGATTTTGTACCTCCCATATTTCTGACATAAGCCATGGCTGTGGTGTTATCCGTAAGGATACAAACATTATTTTTGGGTACTTTAACAAGGCTGGTTAAACCTAAGTAAATGGCTCGTAATTCTAAAACATTAATATGTTCAGAAATTTCCGATTCTAGCCATCGTCCCCCCTTTGCTACATCATTGCGATGTGCCCCCCAACCTTGGAGTGACGCGTCAGTCGTAACTGTAGTATTGGGCTCACCCATTCGAATGGGATTGGGGGAGTTATCAAAGTGACTTAGCCACCAAAAAATGTCGGCTAGTCCACTTTCAGAGATAAACATTGTCTTTTCAAAGTTACCCTTGGCGCGGGCCAAAGCTAGATTTTTTATCGATTTCCAGGGACTTAATGTGTGCGGCCCCATATAGAATAGCAGGGCTGTATGAAATCATTATACCGATTAAGACTGCGACCTGTCTAATCTTTGGCCTAGAAATGTCTAACAGCTGTATCGCTGTGTCCCGCAGCTTATCTTTCTTTTGTTGTGTAAGTGACACGGTCATGGCCGTCGTGTTCAAAATGAAGCCTAGACACTTAAGCTGCTTAGTAGGAGAAAACACAGATTTCTTAGCATGGATGAAGAAACCCAATTTTGAGAACAGTTGACATAAATCTTGAACGGCGAGCGCGCATTGTTCGAAAGATTGTCCCATAATGAAAGAATCATCAATGTATGGAAACATACAATGACCCAGTTTAGCCATGTGTGAAAAAAACGGTTTCAACAACTTAGTAAAAAGTCGTGGCGCACACGCCAAACCATTAGGTACGCAGGTAAATTCAAAAAGCTGGTCATTCCAAACAAACCGTAAATATTTGCGAAACCCCTCTTGAATAGGGACGGTATAGTAAGCATCTCTTAAATCAACAATCGCTAGCCAACACTCTGGGGTGATCAGATCACGAGCTGTTTCTAAAGAAAACATTTTGAAATGTTGGTATTCAATGATTTCATTCAATTTAGTTAAGTCTAAAATCATGCGAACAGACCCATCTGGTTTAGGAGTGGAGAAAATATTGGAAATGAATTCACCTTTAGTATGTTGTACTCGTTTGACAATGCCTTTGGCTTCAAAAACCCCAACCTGTTCATTTAGTTGCAATTTTTCGTGTGAATTGAACTTATATGGAAAAGGTGCTCTTTTCTGTACAGGGAATTCTGTGAAAGGAATAGCAATGCCTCTAACAATACTAAGAACCTCTGGGTTAGTGGTTAATTGTTGCCATTGTTCTAAACAATTAACAATGTTGCCCGCTTGAAAAAGGCTTACGTCAGTTTGAGTTTCCTCTGTGACCATGTCAGGGCCAGGCTGCTGAAAAGTTTGTGTGGCGTTCTCTACTTGTTCCCTGGTTTGGGGAACTGCGGCTTGGGGACAAAGTCCCGTTTGTAACCGCGGTTGTCGTTCCAGTTTGAGGATTGTCTGTCGCCTCGACCTCTTCCCCTCTGGCTGAATGCGAAGGATGGGCGTCCCCTGACCGGCCTTCCTCCTCGGCGGAAGCGAAAATCCGTGCGGCTGCGGCGGAACCCGAGTGGGTTTTGTGATTTACGGCCCTTGAGTTCCGTGTTCTTAGCACTCTTAGTGTCCACCTCTACCTGCTTGTACAAATAAGCAAGCTGACCCCCAAACATCTTGGACTTGTCCAGAGGTTTGCCTTTGATGGGGGTAGGTCCGGAATAGACGGTGTATTCCTTGCCGTCATGGTCCGTCATCTTCTTTGACCGGGCGACCTCTTTGCCCGCGTCGGTGGTGACGGATTTAAAGACATTTTCGAAGCGGCGATGTGTCATATAGTTGCTCGCTGCAGCGAGCAAGGCAATGCCCCTATCCATAACCCGAGCTAAGGACGAGAACTTATTCTCGGTCTGCATGCGGTTAGCAATGGGGATAATAGAAGTCAAGGAGCCCAAAACTGCCTTATGAATTACAGAAAGGGCAGTTTCATAGCGGCGACGTTCGTCGGACAGATGGATGCCAGCATCCATCTCCTTACACACCGTAGCGGGAATACCTTTGACGCCGGAAATCTGTTCCGTCAATTTATTAATGACCTCAACTGGTTTGAAACGTTGTAAAGTGGCCATTTACGGTATTCCTCATCATGGTTGTGGTACGCACCTTCTTCGCCTTTTTCTTGACAATCTTTTTGCCAACCTTAGCGCCTATTTTGGCGTACACTCCCGCGCGTTCCGTATCGGAATCTGATTCCGTGGAAGAGGACTCGTTTGACGAGTCCGAGGACGAGTCTTTCTTTTTCTTTTTCTTTTTCTTTGACTTCTTAGGGCGTTTAGCGTTTGAGGCTTTGGTGAACTCGTCACCTGAGCTGCTCACAGTGCGGCGTTTCTTGCCGCGCGCTTTCGGTTTCGGAACCTTGGGGGCCGACACCGTGTCCCCCTCGTCATCCGAAAAGTCCTCCCAATCCTCATCAGGGATTTGGGGAGGGCCCGCAAAGGAAAGAGCCTGGAATTGGCGCATCTTGTCCTCCATCATGGCTGCCATCTTAGCCTCCCAATCACTTGGTTGAGGTGGCTGGTCACTGTCCCGGTCGGAAACCTGTGCCCCGGGCTGTGGAGACGGCGGAGCCGTAGGCGCTGGTGACGAATCGTAATCCGTAGGGGCAATGCCCTGTGCTGCCGCAGGCTGCTTATTCCGCCGAGTGGCCATCGGTTCCTGTAACGACAAAGGTGTTACTTAACCGGAATCATCTCAACGACACAAAGTGTAACCAGTAAACTGGGTTGAGGTATATGGTACAGAATAGCGTGTATTACAACGTTTCAGTACAGGCGTGAAGCTAAGTTTTGCCGTAGGGTTATGGTAACGAAACCAACCAAACGGGGGGTATCGATCCAAAGATCGCCCACTCTCTCTGTTCCGTACACTTCTCCCCACCTGCGGCTACGACGCCAGCAAGTTGGAGAAAATATTACGAAACTCGGAGGTTCGCCTTAAAACCGGTCTGGGGTGTTTATAAAAAACACCCAGAAGCATCCCCAACAACATCCTCTATTCAGGATCCGGGAGAATTTTCTTAGGAAATGAGCAACTCGAGTTACCATTTCTCCCTGTCTCAAAAACAGGTGTCGATAGAACAAAGGACTATCGGTTTCGTAAGTGCCAGCGGCACGCAGTGTTCTATCCTCAAGTAAAAAACACGTACAAAGTCCAAATTGGACCTGAGAAAGTTCTGAACTTTCATAATGTGATGCTATAATGCATCATACACAGTTTATACTAAATTTTTCATTACTTACTTTGTGATTAAGTAGAGTTAGTAGATAAATCCTGTTGGAGCAACTCACAAACGTCCTCCCGTTGTGAGTCACTTATGCTAATTGCTGGACCCGGATGTGCTTCCTTCTCCCTAGCCTGCGGCTAGCCAGAGGCGGTATACCGAGGTAAAATGGTAGTTATACTGCACAAATCAAAACAAAATTTTAATTTTATTTCTGATAACAATAGAAACCCATGGCTTGAATTACTGCTTGGGCAGGCCTGTATCCGGATGTCTACCGCGCCTCACATGCCCTGTCCTGTGATGATCATAGACATTGCTAGGACATTAAACCTCACCTAACCTAACCGCATCATTCCCAGTTAGTCAACCATCGAAGTACTGATGAAGCTGAATGAGGCTTTACTTCGACGATCGAATGAAACCCAGTGATATTGGTTGTATTCATAGATTAATGGTGAGGTGCAGCTTTCCATGGCGGGGTGTGGCGGCTTTCTATTGCAAGGGTGTGGCTTTCTATGGCGGGGGTTCGACTTTCTACGGCGGCTTATTATGGCGGGGTGTGGCGGCTTTCTACAGCGGGAGTGCGGCTTTCTATGGCGGGGTGTGCGGCTTTCTACCGAGGAGGTGTGGCTTTCTAAGGCAGGGTGTGCGGTTTTCTAAGGCAGGGTGTGCGGCTTTCTAAGGCAGGGTGTGCGGTTTTCTAAGGCAGGGTGTGCGGTTTTCTACAGCAGGGTGTGGCTTTCTATGGCAGGGTGTGCGGTTTTCTACAGCAGGGGTGTGGCTTCTATGAGGGGCTTTAGAACTGACTACTCACAGCTTGGCACTTGTAGAGGATGTCTTCAGTGGAGCTCGTCATGAGCACGGTCTGCAGCCCGAGCAACAGGTAGCGGTTCACGAGACAGTCGAGCGTCAGCTCTTTCACAACTTTGTCCGACAGCATGCCCTGCCACACCATCAGATTGGACAGCAACTGCAAAATGCAGATGGTTGATGATGACTTTAACGCAGTGCCAGTACGAGACCATATTCACAGGGGTGGGGGGAAGTAAGCTGCATTTAGTGTCTCTTTGGTTTCACGCAAACCAGACAGGATGGCCGAATGAATTGAGCATCTGTCTCCATGGGTTCGAATCCTGGTAAAGTCAAACCAATGACTTAAAAATTTACACCTGTCGCTTCCTAGCCAGGTGCTCAACATTATTACAATAGGACAAGGAGCAGTGGACGGAAGAAGACGAATCATCGCGATTGAAATTTCCCCTGCTTAATCAACTAATGTATCAACAACAAAATAATGCCATGTTTATGGAACTCCTGGTGTACATCAGTTTAATGAAGACCATGATATGTGATAAAGTATTGCTACGCACCTTGATACAGGTCCAGAACTGTCGGCTCGAGAAGATGTACGAAGATGAGCTCTTGTTCTCCATCATCCTGTTGAGGAGGCAGAAGTCAAGGTTAGCAAACGAAACGGAACAGTCCAAATGGATATAAATTCAAGTGGGTTTTCTTTGTCCTTTAAAAAAAAAAAGAAGAATTTTAATTAAAAGAAATATAAAATAAAAATCAGGCATCTGATTAGGTGCATGGAAAAAACCTGAATTTTTTAAAGGTTATCATGGAGACACACAGCATCCCATTGAGTCACGAGAGGGATGCAAATAGTGTATTTCAGAGGTGTTTCGGCGGCCAGAAAAAATATATGGAATTTCGGTTTCGGCAGCGCTAAACCGAAATACTTTTAGTTTCAAGCAACTTTTATTTTAAATGGCTAACTTTGGAGATATTTGAAGTGCAAACATGCAGATTTAATTTTGGTGTGCGAACGTAAAAATTCTAACAGGTTCTATTAAGTCAAATTAATAGTTATTCCCTTCTCAGCAACAAATACTTAATACGTGCACCATCATCTAAGTTAGACATATGTAGAATCAAATCTAGATAAGTGCTTTGGTTTCGGAAATCTGACGGTTTCATCGGACTCTGCAGCTATAAGTTGCTGTGACTGGTGTTATCCCGAGGGTGGGTAAGACAATAGATGGACTGTTGTCAGTCGCACACAATAACCGCACAGGCCAGGCACTTAGCAACTTCAACAACCCCATCTTACCTCCCTCCCACTACCATACAATAATACTTCTTTTGTTTGTACATTAGTTGATTAAGATGGGGAAATTTCAATTGCAGACGATTGGTCTTCCTCATTCCACTGCTCCTGGTCCTATCCTAATAATGCTGAGTGCCTGGCTAGGAAGCGACAAGTATACATTTTTAGGTCATTGGTTTGACTCGACCAGGGTTCGAACCTGTTGACTCGACCAGGTTTTGAACCCGTGGGTTCTAATCCCATGACCTACCAAAACAGGAGACCGACGCTCAACTCATTCAGCCATCCCGTTTGGCATATTGAATTACTTATTTACAGAATTATGTCATTTCTTCCTCTTCACCCCCCCTCTTCGTGCCCTCTTTAAATTTGCTCTTCTTTTGGTTCTTTATTCATAGTCGCAAACATCAGTGACTTTATGAACTCATTAGTTGCTTATTGTTTGCATGGGTGATTTATTTGTATTTTGCTATCTCATAATCAGTGTCAGTTTGTTTGTTTTACGTCCTAGCAACATCTAAGGTCATATGGTACAGACTTGTGACAGTGCTCACTCTTGGCAACTTTATAGTGCTGCCCCACTGGGAGACCAGGCCACCAGCACCATGACCTGATATCCCACTCAGTCACATTATCATAACACTGAACCAACCAGTCCTTGCCCTATAATAATAACTCTGAGCGCCTGGCTAGGAAGCGACAAGTATAAATCTTTACGTCATTGGTTTGACTCGACTGGGAACCTATTCCCGATCTACCGCACGTGACGCCCATGATCTACCGATTCGGCCACCGCGTCCGGTCGGGGATACTAAGCCGATTTAACAGAACATGTTACTGATGAGGCCTAAGATGTCTAATATTTCCATTTTACGTTTTCACTTTAATTATCTCTGAAGGCAACATTTTACTTAAAGTTGCATAGTCCGATGGTTTTGAATTTCTGTATTTTTTCTGAGATAAATATATTAGATCGATCACTAGTATCTACTATACATTAGTTCAAAGTTACTTTTATTTTAAATGGTAAACTTTGGAGATATTTTGAGTGCAAACATGGAAAATTAGTTTTGGCAAGCTTGCCAAAACTCTCACACCATAGACTTCTGCAGTAACAGGTTCTGTTAAATTGACTCAGTATTGCTTTCTACGCAGAAACAAATGCTTAATAAGTGCATCAGTATCTAAGTTAGATATGTAAAATCAAATCTAGATAATTGGTTTGGTTTAAAAAATTTGATATTTCATCGGACTATGCAGCTTTAAGTACATTATATTAATGAACCTCATATATATGTAGATAGAAATTACGGCAAAAAGTCTAAATACTCCGAGTATGTAAATTAAAGGACAGATCACATATACCTACTGTTTTGTACATAGAGGTATGAAGACATCGTCACTCAGGGTTTTCCGAAGTCGTCTGACAATCGTTCGCAGTAGTTCCTACAAACAGCAATCACATGCACTATAACATATGAGACTGTCTCAAAAGCAATATGGGACAAAACTTTGCCCATTGTAATGATCAACATACTATCTGCTTATGCATTTGCTCAGGATAAACTGATTTGTTTTTTTATATGGTGTAAATCGCATTAGAATACATATTGATTTGAATCAAATGTCCTTGTGTTTTCAGTGTAACCGTTTCTGTGCTGTTTTGTGTCAATCCTTAAAATGGACAAAAAAAAGAAAAGAATTATCACCTTTTGAGACAGGCTCATATACAAAAACTAGTGTCACATTTAATCAAATATTATCACAGTACATGCCCGTACACTACTGCAGGCAAAGCTTTATGTAACCTCACTGACCATGATCTTTTACAAATATCCTCTGATTTAGTGCAAATTACCGTCAGCCAAATATGTCGATCATAACAATACCAATTACACTAGGTTATAAAAAAATATATATATATACACAAGCGCACACATAACTACCTGGCAGTATATTACACACAGCACCCGTCAGCTTGTGTCATGCCAGTATTTCATTCGGCAGGGATAAAGAGCCGCCTGATCAACTCCCCCCACCCCACCCCCAATTAATTTACAAAAAACAAAAAAACATTCAAATAAATGACACCTGGTCAACTCTGCCAGCATCCATGACAAATACACTTAAAAAGTCAGAGAAAGATTGCATGCAGTAGATAGATACACAACTGAAAGTAACAAACCAAGGAGAACCGCGAAAATATTACTGTCTAGCGGCGAAAACAAGTTATTAGACTTAACCGTTATGGGAAGCATAAATACACCATCACCAAAAAAAAACCCACCTAAAATTAAACGATCAGCAAAAACGCCGAGATGATTCAAAACAATTAAAAAACCCATCGAAACATTGGTTAAGCGAAATGAATTTATATCGCAAACAATTGGCCTTCCTCATTCCACTGTGCCTTGCCATAAGAGTCAGGCAGGGTAGAAGCAAGTATCAAATTGATCGTCTTTGATCCCTTTTTTGGTTTTCTGCGGGTAATTTTTCTCGCCGTATTTGTGTACAAATGATTTCATGGAACATTCAGTAGCCTCATTCTTGGCCCGAGCCGCACAGTGAGGTTCTGCACCCCCGACCCCCAAATGTCCCTAGTTGCCCGGTTACCTGCGTGTTCACCCGGCGTGGTGGCCGAATCGGTAGAGCGCGGCCCTAGCGTGCGGGAGATGGGGGGTTCGATTCCCATTCGAGTCAAACCAATGACTCATAAAATTGATACTTGTCGCTTCCTAGCCAGGCACTCGGCATTAATAGGATAGGGCAAGGACTGGTTAGCTCAGTCATAATGTGACTGAGTGGGATATCGGGTCATGGTGCCAGTGGCCTGATTTCCAAGTGGGGCAACACTATAAAGTCACCATGAGTGCACTGTCACAAATCAGTCCTCATCCTAATATGACCTTAGATGTTGCCAGGACATAAAACAACCGACCAACCTGTGTGTTCTTGCTCTCGGCAGTGATGGTCGGGTAGTCCCGGATGAGCCGCTTCGTCATCTCGGCGAGACGCAGCGTCTGATTGGACGACAGTGGGTCCCATACGCGGTCCACGTGTTCTGCACAATCAACGCAAAAAAAGAGACGGGACCCCCGTTAGAACGGGTCGCACTCCGCACGCCTGAAAGTAACTGGGTCAGCATCGATGATGAGGACGACAAAATACCAAAGGGTCGGTCATTCAGTCAATCACTCACACATGATCCAGGGAGCTAACTTATGTTCTTCGGTCAGCAGATAGAATTCCAACAAATTACGGAGCTGAGGTGGGATGGGTAGGTTGCACACACACACACACACACACACACACACACACACCAGCTTGTCCAGATCAAAAGTAGAAATTTGGTCGGTGGAGGAGGGAATGAGTTCAGGGAAATGAAGTCACCCCCCCCCCCTCCCAACCCCCAGAAAGCGAAAAATGCATTTCGCTTATAAATTCACACATACACCCACACGTATATCTAATTGGCAGACCATGGTTACTATTGCTATTGTCGGTCCGGAAGAAAGCCGGACCAAAGGTTGTACGCTAGAACCATGTAGCCTCACTACTCTGAAAGGCATTTTAGTATTTGGGTGCCTCGAAAATAGCCTCCTCCATAGCGTTCACTTTCTGCAACCATTTGCAATCGAAAGAAGAGCTTTGATTGGATGATACCCACGGCCATTTTGGAGGTGAAAACGCCTCCCTAGTCGAAAAGCGCGACGTCTCGGAGACGACTCCGAGGCACACGTTGAACACAAATTGGGAAAAAAGACATCACGTAACCGTCTCAGAGTCGACTCTGCGGCGTACCCTGAACGTGGCCCAGACCCGAACATGCCCTGCGTGCTGTAGGACCACCATCACCCCCCACCCCCCACCCCCACATCTACATGGAAGTCTACTCAAGTCAGCACGGCTCGCACTACCACTACCACTACGCCATGCTAAGTAAAGATTCCTTTGACTGCAAGTTCAGAGCTAGGGAATCAATGTCAGATTGAATCAAATGTGGCATCGATGTGGACAAGGATAAAATACGAATACCTGTTAGTTTTGGTAAAAGCACCTTTTCTATCAAAGAAGGAATAAGCTTTAGGTCGGGGTCGTTCGGCACTGGCTGCTGGCCCTCGCGGTACCCATAAAACATGAGGGCCTCATACCACGTCATCTCTTCAAAGTCCTCGCAGTTCTCGTCCTGCAGTGGAAACAAAACATGGCGTCAGGCGGCCGGCTATCCAGTGTGCACAGATGACGCCAACAGCACTCAGAAAATGTCTGCACTTAAAGCTGCATAGCCCGATAAAAGTTGGTTGGTTGTTGAAGTTTTACCTCCTGGCAACATCTAAGGTCATATCAGGACGGGCGCCGACTTGTGACAGTGAGCATTCATGGCAGCTTCATAGTGCTGCCCCACTGGGAGACCAGGCCGCCAGAACCATGACCTGATATCCCACTCAGTCACATTATCCTGACACTGAGCCAACCAGTCCTTGCCCTATCCTAATAATGCGGAGCGCCCAGTTAGGAAGCGACAAGTATACATTTTTAAGTCATTAGTTCGACTCGACCAGGGTTTGAACCTGTGAGTTCGAATCCCATGATCTACCAAAACGGGAAACCCATTCGGCCATCCCGTCTGGTGTAGTCCGATAAAAGCACCACATTTTGGAAATCAAAACACTTCCCCAGATTTGATCCAGAGGGATGAAAGTGGTCTCCGGCTAAAATCGTGGAAATCAGGCCGCCAACGGCAAATTTCCGCGATAACGCGGATCTTCTCCCATAGACTTAGCACTGTCAGGGATTCGCGGAAAAATACCGGAAGTCAGTTTTCAACTAACCTTCGACTCCCCCAAGTGTTGTCACATACATATATTATTTTTAAATGTTTAAAGTTAATCGGTAAATATAAATAATCGCGGAAATCCGCGAAACCGCGGAGATCTTTCATCCCTGGATCCAACATATTCAACATTGATACTAGTGCATATATGTGTTGTTGCTGCATAGGAGGGAGCACTAAATCAATTTAATAGAACCTGTTATTGTTGTACTCAATGGTGTCCAGCATTTCAACATGCATGTTAAAATTACATGTGCATGTCTTCACTTCAAATATCTCCAAAGTTAGCCAGTCATAATACAAATAAGTAGATTATAATGATCAACCTAATATATTTATTTCAAATTATGGCAGAAAGTCAAAAGTAATGGACTATACAACTTTAATCTGCACAACATTTAATGTCACACATGGTGTCATCACCGAAGGATTCTACTGTATTATCTCATTATTTCAGATTGTATTTAACAGCATTAACTTCTGTATCTAATTTGTATAAATAGCCACATTTCTATGTGGCCGAACGAAGTGTCCGATGAATAAATCTTACTTGCAATTAGTTATTAAATGCACATTTAATTATATACCGTTAGATACAACCGAAACCTTATGTAAGGCATACATATTTTAAAGATATATTATTGGAGTTTTACATCCAGGTAACATCAAAGGTGGGACAGGATAGGACTCATGACAGCGCGCATCTATGGCGGCTGTATAGTGCTGCCCCACTGTGTGACCAGGCTGCTAGCACCATGACCCGATATTCCACTCAGTCACATTATGATACTGAGCACACAAGTCCCCTTTTCTACCCTAGTAATACTTAACACATGGCCCGTATGCATGACGCGGTGTTAGCGAGCCAAAACTGGTTTTGGCGGGGATTTCTAGGTTAGCGGTGAAAACTCAGTACGGAAGGAGTGGTGTTGGCGCAAACACACCCGAGTGTAAGCTAACACCCCGTCATGCATACGGGCCCAGGCCATGTAGGGACAAGTATAAATTTTGTAGGCCACTGGCTTGACTCGGAGACCAGACAGGATGGCCGAATAAGTTGAGAATCCGTCTCCTCTTTTTGGAGATCGGGGGATCTGAACCCATGGGTTTGTGGGTTTGAACCTTGGTCGAGTCAAACCAATGACATAGAAACATATACTTGTCACTTCCTAGCAAGGCGCTCAGCATTATTAGGATAGGGCAAGGGCTGGTTGGTGCAGTGTCAGAATAATATGACTGAGTGGGATATCAGGTCATGGTGCTGGCAGCCTGGTATCCCAGTGGGGCAGCAATATGAAGTCACCATGAGTGTACACTGTCACAAGTTGGTACCCGTCCTGATAGTTAATGCAGGAAATGCAAGAAATTCACTTGTTTGTTTACTGCAGTTTTACATTCTGGCAAGATCTAAGGTCTTATACGGATGGGCACCGACTTGTGAATGCACACTCATGGCCACTTCATAGTGCTGCCCCACTGGGAGAACAGGCCTCCCGCATGGGAATCCTGTGCTCTTACCGATTCAGCCACTGCATCCGATGAATGTAAGAAATTGTCCAGATATAAAAATATATATTTATATCTGGACAATATAGAATTCATTATGTACCAAGACAGAAATAAAAATCCTACTTTTGTGCAACCAAAATTGTAGTTTCCCTCCAGTACTTAAAATATGAAAAAACAAAGCTGTCAGATAATTAACAATATATATTCTGAATAAAAGTAAGTTATTTAATTAGCATTCAAAGGAATTTATAACATTCAACTACTTTTGAACAAGAAATGTAAGCAGAATCCGACGGATTTGTCCAAAAATAATGCAAAATTATCAAAAGCAGACAAATACGTGAATATCCGACGAAAGTCCTATAATCCGACTCTGTACAAACACTGAGAATGTATGAAATTGCCCAAACACGTAATAATTTTTTATAAATCGGCAGTTCCAGAAAATCCGGTGAGACTTTTCACCCCTGGGACCTGTACATAAATGTCCTACTTCGATAGGGTTCCAGGTAAGTAGTTCGAGACGGAGGAAGGGGTTGAAGAGCTTGGGGAGGCAGAGTCCAATGTAAGCCTGTGAGTAGGTCTCCTCGTAGCGGTACTTCCACTCCTCAAAGCGGCCCCGGATCAGGTCCAGGCGGTGAAACTCCTCGTTCACATCGGCGAACATTGTCGCACAGTCGTGGTCGATTTGCTCTGAAGGATGCAACAACTCTTTGTATATAACAATTATTTCCTTCATTGGCACTGTAATTGTGCAAGTCATAATATTCTTTTTTAAATTATTAAAAAAATAAAGATAATAGAAAAACAAAAAGGCTGACCTTATTTTCATACTATGACAGCACTGTCTTTGAGATCTGCCAGTCGGCTTAATTAATTAAATTTAATTGTTGTTGTTGTACATTAGTTGATTAATCGGAGACAATTTTAATCACGGACAATTGGTCTCCCTTATTCCGAAATACTACTGTCAAAATACTATATAAAAAATCCATCCAGAATTATGGAAATCTGTAAAGGAACAATCTTTATATATTATTTTTGTTTATTTTGGCGCACCATTTAAAAAAAAACAAAAAAACTTTAAGGCTTAGGTAAATCAGGTAATCAATTGAGCTCATACGACTGGAAGCTACCTTTGGCTAGTTTGAACTTTGACATGCTGGGCTTGTTCTCCTCGTCATCTGTGGACATCCCTTCGTGATGATTCTTCAAGCTGAGAGCCTCACGAGCCCGCCGTCGCCGAGCCCTGAAATGTGCACCGAAATGGGAAAAGTAAAGGCCCTGTCACACTACGACGTATGGCGCCGGCGTGTGCATAACGTGTCAAAATTATTTAAAAATCAAAATAGGCCCTCATACAGCAAACATTTTGCACCACGGGGTGTCCCAGCAACATATGAAGCGTACGCGCAGCATATGGCTGGCGTATGTCTACTGTATCCCTACCATATATCGACGTATGCAAAGCATATGACGACGTATACTCGGCGTATTGGGACGTATTTTGATGGTTGGAGGTGACAGGTCCAGCGTATGAGTAATGTATGCCGACGTATCCCTAATGTGCTCCTAACGTATGTCGACGTGCTCCTAACGTATGGCGATGTACCCCTAACATACACATAGCGAATGAGGAATGTATGAGCCACACATTGAAAATTTTGAACATGCACAAAAATTGTTTCGGAGCCTCGACGCACAGCTATTCGAACCCAGACTTCTTGCCGTTCCAGGGCTAGCGTCCTAACCATTAGACAAAGTAGGCTCCCTGATGCAACCCCCCTATCTAGGCCTACTTCTCTATGTCTGTGTGGCTCCTCGTCCGAGGGGTCAGTACAGAGGTTGGTTTTACGTCCTGGCAACATCTAAGGTCATATCAGGACGGGTACCGACTTGTGACAGTGCACACTCATGGCAAATTTATAGTGTTGCCCGACTGGGAGACCAAGCCGCCAGTACCATGACCTGATATCACATTATCATGACATCGAGCCAACCAGTCATTCTCTCCTAATAATGGCAAGTGCCTGGCTAGGAAGCGACAAATATCAATTTTGTAAGTCATTGGTTTGACTCTGATGGGAATTGAACTCCCACTTTCCGCATGGCAGGCCTGCACTCTACTGGTTCGGCCACCGTGTCCGGTAAGTGCAGAGGACTACCATATTAAGTCTAACTGATTAGTACCATACCTGCGGGCTTCTCTCTCTGCAATGCGGCGCTGTTTGTCAGAGTCCTGAAGGGTGCCTTGCATCTTGTTCTGCATTATGAGTTTCACTGTGAAATAAACACCCTTTTTAAATCCTACTTTCTAACAATGTCTTCGACGGGGGATTAAAGCACCATTATTCGCCACTCACTATTTAAATTCATTAATTAGAAATAAATTACGATACTTAGATTTTTTACTATTATAAAATCCAGTCAAGCTCAAGCAACAGCGATGCTAAGCAAGGAAATATTTCACTGAACACGAGAGCAGTTAATTACAAATGATGCTGATCACACAATTCAAGCCTATATACTTTGGTTTACATATTCATATGCGATGTGGGTGTGCATTGCGAATATACTTGTTATGGATTGATATGTCTGCGTTGGGTTTTAATGTGCATTCATGTATTCGATATAGGTGAGGCCGTGTACTTGATGGGGATGGTGGATGCGCATACATGCACATGACATGGGTACATACAAGTGGGTGTGCACTGCGTATATGCTTGTTATGGATTGATATGTCTGCGCTGGGTTTTAATGTGCATACATGTATTAGATATAGGTGAGGCTGTGTACTTGATGGGGATGGTGGACGCGCATACATGCACATGACATGGGTACATACATGTGGGTGTGCACTGCTTATATGCTTGTTATGGATTGATATGTCTGCGCTGGGTTTTAATGTGCATACATGTATTCGATATAGGTGCAGCCGTGTACTTGATGGGGATGGTGGATGCACATACATGCACATTACATGTCTACATACATGTACTTGATGTAAGTGTGTACATGTACTTGATGTTGGTGCGTATGTGCGTGGCATTAACATGTTCTTGGTGGGGATGGTGGATGCACATAAATATACATTACATGGGAACATGTATGTACTTGATGTGAGTGTATACATTTACTTGATGTGGGTGTGTATATGTGCTTGGTGTTAAGGTGCATACATGTACTTGGCATTAATGTCGCTACATGTGTTTGATGTGAGTATGTGCATGTGCTTGGTGTTAATGGTCATACATGTACATGGACGTGTACATGTACTTGGCATCAATGTAGCTACATGTGTTTGATGTGAGTCTGTGCATGTGCTTGGTGTTAATGGTCATACATGTACATGTACTTGGCATTAATGTCGCTACATGTGTTTGATGTGAGTCTGTGCATGTGCTTGGTGTTAATGGTCATACATGTACATGGATGTGTACATGTACTTGGCATCAATGTAGCTACATGTGTTTGATGTGAGTCTGCATGTGCTTGGTGTTAATGGTCATACATGTACATGTACTTGGCATTAATGTCGTTACATTTGTTTGATGTGAGTCTGTGCATGTGCTTGGTGTTAATGGTCATACATGTACATGTACTTGGCATTAATGTCGCTACATGTGCTTAATGTGAGTCTGTACATGTGCTTGGTGTTAATACATATACATGGACGTGTACATGTACTTGGCATTAATGTGCTTGATGTGAGTGCTACATGTGCTTGATGTGAGTGTGTACATGTGCTTGGTGTTAATGTGCATACATGTACATGGATGTGTACACTTACTTGGTGTTAATGTGCATACATGCACTTGATGTTGGTTTGTTTGTTTGTTTTATGTCCTCACAACATCTAAGGTCATATCAGGATGGGTACCGACTTGTGACAGTGCGCACTCAAGACGACTTTATAAGTGCTGCCCCATTGGGAGACCAGGCTGCCAGGACCATGACCTGATATCCCACTCAGTCACATTATCCTGACACTGAACCACCCAGGCCTTGCCCTTTGGTTTGACTCGACCAGGGTTCGAACCCACAAACCCATGGGTTCGGATCCCCCAATCTCCCAAAACAGGAGACGGACGCTCAACTAATTCGGCCACCCCGTCTGGTACATGTACTTGATGTGGGTATGTGCATCGACATACATGTGCATGTGATGAGCCCGGTTCGTGCGCGGCTATACTCACCATCCTCCGACTGGTCCTTCAGGTCGTCCTGCCTGCGCTGTACCAGCCCCTCAGCACGCACCCTGAGGTGGTGGTTCATGCTCCGCTCCAGGAAGTTGATTGATGGCACCTGAAGGAAACCAACACAACGCACCCAAGTCAAGTCATGCCGAATACTCAACACACGGCATTCCAGCACCAAAATTAAGTCAGCTGTCTACATTGATGTTTCTCATTGTAGTAGAAACTAACGATATAAGAACCGAAAAGATGTTAATATCAAGCATTAAACTAGAAATTACCGTTCAACAACAAACAATAAGAAAAATGAGGTTATAACCATGTGATAAGTTTGCATATACAGAGCACAGCATATAAGTGTGCTGAAATAAGAAGAATCAAAATAGATGCGTTTCGTTTGATTAAGAATAATTACATAAAAGATCATTAAAAAGAAAAGAGAAATAAGGTAAACAAATTAATAGCTCAACAATTTCAGTGTCGCTATAATATGAGCCCATGAGCATTATCTAATCGATTTGTGCATTTTATATTTGTCTTGCGACAGGTGAGCAACTATCAAAACTACGAATGTCAAGAACTGAAATGTGTTAATAAAAAGCATTGACTGACAAGAAAGGGGCACAGAGAAAACCTAATACATCAGAAGTTCCCCACTTGGTAAACAGAGAATGCCAGGAATTCATCCATCAATTTGATTTAATTAGTTTCCTTGGAGTGAAATGGCGAAGCCAACTGGGGAAAACAAAATTCCCCACCAACAAGAGACCCGAAAAGCATCTATTATTTGACGCAACACAAGAACAGAACTAAATTTTTTTTTTTTAAACCCAGTTGGTTTCCCAGGGGCTGTGAGGTCCACGTTGGCCAATGCCTTGAACCCAGACTTTAAAACCACGGGCAATTGAAATAACAAATTATAAATGCCACCTAAGAGCAATATCCTTTCAAAATAACTATCGCATGGTTCCTGGCAACAATTTAAATTAAACACTTTTTTAAAGCTAAATATATATTTGTTACTTATATTTTTTCGCAAAAGAAACGAGACACAATAGCATGGCCCCTGTCACACCCTGTTGGACCCAAAAAAGGAAGCTTTTTTTTTTTTTTAAATAAAATAATTTCTTTTTTGAATGTATCCAAAAACTCCTTGTTGCTACCCACCTTTTCATTGAGACATTCAACCAAGTCTCTCACATACCCCCTCATTTCCTGGAAGAACCTGTACTGCTCCTCCAGGCCTCCTTGCGAGTCTTTGCACTTTGTGATGCTCAACTCGCAAGACTCGAGTCGCAACACTATATCAGAACGCTCATTTATGTGTGCCCTGTGCACGCTTGTCAATGTGTCTAACCTGCAAAGGGACAGAAATCAGGATTCATTTAGCAAGAAGAGCCGTGGCCATCATGCAGTATTTATCTTAGTATCCAAAGGGTCTATTTAAAACTGCATAGTCCAAAGATTTTTGAATTTCTGCAATAGTTGTAAGATAACACCAACACTACAACTGGCCAGCATTGAAAATAAGCCTGGGTACCCCGGCTTATATGCTATGGACAGTATAAATCCAGCCTCAATAAAAAATTAAAAAATTTAAAGAAAAGAAAAAAGACAATAAATATAATTAGGTTGATCATTATAATTTACCGTACATACTTTAGTTTGAAGTGATTAAAAAAAAACATGAATGGCTAAATTCCGTGATATTTGGAGTGAATACATGGCAAATTAATTATGGTGGGAACGTTGAAATGCTGGACACCATAGGCTTCAGCAGAAACAGGTTCTATTACTTCGATGCAGTAGTTAGTACTGAAGTTGGATTTAAGGGCCTTGTTAGTTTCGAAAAAAAGTAAAAGTAAAGCTTGTTTTATTTAACAACACCTCTAAAGTACATTGATTTTCGTATCATCGGCTATTGGATGTCAAACATATGGTCATTCTGACATATTTCTTTTGGAGGAAAACCGCTGCAGCCACATAGGCTACTCTTTTCGATAAGCAGCAAGGCATCTTTTATATGCACTTTCCCACAGACAGGACAGTACAACCTTTGATGAACCACATGTGGACCACTGGTGTGAAAATTGTATGCCCTTATTGGTCTAAGTAGGTTCAAATAGCAATAACCTTTTTTTAATTTACATTTGTTGATTGAAGTGAGGAAATTTTAATTGTGGACAATTTGTCTTCATTTCACTGCTCTGCGCACCATCCGAATAACGTCAACCGCCAGCCCAGTTAGTGACAGGCATCAATTTTCGAAATCTCTGATTATAGTTGGCCGAGATCAAACCCATGACTTCACTCATAGGAAGCGAGCACTCTACTCACTCGGCCATCATTCTGTTTAGCTGTGACGTAATTGCTTACTACTGACAACAGAAGAATAGGTACAATTAACTGAAAATATAACATCAGAAATGTGATTACAGATTAATAATAATAATAATATAATATTTAATAATTTACGTACATCGTCAACTATAACCAACTCTACTTTAGTTCCGAGTAGCTTTGATGGGAATCGACTAACCTTGGATACCAAAGTAAACATACAATGTTTGCTTAATTAGAAAGGGATAAACAATAAATTCATTCAGCTTAAAGCAAACACACTAAGTTTAGGAAATTTCCAGAGACCTTGTAACATTTCACACATTAAGTACCTCAGTGACAAAGACAGAAGGGTTGTATGGGGTGTCACACTTGGTGGCTTAGACCCCTTATTTGTCGATGACTGGAACAAAAGTTTGTTTGTTTGTTTGTTGTTGTTTTACGTCCAAGCAACATCTAAGGTCATATCAGAACGGGGGAACAAAAGTGGAACAAACGTGGGTTCAACACATATCTGAGGAAAAAAAGTATTTTAAAAATATAATTCCAGTGATCACATTTGGCTCTGCATTTATGCATTTTTCGCATAATAAATCTGCACAGAACAAAATAGTTTAGCATAAAGGGCATATGCATAGATGCCGAATTGGTCAGATATGGACCTACTTTATTTCACCAAATGGGAAATGGGCCCACCGTTTCAATTTCGCCCAGTGATCCTCGTGAAATAAGAGTAACACTTGTACTGTTGGGATACCGGGCGTGGTCGAATCGGCAGAGCGTGGGCCTCGCGCGTGGAAGGTCGGCAGTTCGGTTCCCGGTCGAGTCAAATCAATGACCTATAAAATTGATACTTGTCGCTTCCTAGCCTGGCGCTCGGCATTAATAGGATAGGACAAGGACTGGTTAGCTCAGTGTCAGGATAATGTGACTGAGTGGGATAACAGGTCATTGTGCCTGAGGCCTGATTTCCCAGTGGGTCAGCACTATAAAAGTCACCATGAATGCGCATTGTCACAAGTCGGTACCCATCCTGCTATGACCTTAGATGTTGCCAGGATGCAAAACTCCAACAACCAACCATACTGTTGGGTTAAACTAGCGGTCCACGACTAAGGGCAGATACTCCACACTAACAGCCCTAGGATGAAGACGGCACTACAACTCAGGGATACAAGTGATTTCAGAAAGGAAATTGACAGCTAGGTGTGTGATTATATGGTCATAACAAGTGGCAGTGGACGCCCTCCAAGGATAGTCTAGACTGACTGGTCAGTTGAATAGAGCTAGGATAATGCTACGAGTCCTGGATGAAACCTGACTTCCAGTATTTTCCCTGTGATTCCCTGACAATGCTTAAGCCTATGAGAGAATTGTTGTTGTTGTTGTGTGTGATGAATTTATTTATCCTGCTCATAATGTTTAAGAGTGTTAACACTTGTTTTCACTGCTGAGAAGCATTAATCCAATTTTATTTAAAGCTTTTCGCAGAAATTCACCCCAACTCAGTATTGCGAAGGCCGAACACCATCAGCCAGCGACTGGCCCAATGACAGCGTGACCCCAACACTGGCCAGCACAGAGAGCCATGGGTGGAGTTAAATGGTTCAACTTCTTCTGGAATTTTGTGCTGATATCAGATAGTAAAAAGCAGAAAATATACAGATTTAAATTGTTTGTTTGTTGAGGTTTTATGGCCTAAATATTTTAGAAACAACACAAAATCGCAGATTTATAAAAATATCACAGAAAATGAGAAATCCGCAGAGATTTCATCCCTGACAACTACAATACAAGACAAGGTTTCTGCACCTTCTGACATACTAAATTCCATTGTTTCTCATAAAAATGACTATAAAATTCCGTGATATATTTAGACCAAAATGACCATATTTTCATGATTTTCAATGACTGATGCACTCAATTTTTTTTTTTTTTTTTAAATTGAGGCTGTATTTATACTGTCCATAGCATATAAGCCTGGGTATTCAGGCTTGTTTTCAATGCTGGCCAGCTGTAGTGTTGGTGTTGTCTTATCACACAGTAGCTGCTGATAAGGTATTTGATTGCCTGTATTTCAGTAGCAGATAGATAGTTGGTTGGTCTGGTTAGTACTATAGTAGTCTATGTTAATTTTTTTGGATTTTCTTGGCATATATGTGCTTTATTTTTTCTACTCTTATTTCTAGACTAGCCTACTCCTATTTACATATCATAGGCTTGTACGCAGCTGTGAGGTGTGTTATCTGGGTGCTTTTGGTATGGTTACCTTCCATTGGGCGTCTCGCTGGTGGGCCGTGACATGTATCACCTGCCCTTTTGCGGTGCAGCTTAGTTGGGGGTTCCTAGCCTTATTTTGCACAGATATTTTTTGTATGTTTTTAGGTCAGGAATTTGTCGTTCCTTTACTGTTTGGGCATTCCACACCTTGGCAGCCATTTCTAGCGTGCTTCTCTCGTGAGCTTTTATTTGGCTTCTGGTCTGCTTTAGTAGTGGCGCATTATTTGCTCTAGTTGCCCTTTGTGGTTTTGTTAGGAGTTTATTGTCTTGACTATAGCTGTATGCTAATGTTTTCAGATGAATTATTCTCCTATTTTCTAGCAATTTTACTTTGGTTCTTTTGTGTATGTCATAGGTGGGGTGCAGCTTGTCTACTCTGAGGCAGATTTTCAGGGCTCTGTTCTGTAGTGTTTGCAGTTTTTTTAGAAGTTCTTTCTTTGCACCCATGTAGTTTACATCTCCATAGTCAAAATAGGGTAGCACCATGCCCTTGAAGATTTTTATTGACATTTCTTGTGTCATGTAGTCTCTTAGCTTTGCAAATAGCCACAGTTTGTGGTTTACCTTTTGGACAATTTTGTTTATACATAGGTTGTAGTTTAGTTGGCTGTCCAACTCAAGGCCTAGGTATTTGTAATGGTCTACATTTTCTAGTGTTTGGCTTCCTAGCTTACAGTGTAGTTTTCTTTCTGGCATTTGTTTATGCGAGAAGAGAACTGTTTTTGACTTGCTTGTGTTGATGGTTATTTTGTTGGACTCACACCACTCATCCAGTTTTAGTAGGAGCTTGTTTAGTTTAGTTATTACCTCCTCTTCTGTGGTGCCGTTTGCATATATGACTGTGTCATCTGCATATAGTTGGAGGCATTCGGTTTGTAACCATTTTTCAAGATCGTTTATGTAGATTATAAAGAGCAGTGGCCCTAGCACTGACCCTTGGGGTACACCACATGTGACCGGTTGGTTGTCTGATAGTGTATTGTTTATTTTTGTTCTCTGTTGCCTGTCTTTCAGGTAGCATTTTATCCAGTCCATAGTGTTGGATTTTATGCCCATGGATTCTAGTTTTTCCAATAGTATGTTATGGTCTACTGTATCGAATGCTTTGCTGAAGTCAATGAAGGCTGCTCCAACTAATTGTTTTTGGTTCATTGACGCCAATATGTCATTTGTTAGGTTAGCTATTGTTTTAGATGTGGAGTGCAGTTTCCTGAAACCTCCTTGTCTTTCGTTTAGTATATTGTTTTTTTCCAGGTGTTCATTTATGTGTCTATGTAGCACTTTTTCAATGAGCTTGCCTGGGGTTTGAAGAATCGATATTGGCCTGTAGTTTCCCATGTTTTGTTTGTCTCCACTTTTGTGGATAGGGGTAATGGTTGCCATTTTCCAGGCTGAGATAAAATGCCCCTGTTCAAAGGAGATGTTGAATAGGTCGACTATAGTGGCTGGGATGGCTTGGAGTGCCTCTTTCAGCATTTTGGTTGGTATTTCGTCTATTCCACTTGGTTTATTTGTGTCTATGTCATTTATTAGTTTTTTTTACTTCTATTATATCTGTTTTGCAGGTGGGGATTTCATTCTGCACAGTTCCTGATCTATTTTCCCACCTTTTTTTAAATTTTCCTGACAGCGTTTGTCCTATTGTGGCAAAGTGCGTGTTCAGTTTGTTTGCTGCATCTTTGTCTGAGAGTATTGTCCCTTCGTTATCTTGGAAGGTTGTGTGCTCTTCTTTGTTATTTTTGGGAATAATAGGTCTACATTCTTCCAGAATCTGTTTGTATTGCTTCCCCAGTCTCTGTCCTGCTTTATTATGTATTTCTTTTTTGCTGTTCTCACAGCTTTGAGAGAGTGGTTTCTGGCAATATGGTAGGCCAGTTTGTCTTCTATAGAAGTCAGCATCCCATGTTTGCCCCAAACTACATGCAACACTAATTCCAATTTGATAGTAGATCGCAACCTCACTTTTATTAATACAGGGTTCCTACCCATTTTGACATCTCAAATTCTAGGACTTTCCAGGTCTCCAAGGAACCTTACGAACCCTGTAATAGCAGTAAAAGGTCATATTCATGGAAATTTAAAAAAAAGCAAATATATTCTACAAATTGAGAAAAGCCCCATGACTTTATCAATGATAGTCCAAATTCCATGATTTTCAAAGGTAAAATGGAGGGGCGGGGGGAGGGTCTCTCTTATTTTCTTCTTCTCTTTTAAAAAATAAATCTGTGATAGTCAATCATTCTAAAGAGCTGCGGGAGGGAACCCTGCACCAGCAGTTAGTTACCTGTCCTGTAGGTTTTTCTTGGCCATTTCCAGGGATATGGGCAGGTTAGCGAGCGCCTGCTGAGTTTCCGACTGTGCCCTCAGCGGTGTAACAGTACTCATCGTGTCGGGCGCATTCGGGTTGAAGATGTTGGACGACTGGGAGTACATGTACTGGTCGTAGGAACTGCCGTTGCTGCCTGCACCAGGCTCCGTCGTCGTCGTAGGGGCCACCTAGGGTGGGGGCATCAACCAAACCATTTTTATAAATTACATTTTTTCCCTTTAAATTGATTTTTGTCGGTAATCATTTTTATTTCATTTTTTTAACATTAGTTAGGGGGAAATTTCAATCACATACAATTGGTCTTCCTCATTCCACTGCTCTTTTCTTTATTCTAGTGTGATGGCCCACGGTCTTCGACACTGCCACGCACTCATGGAAGAATGCCAAGATTGAGTACAGTACGCTTGCAACTGGTTTATTACCAAACCTATCTGCTCTCTGCGGCGTCAACAGTCAACTGACCCGCCCCCTAACTCGCCAGGTCCCACATCACCTCTATAGATGGATGGGGGGTGTGCTAGCCACTCACGGTAGAGGGAAGCCCAGTCGGGGCTCTGCCCGGTGGCTAGTGTGCCGCCACCCAGTTCAGTGTAACTGCGTAGGTGTGCGGCGTAGTGTCTGCCGCCACCGCGTGGTAGTGGGGCTCATGTACAGACCACGACACTAGTAATGCCAAACTCCAGGCTAGGTAGCGACAAGTAGAAATTCTAACGTAATTGGTTTGAGTCGGCCAGGGAGTTCGAATCCCAAGACCTACCAAAATGGCAGGCACTCCAACTCATTCAGCCATCCCGTCTAGTGCCGGTTTTGTTGTTGTAGTGATTGGTTGTTGGAGTTTTACATCCTGGCAACATCTAAGGTCATACCAGGACGGTGTTGTACATTAGTTGATTAAGCAGTGGGAAATTTCAATCGTGGACAATTGCTAAGCCTTTCGGGTGATTACAAGTACACAAATGCAGACAATACACTTCTATGTACATAGTAGCAGGTGGTACCTGTGGAATGCTGACACCTTTACGGATCTGCTGCTCTTCCCACTCTCTCTCGTGATCACTGTCCTCGCTGTTACTCCGGTCTAGAAATGAAAATCAAGTGTCCATCTTAAGAGCCATACAATTTGCTCAACGGCCAGTTTGCTCCAGCGACACAAACTGCACTATGCCATAAGCAGTCTAGGCAAATACAGCACCGCTCAACTGAAGAATATTCCACAATTTTACTTAATGCTTCATGAGCTCCTCAGAGCGTCCGAAAGAAGGGCGGGGGTGGCTGGTGTCACATCCGAATTAATGTTGCATAGTCCGATGGTTTTGAGTTTTTGTCATTTTTTCTGAGATTATTATATTTATTTGATTGTTATAATCTACCTTACTTTAGTTTAAAGTTACTTTTATTTGAAATGGCTAACTTTTGAGATATTTGAAGTGTAAGCATGTACAATTAGTTTTGGCAAGCATGCCAAAATTCTGACAGCATAGACTTCTGAAAGTAACAGGTTCTATTAAATTGACTTCAGTGTTTGTTCCCTCCTATGTGGTGACAAATGCTTGAAAAGTGCATCAGTATTTAAGGTTGATATGTAGAAATAAATCTAGATAATTGTTTTGGCTTTGAAAATTTGATGCTTCATCGGACTATGCAGCTTTAAGAGAAGGCAGACCTGTTTGATTACACGCTGTGTAAGACTAGAGATTCGGTGTGATTACATGCTGCACCGTATTATTAAGACTGGGTGTGATTACACAATGTGCATGATTACTAAGCTCTGGTGTGATTACATCCTGCGCTGTATTACTAAGATTCGATGTGATTACACACTGTGCATGATTACTAAGCTCTGCACCGTATTACTAAGATTTAGTGTGATTACACGCTGTGCATGATTACTAAATGTGATTACACGCTGTGCCGTATTACTAAGATCCGGTGTGATTACATGCTGCACCATATTAGTAAGATTAGATGTGATTACATGCTGTGCATGATCACTAAGATTGAGTGTGATCACATGCTGCGCCGTATTACTAAGATCCGATGTGATTACATGCTATGCATGATTACTAAGATTGGGTGTGATGAGATGCTGCACCGTATTACTAAGATTGGGTGTGATTACACACTGTGTACGATTACTAAGATTGGGTGTGATTGCAGTCATATTACTAAGATCGGGTGTGATTACACAGTGCCGTATTACTAAGATCGGGTGTGATTACATGCTGTGCCATATTACTAAGATCCTGGGTGATTACATGCTGCGCTGTATTACTAAGATCCGGTGTGATTACACGCTGTGCAGGATTACTTCGCTGCTTCCTGTGCCCACCTTCCTGTGCCGTGATGATCGACTCCTGCATCTTCCTGAGCTCCTTCTCCCGCGTGTTGATGCTGAAGCTGAGTGGCTCATCGTCCTCATCACTGTGGTCGTGGTCCTCCTCCCTGTACAATGCAAAGGCATAATTGGTTGGTTGGTCATTGTAGTTTTATGTCCTGGCAACACCTCAGGTCATATCAGGACGGACACCGACTTATGACAGCACACTCATGGCGACTTTATAGTGCTGCCCCACTGGGAAATCAGGCCACCGGCACCCTGACCCAATACCCCACTCAGTCACATTATACCGACACTGACCCAAACCAGTCCTTTCCCTCTCCTATTAATGCCGAGCACCAGGCCAGGAAGCGACAAGTATCAATTTGATAAGTAATTGGTTTGACTCGACCAGGAACCAAACTCCCGATATCCCGCACGCGAGGCCTGCGCTCTACTGATTCGAGCACTGTGCCCGGTAATAAAAGATGTCATTGTAAAGCTGCACAGTTCGATGAAAACAACACATTTTCGAAAGAAATGCACATTAAAACTCTGACAACATAGTATTTGAAAGCTACAGTTTCTATTGATTTTACTTAATATACCCGTTTCAATTCTGTGCAGCAACAAATGCTTAATAAGCGTACTTGTATCCAAGTTGGATATGCAGAATCAAAGCTAGATTCCCCCCCCCCCCCCCAAAAAAAACACCCCAACATGTAATGCTTCCACTGGACTATGCATTTTTAAACAATAACCAATCAGGTTACATGAAATAAAAAGTTTTGAAGCTCAGACACAGATTACTGCTACAAGCATGGTTTATAGTTTCTTTTTAAACATATCGACATACTTTTTCTGCTGCTGCATGGTTCTACACTTTGGGTTGACACATTACCTTTCCTGTCAATAGAGGCATTCCAGCATACGCCTACCTGATAAGTCGTGACCCAGAATCATGCGCCTTCTCTGGCTCGGCCTCCAGAGGAAGGTAGTCGCCCAGGTCACGTGCCTGCTGCCGCTTCTTCCGAGCCATGTGAATCATATGTGCATCTGGGATAACGCCAGCTGTTTGGGGGCAACACGACGCAGAGCAAAGCGTTAGAACTTTATCAGCGAATACCACAAATTGTGCTTTATAACCTTTTATTTTAAAGTTGTATAGTCCGATGGTTTTGAATTTGTCATTTTCTCAGATAAATATCTCAGGTTGATGGATCTACCTTAGTTTAGTTTGAAGAAACTTATATTTTAAATGGATAGCTTTTGAGGTATTTGAAGTGCAAGAATGTAAAATTAATTGTGGCAAGTACGCCAAAACCCTTCTGCATTAACATATTATATTAAATAACCTCAGTATTCCCTTTTATGTGCCGACAAATATTTGATGAATGCACCAGTATTTAAGTTAAGTATGTAGAACTAAATCTAGATAATTGCTTTGGTTTGGAAATTTTGATGTTTTCATCGGACTATGCAGCTTTAATAGGGCTTATCTCAATGCTTTTGTAGCGGGGTACATTGACCGGTCCAGCTGCAATGCCACATACACCGGTAGAAGTATGTATGGTGAGGGAAGCCTCGGTAGTCTAATCGTTAGGATGGCAGCAGTATGGGTCCGTCCCGATTTAGGCGCAATGTTTCCCATTTGCAGAAACACCCTCCAGGACACTCTTTTACATCTCAGATTCAGTACCATCTTTTATCTCAACACTTTTCTTCTTTTTCATCTCAGATTCAGTACCATCTTCTGTTATCTCAAAACTTTTCTTCTTTTACATGTCAGATTCAGTACTATTGTAGTAGGCTGCACTGACCTCTCAGGCAAGTAACCACATAGACAGGTAGGCGTGGGTGGTGTGTTGATCTCAGGGAGCCTAGGTGGTGTAATGGTTAGCACACTGGCCCGGAATGCAAAGAGATGTGGGTTCGAGTCCCGCTCTAGGCGCAATATTTCCCATTTTCATCACCCCCATGACACTGGTTGCCGTGACCATGATCCTATACACGCTATGCGCTGTATGGTTGTTTAACCTGCCCTGTGTATGTATGTGTAAGTGCATTGCCTGTATGTATGTAATTGTAAGCATTACAAGACTTACAATTCCAGGGGGACGAGTGTAGTAGGCTGCACTGACCTCTCAGGCAAGTAACCACATAGACAGGTAGGCGTGGGTAGTGTGTTGATCTCAGGGAGCCTAGGTGGTGTAATGGTTAGCACACTGGCCCGGAATGCAAAGAGATGTGGGTTCGAGTCCCGCTCTAGGCGCAATATTTCCCATTTTCATCACCCCCATGACACTATCTTCTCTTACCTCAACACTTTTCTTCTTTTTCATCTCAGATTCAGTACTATTTTTGCAGTGATTTTCACACCTCAATTCACACCATGGAAGCTAAACCAGCACTTCACATATCCATTCACCTGAACAGAGCCTACACAAAAACATCGACCATACCTTCAACCTGCAAGATTCATTTTTCTAATCAAAATCGCAGGTACCATTTAATACTTCCGATTATGATGGTGTAACTATGCGGATATAATTGTAAGAATAAAGAAGCCATACATTGATTGACCCGCTGAAACAAAATACATGCAAACTTTTATGACCTCAAAATAAAATTCCCCTAAATAAGAACAAAGAAATAATCAATCAGCGTAAACCGCTTACCCTCTAATATCTTGTCGAATGCTCTCCTCCGTTTTCTTTCCTCCTCCCGGTCCTTTTCTTCCTGTACCGAGTCGTTGCTTGTGTCACTATGATTGTCCACACTGTCCTTCGCCGAGTCATCCAGCGCATCAGCATCGCCAATCGCACCAGATCCATTCTTGTCACTGGTCTTCAATAGCGAGGCAGAAAGATAAAAAAAAACCAGACCGATCAGACTGTGAAGCAGGAATGAAAATGACCTTTGATAACGAAAAAAGCACCCAAAAAACCCAGTGAATTCTACGGCGAACTATAGTTAGTCTCAGCAGAAGATAACATTCACCAGGCAGAATATATGCTGAATAGTAGAGAAAATGGGCCTGCCAGAAGAATTCTGTATGAAACCTGACTTCTGGTATGCCCTTCACGCCCCCCCCCCCCACCTCCCGCGATCCCCTGTCAGTGCTAAGTCCATGGAAGGATTTGATTGATTGGTTGTTGCAGTTTTACATCCTGGCAACATCTAAGGTCATATCAGGACGGGTACCGACTTGTGGCAGTGTGCACTCATGGGGACTTTATAGTGCTGCCCCACTGGCAGACCAGGCCGCCAGCTCCATGACCTGATATCCCACTCAATCATATTATCCTGACACAACCAGTCCTTGCACTATCCTAAAAATGCCGAGTACCAGGCTAGGAAGCAACAAATATCAATTTTATAAGTCATTGGTTTGACTCGACCGGGAAACGAACTCCTGATCTCCCGCAGGCAGGGCCCGCGCTCTACCGATTCGGCCATCGCGTCCGGTAAGTCCATAGAAAGAATGTCTGCATTTTCACAGAATGCGACCCTTTACCCTAGGGCACAAGACTACTGTGGGAACCGCCGTGCTCCCGGTCACTAATAACAGGCCAACGGTCATCACCTCTTCCCAATTTCTAATGATATATATGTAAATTTTGGAGAAAATATATCATATTATTAAAAAATACTGTAAAAATTGTTCAAATATTTGTTTTGTATTATAAACATTAGAACACACGGATTATCAACAACTCCGAAAATCCGCGAAATCGAGCCGTTTCTACCCTCATGTATATAAATTATGGTAGGACAGTAACTTTTTCCCCCCCACTTGTCCAATCGGGCAAATGACTGAATCTTCTACTTGCCCGAATAGCAAAACTACTTGCCCAAGCCAAAGTCAGCCAATTTAAACTGAAAAACTGCTACTGCAGATCAGAAAAATAATGACTTGCCTGTTCAGTCAGGTCACCGAGGACATCATCTGCCCGACCAAGTAAATTAGGTGCCCCGGGCAACCCTTATTCTCCTACCCTGTGAATGAGCCTGGTACGTCTTATCCTACTACATATGAAATAGCAGCACAGACAAGTTTGTTTCTTGGGGTTTTACACTCAAGCAACATCTATGGTGATATCAGGACAGGCACCAGCACCATGACCCGATATCCTACTCAGTTACATCCTACCCAGTGCTGCCCTCTATCTTAGTAAGCCTGAATACCAGGCTATGTAGCAACACGTATCCAATTTGTATGGCATTGGTTTGACGTGGCAGAGTTTCGAACTCCCGACCTTCACTGGAAGCCTGCGCTCTACCGATTGGGCCACAATATTTGTTGGGAATAGACCGCTTAAATACCGGAAAAATAGGTAGACATCTATTCCCTCACTGTTTTGCAATTTAAAAGGCAAGCCTACAATTAAATTACAATAAAACGATATATAAAGATATTTTCCGATTAAAAACACATGAATGCGATCTGTTGTTATAATAGGTGAAGTTGGTGGCCAGACAAATGCTTTGCATCGATCGCTCGATGGCTAAATATATTTCAAAACACATTTTCATTGCGCATTAAAACCTGCGGTATGAGTAGAAAATAACACTATTACTCATTGCGCATTAAAACCTGCGGTACGAGTAGAAAATAACACTATTACTCATTGCGCATTAAAACCCACGGTATGAGTAGAAAATAACACTCTTACTCATTGCGCATTAAAACCTGCGGTACGAGTAGAAAATAACACTCTTACTCATTGCGCATTAAAACCCGCGGTATGAGTAGAAAATAACACTCTTACTCATTGCGCATTAAAACCCACGGTATGAGTAGAAAATAACACTCTTACTCATTGTGCATTAAAACCTGCGGTATGAGTAGAAAATAACACTCTTACTCATAGTGTCATGTAAACACTATCTGTAATAAGAGGTGATAAAACATATAACAGCAATTTATACTCTGTGATACATGTGATAGACTGGATCAGGAATACTACCACTGTACCAGTTATTGACTGATCCACTGTCTTTAATGAATAAATTGACAAATTTAATATATCATGTACCAAATATCACTGCCCCCTGTATTTTAACCCCCCCCCCCCCACGTCAATTCCGAAAGGAATATTTTAATGATAAGATGAAGGCTATGCAACATCTGATAAATATAAAAATATAATATTACATGTACTCCAGGCGCTCTTACCGGTACAACAGTTTGGGGGTTGAGGGCACTTTGGACTGCCTCTCTTTGCTGCTCCTCCTCCCTCTCACGACGGCTCTCCTTCTTTAACAATTTGGCCCGATGCTTGCTGCGACTCGACTTCTTCACCTTGAACGCATCATCTGTAAGCAGAGATTTGAGTGTCAATATACACTCAATAAATAGCGCTATTTAACGAAAATCGGAGGCAGCACGTGACTTCCCGCTAATAAACCAGTACAGAACTCCCACTAGGCTTACCTGCCAAGTGGGACAAGGTTTTTTCTGGAGTCTCAAATGCATTGTCAGTCTGGTCACTTTCCAAAAGTGGCTGAGCATAATTTGAAACATGATACACACCAAGGGATTCAAACTACTAAAATGAACCAATCACACTCTCACATATAATAAGGCCATGGATGGAAGGTAGAAAGATAGCTTTAGTCATTCAATCATATTTCAAGCATGTGTATGCATTATTTGTGGAAATACAAGAGGGCAAACTTGAGCAAAAATCGACGGGCTTGGGCCTTGTCCTATACGGTTATAGAGTGAGGGGGCATACTTACAAATAAGTGAGGTTTGTATATTTATTTTCATTGAATTACTTCGATTGATGTACTTCAAATGCCAACCGTGGAACTAGTAATACCCATATATATACAAATTATATTTACTTGAATGGGAATTGAGCGACTATGTATTTTCTCGTTATTTCCTTAGTATTTTACTAAGTGGAGAGCTATGAAGTTTATCTGGTGTATTTATTCCGCTCCCATGCGATATCCACATAAAAGGCAATTCCGAATCAACAATATACTAACAGTATTAATAATACAGTGGTTAGTCTGTACATTTGCAATATGAGTGCCATGGAGGGAAATCACTGTTATTCCAATAACATTATTATGTCAAGAAATTGAAGAATGCCAAGGCAAGGTTTATCTTGGACCAGGCTAGATCATGAATGATCATCATCATACTAGATGCACACCACCAGATTGGTACTATGGTCGATTTATCAATGTCATGGTTAAAATATTCCAACGCATAATTATAAACAGAATAAAGCTAGACATAAATAAACACATTTTTCTTGTCCTCACGCATCGTCCCATAGGAAAAGTTGACCGCATGCAGTGTTGCAGCACACAAACAACCCCTATAAAACTAGGTACTCCAAACTAAATTTTTTTCTTTTCACAAAGTTAATTTGTAAATGATACAGTTAAAAAGATCCTATCATTCTAATTATAAATATATATATAATAAAAGAAAGTTGGTCTAACAGTCCCCGAGTTTTGAATTTGTTAATATTTAATTTTCACTAACCATTGATTAAATCCTTAAAAAATTAATATATCTGGTTCTATTTAAGATATTGACTTGATTGTTGTACCAAAATGATCAGAATGCAAATGTGATTACATCGTCTTTAAGCTATATGAAAAAAAAAATTTAAATCTAGAAAATGTGCTTGTTCTAATTAGCACAGCCATCCTTATGGTTATGTAGAAACTGCTTAATGAGTGCTTAATGGTGGTGAACGATCTACAATTTTGTAGAGAAAGAATTTTTGCTGTGTAATTTTTCTCATGAAAAATATTGAGTGAAGTGAGGCTTTATGATCACTCTAAAGTTTTCAAACTTCCATTTTAAACATTTCTCACCAGATGTCAGCCATAATGAATACGAAACTAAAGCTAGTAATCTCTACTTTACTGTGAAAGTAATTATTTTTTTGCTCTGATACACTCACTCACAGCACAGAACATTCAAAGTCAGGTAGTGTGCTGGGAGCAGGCCTTCTATTTTTCCAGTGGCCAGTCAGCATCAGTCTTTGTTTAGAATACCTAATAAAACATTATTTTTCTTGTTTTATTCATGCACAGTAAAAATCTTGAGTGTAGATTTGAATGTTTAAAATACAAATATTCGGGAACGTAATTTTCTAGAATATGCGACAGCTGAACTGAGAAAAGAACTCAAAAGTCACCCAACTTTCAGTGATCGGCCACGCTAATCAGTAAATGGCCGCCATATAAATTTAATATAATCGGTTTGTTAAACATATTACCCGTTTATGTGCCAAGTGGTTTGTTTCTATATGGTGTGGTTTTAGAGATATTTCAGCTTTTCTGTATTAAAGATTTTAGGTTGTTGTAGGTCGCCATATTGGTTTTCATGAATCCCAGCGAGTGCTGAGAGAGGTAACTATATGCCTATTTATTCATTCACTATCATTTTTGTCTTCTATCTTTATATGAAAAGTACATTTTGAAATGCTTAATTTGATATGCTGTGTTCTTCATTGAATGAAATTCCTTTCTTGGCAGCTCGATGGTTGCCATAGAAACCTACATTTTTAGGTGATCTAATTAGGTATGTGCACGTCCGCACTACGCGACGGCCGTTTACTGCCAAATATCTGTTCCCAGAAAAAAACGTTCTAATATCAGAGGGGTGCCCCAAAATGCTTGCTTTTCATTGGCTCTTAGGGTTATCCTCATGAATTTCAGCCTATGGCATAGATAAAATGTCCATCTACAACCTCGTGTTTACAATTTGCAAATCCATTCACGTTTTCTGTGTCTGTGCACATTTAGAAGATTTTACTTGATTTCAACACTCAAACGACACCTTCTATATATCTTGGACAGCTTTAAAAGGTAGGCAGACATTTAAATCTGTTATTAATTGACCATTGTGTGAAGTTTCATGATGGTGTAAGGTCGAAAAGGTACTTTGCTAGGCATAGGTCCCCAAAGTTTCAAAGATCCATCATATTAATGACGACCGAAAATCCACAAATATGTCACTAATGTGTGCATTTATTTTTGTTTTAATGGGTGGAATCGACAGAGCAGATAGGCATCTACTTACAGTGAAAACTTCATTTAGATATCTCGATTATTTAGGAAGTTAGAACAAAAAATTACTAAATTATTAAATATATAGGTTTTGGGACACACTTGTAATGCTAAAACATTAAAACAAAGGAAGAAGACTTAATGTTTCATGCATATATGATAGTTATAGTAGACTTACTTGTAAGTTGACATATGAATCTTAAGGATGAAATTAGAACTATAATGGACCCATGAATATACTCATTACACAATGAGAAATTCCTATAATCTTTCTGAATCACGAATGTATTCATTTACTTTTATTTTAATGGTGAAAATCCTCCAAGTCACTCACTCACTTTTATTTTAATGTGTGGAAGATATATCGATTATTAAGCAAGTTAGAACAAAAAATGACTAAATATCTAGATTTTGGGTCACACACTTGTAATGCTAAAGCCTTAAAACAAAGACAGAAAATTACCCCTCATTACTGAAATTGAAATAGCTCTAGCACCCTTAATAATCAACCGATTGACATGATTATTGGATGTTCTTGTATAGTTGTCAAAGCTCTTTCCAACAATACAATCCATTTTCAGATTGGTGTGGTTTGAAAATGTTGTCCACATTGCTAATCTAATTTTTTTGTTATCAGTTTTGATAAGCTGGGGTGGGGTGATCTGCCATACAAAGAACCTTGGTGTGAATTTTGATCAGGATCTGATCATTAATAAAGAAACTACAGAGGAATGTTCTTAAAATTAGTCTATTTAACAGTCCTAAATAATAGGTATGTTGCAAAAATTTGTTAATTTACCATATAGAAATGATACTCATACCATTGTAAAGAGCCAAACAAATGCTTTTAAATAACACAAAGATCATGCATATTGGTCTAGTATTAAGAAAGTTATGATTTTTTATTTATTAAAAAATAGCATGTTTTTTTGTCCTGTAATTAGAATGAAACAAAGGGAATGGGTGTGACCCTAAACAATGCAAACTGAATGAAAAAACTGCATAACTTCAGTAGCTTTCATGATATGTACATGGTTTTTGTAATAGTTTAAAGAGAAGAAAAGGTCCTTTTTAGGGCTGCATCAAAGCCTGAGTTTGTATTATTAATTATTTAATTAACTAGTTATTTATTAATTAATTAATTAATCTCGATGACTAGCTCAACCACAAAATATGCCATAACTTCCTTAAATTTCATTATATTTACAAGATTTTGGTAATAGATTATAAACAAGAAAAGGTCCATTTTAAGGCTGCACCAAAGCCTGATTTTGTATTATTAAGTAATTAACTGGGCACAAGTCGCGCACGGCAGAGGTGAGCCTATCAGAAGTCCTCCCACCCCCCTGCGCCCCTTGCCGAAGTCGCGCAACCCATGACACTTTCCGATTCAAACTTAACTACTTTTGATGTATAAGATCGTGATAATATTTGGTATAATGTGAGAAAAGACATTAATAATTTGGGCCTCATATTTTTTATTTATCCCCAAAGTGATTTTGAACTGATTTGAGCATCCGAAAATGAGTGCAAATGTTTGAAATGGTGTCACAAACGAACGAATCAACAGAAATGAACAATTCGAAAACGAGACCGTTCAGAGATTTCCTTATATATGACGTCATCGGGATTCCCTGGTATTTCCATCCGTTAACCAATGAGAAGCGATTTTGGTAGGCATGTCAACACCCGTTTGCGCACTGCCGATCACAGCGATCGGGGACAACACGGTGGCGACGCATCGCGGGGATGTCAACATACCTATAAATAAGGCACTTCCCTAATGCATTAGCTAATACAAAAGATCTGAAAACAACTTTCAAATGTACATATCTCACTCAATTTTTGGAATATCTTAAAAATTCAAAAAGCATTATGCATTTGATTCATTGGAGCTTCCAAAGAAATTATAATTTGAATGCTTGGAATAATTTGAAAATTTTAGTGGGGTACCTATTATTATTAATACCGACCCACCCACAGGGAGGCTAATGACTAACACGTGTACATATATACATATACATGAACAATATATCCATAAACAATACCCACAGAGGATTTCGTCAAAATCCAGCAACCGGAAACGGAAATAGGCCTCTATGGGCGCCGCCATTTGTAAACTAGTGTTGAATAACAAAAATCCAGCAAACGGAAACGGAAATCGCTTGTCAAACTTCGGTCCGCAGCAATCAAGGTCGACGACAGCTATTGGTTAATAATATATCAAAACAAATGCCCACTGCCATAGACTTTGCCGATACATGCAGTTCAAAACTTAGTTTATTCAAAATTAAAAGAAATAAATAACAATTTGGCATAAACATGGATGCACAAATGAAATATTAATAGTTTACTCCGTGGAAACGACGGCCGTATTCGGGTTACCCGAGTTGATAGAATTTCAAATCAAACAACGCGAGTGGAGTAAAACAAAAATCATAAAATACTTTGCTGTAGTTATATCGGTGGGTTGGTCCTAAGCTAGGTACCCCGGAATCCGCCGGGAGCGCCACTGTCGCGGTGCGATAAAACTCGTACAACTTCTAGCGACTTTCTGACCAGCCCAGTCATGTCGGAAAACGGCACCACATGTGCAACACATGCACACTGCATTGACTGCTACATCTGGGTTTGAACCACAACAGACTGGGGCACAGATAGAGACCATTTTCAGTGCTGTGTGACATTTGAAAGGCATTTTACAAAGCCATTCAAGTCTTCAGATGCAGAAATCAGAGCTAAGACTGCCGGGAAAGTGCATGTTAACTATCATAATGGGAAACTTTAGCATTTTATCTTCCTAAAACTGGTCTTACATTGACTCTAACTGGAATCGCAACTCTACAATTTGATGGCCAAAAGTTGGTGTTTTGACTGGATTCTGACTCACGCGCGGCCCGCGCCCCCGGGAGGGTCGAGGGATGCGTCGGGTCCAGTAGTTATTAAATCAACGGTGTTTGGTGGTGTTTGGTTGGGTTGTTGTTGGTTTGGTTGTTGTTGGTTTGTTGTTTGTTTGATGTTGGTGGTTGTTGGTGGTTTGGTTGGTGGTTTGGTTGTTTTGACTGGATTCTCTAGTTGAGTGACTCATGCGCGGCCCCCGCGGGAGGGTCGAGGGATGCGTCGGCTACGTTAGTCGTTAGATCAACGGTGTTTTGTTGTGTTTGGTGGTGTTTGGTTTGGTTGTTGTTGGTTTGGTTGTTGGTTTGATGTTGGTGGTTGTTTGGTTGTTGGTTTGGTTGTTTTGACTGGATTCTCTAGTTGAGTGACTCACGCGCGGCCCCCGCGGGAGGCGTCGGCTACGTTAGTCGTTAGATCAACGGTGTTTTGTTGTGTTTGGTGGTGTTTGGTTTGGTTGTTGTTGGTTTGGTTGTTGGTTTGGTTGTTGGTTTGGTTGTTGTTGGTTTGATTTTGGTTGTTGGTGGTTTGGTTGGTGGTTTGGTGGTTTTGACTGGATTCTCTAGTTGAGTGACTCATGCGCGGCCCCCGCGGGAGGGTCGAGGGATGCGTCGGCTACGTTAGTCGTTAGATCAACGGTGTTTGGTGGTGTTTGGTTTGGTTGTTGGTTTGGTTGTTGTTGGTTTGATGTTGGTGGTTTGTTGTTGGTGGTTGTTTGGTTGTCGGTTTGGTTGTTTTGACTGGATTCTCTAGTTGAGTGACTCACGCGCGGCCCCCGCGGGAGGGTCGAGGGATGCGTCGGCTACGTTAGTCGTTAGATCAACGGTGTTTTGTTGTGTTTGGTGGTGTTTGGTTTGGTTGTTGTTGGTTTGGTTGTTGGTTTGGTTGTTGTTGGTTTGATGTTGGTGGTTTGTTGTTGGTGGTTGTTGGTTGGTGGTTTGGTTGTTTTGACTGGATTCTCTAGTTGAGTGACTCACGCGCGGCCCCCGCGGGAGGGTCGAGGGATGCGTCGGCTACGTTAGTCGTTAGATCTACGGTGTTTTGTTGTGTTTGGTGGTGTTTGGTTGGGTTGTTGTTGGTTTGGTTGTTGGTGGTTGTTTGTTGGTGGTGGTTTGGTTGTTGGTGGTTTGTTGTTGTTGGTGGTTGTTTGTTGTTTAATGTTTGGATTTATGGTTGCCATGGAAACCAACATTTTTCTGTGATCTAATTTGTTTATATATCAGCTTTGATAAGCTGAGATGATTTGCCATACCAAGAATCACCTTGATGTCAGTTTTGATCAGGATCAAACCATTAATAAAGAAACTGCAGTTATGGGCATGATTGTATTACGGTTGCCATGGAAACCAACATTTTTATGGTTGCCACGGAAACCTACATTTCTCTGTGATCTAATTTATTTATATCAGTTTTGATAAGCTGAGGTGATTTGCCAGACCAAGAAGAACCTTGATGTGACATTTCATCGGGATCTGACCATTATTAAAAAAAGAGCTACAGTGACTGATATTGTAGGCGGGAGTGGTTGTATTACGGTTGCCATGGAAACCTACATTTTCCTGTGATCTAATTTTTGTATATCCGTATATCCGTTTTGATAAGCTGGGGTGATTTGGTATAAGAAGAAGAACCTTGATGTCAAGTTTGATCAGGATCAAACCATTAATAAAGAAACTGCAGTTGTAGGCATGATTGTATTACGGTTGCCATGGAAACCAACATTTCTCTGTGATCTAATTTTTTTATATCAGTTTTGATAAGCTGAGGTGATTTGACAGACCAAGAAGAACCTTGATGTGAAATTTCATCAGGATCTGACCATTATTTAAAAATAGCTACAGTTGACTCATATTGTAGGTGGGAGTGATTGCATTATGGTTGCCATGGAAACCTACATTTTCCGGTGATCTAATTTTTGTATATCAGTTTTGATAAGCTGGGGTGATTTGGTATACGAAGAAGAACCTTGGTATGAAGTTTGATCAAGATAGGATCATTAATAAAGAAACTACAAGGAAATGTTGTTATAATTAGTCTATTTAACAGCCCTAAATAAGGCACTTCTCTAGTGCATTAGCTAATACAAAAAATCTTAAATTCAAATGCACATATCTCATTCAATTTTTGGAATATCTTAAAAATTCAAAAAGCATATTGCTTTTGATTCATTGGAGCTTCCAATGAAATTATAATTTGAATGTTTGGAATAATTTGAAAATTGTACTGGGGTACCTACCTTAGTTAGTACCTAAGCATTGCTTATTCATATTATAATATTAAAGTTACGCTTGACGTCGCCACCGACACTGTGTCAAGTACGCTCCTATAGAAAATATTATTAACGTTTATAAAATTGTACATACCTTCATTTAAATCCTCCCCAAAACTCAGGGTAGCTTTCTTCTTCGCTACAGCTTCATCTAAGCCAAGGGTACTTCGGGTTTTCTTTTTTTTGTTGAGCGACTTGCGCATGTTGGATGCAGCCTGAAAGACTGATGTCTGCTGTTCTCCGTCTTCGCCATCTCCTGCTGCTTGCGACCCTTGATTCTCATCCCCAGATTCACTTCCATGTGTTTGTCGTGATCTAAAATTTCGTTTGGGCTTTTTAAACAAGCTCATTGCGACTATTTTGACATTTATCGATGAAGAGCGCCGCTGATTTTTCCAAACAAAATGGCGCTCATATAGTAGGGAATTGTGGGAAATACTCTTGAACAGGTGCGCTTACTTTGGCTTACTGCAACCATTCTGTCTTATTTTTAAATCGGTATAAATATATTGGAATACATGTGATACTTATGTTGATTGATTATTATTCAAAATATGGGCATGTGATTGTCTAATTGTGGATGTTACATCAAACCCACACTGCTCCTGTTCACTGCACAATCTCATATATTAAGGTGTGTCGAATGTGATACAGATGTGTTCTTGGTGTGGCCCACACTGCACGAGCTATTGGTCCAACCACGTGTACTATGTGTAGAGGCTAGATCAGGGGGGAAAGTAGTGTGACACCTAGTTTTAACTTGTTCTCGGTACGAGTGCAGATTAACAAAATGGAGAAATTGAATATTTATATTTAGATGTGTTTACATTCTGTATTCTGCCATATATAAAGTCCTAATTGCTATGGATTTTGTAGAAGAAATCGATTTCAAGGAGCTCCAGTTCGGAGAGGTGAGATGCAACACAGTCATTCCACTATATGACAGTAAACTATTTCAACGTAGATATATTCATCTGCATAGCCATAGGCATAGGCTTAGCCATCATGGCATAGGCCATAGGCATAGTGATACTGATACTGATAGTGAATAAGTGATAGTGATACTCTTGACTCTAGACTGTCCATAGTATTCTCGATGTCGGCTTGACGTCACAACCCCGGAAACTAGGCCGCGAAGGGTAAAATACCGCAGTGATTTGTGCTGCAGCAATGCTATGTCTATGCGGAGCATTTATTTTTGCCAAATAAATTAAAAAGCTTTCATCGACATCGGATCGATTAAAAATATCTGGCTGTCACATTAGGTTTTTTTGCGGGAGCGTACGGCGGCGTAGGCGCGTTACGTCATATACGTCGGCTTACGCCCCCATACGCTACGCATACACCGTCATGTGCCGGCATACGCCACCATTCACTTTCTCACATCCGCCCGTCCAAATTTTGTTGTGCATGCTCAAGAGATCTCGACCTACGGGAGCATATGGTTCATACGCTAGTCATACGCCGGCATATGCTCCTCGTACGCTAGGGGTACGCCGGCGTATGCTAGGGGTATGCTGGCGTACTCTACTCATACGCTCAACTCGCGTCACGGGCGTATCTCTGGCGTATGAAGTGTACGCAGAACCTACGAGTTGCGTATGGGAGCGTATTCGTAGCGTATGCAAAGCATATGAGTAGCGTATGGCGGCGTATGCCCGATCTATGGTCTTGGTATATAAAGGCGACGCACTATATACCCAGGAGCCACCAGGTGGCGGACCGATGAGAGATAACATAGGTCTCGCATACGCTTCGCATACGCTCCTCATACGCTCCTCATACACTCCACATGCCAATCAAAACGTAAAAAAATATCACAGTACGCTCCTCATAGGTTACGCATATGCTCAAAAACACCTGAGAGGTCACCAAAGGTCACGATACGTCATCCCGCGCAGTTTTTTCCCATTTTCGACGTAGGTTTTCAATACGCTCCCGCCATACGCCGTAATGTGACAGGGCCTTTAATGCGCGATTGAAGAGGAAGATCTGAAGTATTTAATTTAACCTAAGAGCAATTTTCTCTGAAAGTATTAAAAACAGAGATACTGTAGTAGTCTGCACTGACCTCTCAGGCAAGTAACCACATAGACAGGTAGGCATGGGGAGTGTATTGATATCAGGGAGCCTAGGTGGTGTAATGGTTAGCACACTGGCCCGGAATGCAAAGAGACGTGGGTTCGAGTCCTGCTCTAGGCGCAATATTTCCCATTTTCATCACCCCCATGACACTGGTTGCCGTGATCAGGATCCTGTACAAGCTTTGCGCTGTATGGTTGTTGAACCTACCCTGTGTATGTATGTGTTAGTGCATTGCCTGTATGTATGTAATTGTAAGCATTACAAGACTTACAATTCCAGGGGGACGAGTGTAGTAGTCTGCACTGACCTCTCAGGCAAGTAACCACATAGACAGGTAGGCGTGGGGAGTATTGATATCAGGGAGCCTAGGTGGTGTAATGGTTAGCACACTGGCCCGGAATGCAAAGAGATGTGGGTTCGAGTCCCGCTCTAGGCACAGTATTTCCCATTTTCATCATCCCCACGACAATACTAATGAAAGTTGGGATATTCTCAGTGTCAGTCCCAGTGTTAGCCTTACCAGATCATGGCCTCAAAACTATTTTCGCAAAATAACTTCCAATTGGTTGATAGAAAAAAAGCTGAATGTGAAATTGTACAGAAAGATCTGAACTATTTAATAGAAACAAGAGAAATTTGCTTTCAAATCACCAAAAAGCACAAATTACTGTGATAGTTAGGGTAGTTTTAATGTTGTCTCTATGACAGTGGCATTTGTTTTACCCTTCGCGCGTTGTGAACGCAAAAAGTGCCCCGATGTCTGATATCGAGAATATGTAGTATCTCATGAATATGTATTATGTAGATAAAGCGTTCACCCCGTACTACAGTGCACGGGTGAAAACCAACCCATTAGAAAAGCTCGCGAAGAATTTCGACATGCTGGAGAAATGAACTGAGCTGGTAAACTCTTAATTTAAATTAAGAAGCAAAATATATTCTTCATATAAATCTTCATATTTCCCCGCTACTTCTGATTTGAAAAATATAATAAAACATGTAGCTTAAGGAACTTTAAAAATAAAACGGATGGCATTATATCGCTGTCATCTTGCCTTTTTGCATTCTCGCTCATTTCACCAACTCTGCACCGACATATGTAGCCATTTGATCCTGGAACCAGAGTTTCTAGTTCTTGTTCCATACTAAAGCTATTTTCGCCTGTATTTAGACTATGTTAGGGTTCACCCCTGTACTGGAAGTACGGGGTGAAACTTTTCTCTGATGAATATGGCCCTATGAGTATGATAGTATCATTCATAGGGCCATATTCATGAGATACTACTACTACTAGTAGTGGTAGTACTTACTAAAATAATGAGTAGATCAGGGATGAAAGTAGATAAAAGATTCACCCCATACTTTCAGTACAGGGATGAACCCTAGCGTAGTCTAAATACGGGTGAAAATAATTTTAGTATGGAACAGGAACTAGAAACTGTGGTTCCAGGATCAAATGCAAAAAGACCAGATGGTGGCAATAAAATGCTGTCGGTTTTATTTTAGAAGTTCCTTAAACTACATGTTTTATTATATTTTTCAAATCAGAAGTAGCGGGTAAATATGAAGATTTATGTGAAGAATATATTTTGCTTCTTAAATTAAGAATTTACCCGCTCAGTTCATTTCCCTGCCATGTCGAAATCTTTTGCTAGTTTTTCTAATAGGTTAGTTTTCATCCCTGTGCTGAATGTACGGGGTGAATCCTTTATCTCGGATGAAAGATCTCCACGATTTTGTGGATTTCCGCGATTTTTGGTAATCGCTGATTAACTATCGCAAAATGTCATGATTCAATGAGAGCAATTGATCAGCCACAATCCCATATACAAGGGCCGGATTTTCCTGATATGACCTTATATGTTGCTAGGACGTAAAGCCAAAATGATCTAAGAAAAACAATGAAAATGCGGAAATTCTGTCTTATACCTAGGTCACAAATGCTGCGATCGCAGTATGCTGCTGCGGTCTGCGGTGTGGCTTGCAGTTTATGCAAATGTTATGGTGTTACGGTCTGCGGTTTATCTATTCACAAATCATACGGTCACCGCAGGGCATCTTGTTTATTTTTACACATCTTTAATATATACAAACGGTGTAACTTTCTTAATATTGATCACACAAACATGAATATTGTACCGTATTGATATTCCTTTTATGCTATATTCATTGCTGTAAAATAAAAGGTGACCGTACAATGTACTTGCGGCCTGCGGTGTTGCAATTTTGCGAAGTTAAGATTACTACAACTTAAAACAACCGCAACTTTTGCGGTGAGCAAAATACCGCATGGTGACCGTAACCCACTGTTCGGTCTGGCCGATGCAGCGACTTATGGTCACCACAAGCATGCCATAATGCATTTGTGACCGAGGCATTAGGCTTCGCAGTGTCTGGGAATTGCGGAAAATTCCAGATGGGGAACATACTCTTCCGAGTAAAGTCTTTGCACCATGCCTATGGCCAAGTATTAGACTCTCTTTGGACAGTGTTCTTTCTGCTGTTGTTATCCAACTCTGTGCCAATACAAACAAGTAGCCATTTGATACTGGAATCAGAGATTCCTCTTCCGGTTCCATACTAAAGCAGTTTTCGCCAGCTTTTATATCGGGTTGGTATTCACCCCTGTACTACAAGTACGTGGTGAATCTTTTATCTAATGAGATACTAGATAAAAGATTCACCCCATACTTCAGTAACTAGATACAAGATTTGTTGTGTTTGTTATTGCTTTACGTCCTATCAACATCTAAGGTCGTATCAGGACTGGTACCGACTTGTGACAGTACACACTCATGGCAACTTTATAGTGCTGCTCCACTGGGAGAACAGGCTGCCGGCACCGTGACCTGATATCCCACTCAGTCACAATATCCTGACACTGAGCCAACCAGTCCTTGCTCTATCCTGATAATGCAAAGCGCCTGGCTAGGAAGCGACAAGTATCAATTTTCATGTCGTTGGTTTGACTCGACCACAAACCCATAGGTTCATTCAGCCATCCCATCTGGTGGTAGATAAAAGATTCACCCCTTACTTACTGTAGTAGGGGTGAACGTCAACATAGTCTAAATACTGGCGAAAATAGGTTTAGCATGGAAAAGGAAGTGCAATCTCTGGCTACAGTATCAAATAGCTACTTATATCGCCACAGAGTTGGTGCAATGAGAGAGAATGCAAAAAGACAAGATGGCGGACATTTAAGGTGCATTTAAGTACGTTTTATTATATTTTTCAAATCAGAAGTAGTGGGTAAATATGAAGATGTATATGAAGAATATATCTTGCTTTTTAAATTAAGAATTTTATTTGCTCAGTTCATTTCCCTTGTGCATTTAGATCTAGACAAGTCTGGTCACTCAGACTAGTGTTAGAGCCATATCCAGAGTCAGTTTTACTTATTTTATTCAAGTTTTTATTTATATCCTATGGTTAATGACATATATGTAGAGCTAGAAAATGAGTAGGGATAATCAGATATTGGTTAAATATATTTCTCTGAAACAAGTCTCTGTTAACACATTTGGCATTTTAATATTTAGAACAAGAATAGACGAGCTCGCCATTCCAGCCACTCGGTGCATTGTGGGATGTGTGGAAGAAAAACAAACCCGTGCAAACACATGGCTAATGTTAAGACATTGGGTGCAGCAATGAAATGTGCTAGTTTCAGCTCATCTCAGCTCTTGTTTGAAACATAGAATACCAACTAACAATTTTTATATAATCAATTAAGATGTTAATCTTTTATCTAGCATTGCATTTACATCAATCTAATCAGCACATCTTATACCATCTGCATTTAGATTTAGACAAATCTGGGCACTCAGAATAGTGTTAGAGCCATAACCAGAGTCAGTTTTACTTATTTTATTCATGTTTTTATTTATATCCTATGGATAATAAAATTTGTTGGGCTAGGAAATGGGTAGGGTTAATCAGACATTGGTTATATATTTCTTTGAAACAAGATTTTGTTGACACATTTGACATTTTAATATTTAAAACAAGAATTACTAATCAATGGTGATGTAAACATCAGGCATCAGCCTGTAAAGTGACTGAAATTGTATGCTTATTAGCTCAAAATGCTTAATTATGGAGAATTGTATCTTAAACATATTCATGTTTGTGCCAAATTGTTCTGTGTTCCTATTAATTTTGAATAAAATCCAAGTTTTGCCCTATGCGTATCGGCAAACTCAATGGCCAGACGCCTTTGCTTTGCTCTCGTCTCCGTTTTCAGCGTATGCACTATCGGAATGGCGATCTTGTCTATTAACAATGGTGATGTGGATATTGTTTTGTGTGGAATTGTATGTTTCTTAGCTCAAGATGCTTAACTATGGCTAGTTTTGTCTTAAATATATTCATTATATCATTATAAAATATATTGCATGTGTGCATCCATGTTTACACCAAATTGTTATGTATTTCTAATAATTTTGAATAAAATCGAAGTTTTGCCCTAGGCGTATCGGCAAACTCAATGGCCGGGCCCATTCGTTTTGCTGCCCATGATGGAATCTAGAAAATCGCACCATATACCATATAATCGCTTTGCACACAAAGAGACAACATATTTATCAATCTGATGATGCTAATTTGATAAAACAGTAATTTGCCATCTAGCAGGGCTGAGCACTGCAATGTTGGTCCCATAGAGATATCATTGGTGACCTGGGCCGCATTCAGGGTCCGTCTCCGAGACATCTCCGCAATGCTTTTTGGCTTATTTCCGTTCAGGGGGCGTCTCCGAGAAGTCTCCCTTTTCAGACAGGAGAAAAAAAGCGCCTCGATAATGGCCACCGTATTCAGCGGTTTCAGCCAATCAGAGCGCTTCTTTTCCATTGCAAATGGCTGTCGCCTTTGGGGGCGGCCATTTTTGAGGCGACCAACTGCTTTTGCCGTTCAGACTAGCGTGACGTCAAGGATTTCCCCCGAGACGTCTCGGAGGCATACCCTGAACGCAGCCCTGCTTTGTCAAGTTGGTCCTATGGGATGATGCGTGAGGACCGTTTCACGCGGATTTGCAAGTCTATCTAAGTAGATACAGCAGCTGTAACACGTAGACAAATAACTAAATTAATAAGTTTACTAACTGTTAGGCTTATGCCAAGTTATGGCATATTTGTATATATATATATATTTAATGGCTTAATTCAAAACTGGAGGCAGAACCTCATGAAATATGTGAACGCTTAGATATTCCTATTATATTAGGGTTGAGGAGACATTTCAGAAAGTAACTTCACCTTAAGCCACACCTCGATGTTGATATTCCGTGGGAAAATTCAAAATTCCATGTGCATTGGCCATATGCAATTGCATTGCAAGTCACCTTTTTTGCGAGTTTTTTAAACAGTGTTTAGCTAATTGTCGTGCACAATTGTCAATATTGCTCTAATCCTTCAAAATAAAAAAAATAAGTCAATATTTATCATCACATAATATTTCCGCGCCCTTACCTGATGGATCGGATTATTAGTATAGGCCAGGGCTGGTTGACTCAGTATCATGATATGACCGAATGGGATATATGGTCATGGTGCTGGTTAGATAAAAGATTCACCCCATACTACAGTAGCCTGAGAAGAGGTGAAGAACAACCCTATATAAAAAGTGGAGAAGATGTGGGTAAATGTAACCAGCACATAAATTCTTAATCTAAGAAGTAAAATATATTCTTCACATATCTTGATATATTTCATCTCAACTTTTGAACTGATTAGTAGATTGGTCCAGTAGATCAATGAACTTCAAAGTTTGAATTGACACAGCTCACATGTCAACATGGCAGCCATTGGCAGGAAGTTGATAGGTTCCTGGGTAATAATCCAATCTGAAAAGAATCAGAGGTGAAACTTCTATATAGGTGCTGGTTGCATAGTATCACAGTGTCACACTGACAGCACTGTAAAGTCGCCATGAGTGTGCAATGTCACGAGTCTTGATATGACCTTAGATGCTCATATGATGTAAATATACGCTTTTATTTAAATCCAATAAATAAACAATCACTCATTCATTCGCTGACTTTGACTAATTTTAGGCATATACTATAAAACCTCTCTAACCGATAACTTCCACAGATTGACCACTCCCCTGCATTGATCGCTTTATTTGGGTCCCAAACGATCGCCCATACAATACCATTGTAACAATAGCAAAAACGCCCTAAATCAACCACCTCCCTAAATAAACCATTTTAAGTCAGTCCCATGGTCGGTAGATTTAGAGATGTTTTACTGTATTTATATTAGCTTCTGTGTTCTGCCAGTGTTTCATGTTATTGATTGATTGTTTAAGATTGTCGGTCGTGGTGCATTTGGCGTGGTGAGCCGTGCACGATGGAAGGACATGGACGTAGCCGTGAAGCTGATTGAGACTGAGTCGGAGAAGAAAGCGTTCATCACCGAGCTGACCCAGCTGTCGCGTGTCAACCATCCCAACATCGTCAAGCTCTACGGGGCGTGCACCAAGCAGCCAGTGTGTCTAGTCATGGAGTACGCCGAGGGGGGATCTCTTTACAATGGTGAGCCAGAGCTAAATATCTGGTCACCTGATTTGTTTCAAAACATATACCATATTCTCATGAGTTAACGCCCATGTTTGGGCTAACACCCAACCTCCCACTTGGCCAATATTTCGTAGACGCCCACCCCTTAAACGCCAATGTGTGGATAAAGGTCCACACCCCACTTCAGTGATTTGCCCAGGGCGTTAACCCACAAGAATATGGTATATATATATTTTACCTCAGCACTTCGGCTCTGGCTACTCAAAGCCCAGGGAGAAGGAAGCACTTCCGGGTCCAGCAATTAGCATAATCAGCTCACAGCAGGAGGATGTCTTATGAGCAGCTCTGGCAGTTTTTCTACATTTACTACAAAACCAAGCAGGTTAGTATCTTTCAAACTCGATACATTGGTTCAGTTCATGTTAGCAGTCACGTACAAAGTCTTTTGAAACTTTTCGATAAGTTATTACTGTTTTACAGCTTAGTTTCGATCGGTTTTGACATGATCGATAGAACAATGCCGTCATTGTTCAGTTTTAATTAATTAAGCCACCCTTTGCCGAACGGAGAGATGTTTGGCAGGAGCCACTTACATCGTTAGGGATTTTTTCCCTGGGTTTCATTAGATTCCCCATTTGTGATTCTCGTTAAGGCGTACCTCCGAGTCCTATAGTATTTTCTTCAACTTGTTGGCGAAGAAAGCCACCGGTGGGAGAAGTTCATAGGTACTTAGAGTGTGGGAAGGCATCGCTACACTGGTCCCTACCCCTCATTTGGATCGGTTCGCTACCCATACTGCGACTGTCTGTTCGCCATACGCCTGCATTAACAACCTTGTTAACGCCATAAATACACATCTAGTATAATTATACTCTAATTATCAGTGTGCTATTCAGCCTAAACAATGCCTAATCATTGTTTTTCGGTTTTACTCACAGTCTCGGAGCCATGGCGGAGTAAGGAAGAGGCAACTGACACACTTAGTGCTGATGAAGACGCCACACCGCCGGCGCAGGTACAACAGTCACCATCATCAGAACAACAAGATTCTGAGGAGGCGGGGGGGGGGGGTATGACACCAGCCCCGGCCCAGCTGACCTAGACGAGCAGGTTGCCAGGCTGGTACAACAGAAGATGGAGGAAATGTTACCATCGAGAGTGGCTTCCTCTAAGAAGAAGTGGACTAAGGTCCTGCTTGACTCAGATGAGTCTAAATGGGAGGATCTGTCGGAGTATCAGGCCTCAACTGACGACGAGTCAGAAGAGGTGTTTGTGTCGGCTGAAGTGCAAACACAAGAAAAGAGATCGCTCTTCCCGAAGGAGATGAGTACACGAGAGCCCGCAAAAAGAAGCCATTCTTGAAGAAGAGCAAGAAGAAGACTAAGAATAGGAGGAAACACAAATCTTCCTTCTCTGACTCTTGGTAAGACTCTTCGACAACGGGCTCTGACTCCAATACGAAGCACAAGGGCAAGTATGCAAAATTGTGTGGGAAGGAAACAAAAAAGTGCAAAGTGCAGAGGCATAAAAAGATTCATATCACAACACTCATGAGGAAGACCATCCAAGGGCACTTTAATGCCTTCAAGCCGGCCGAGGTAATTATTAAGATGGCTGAGAAGTTTACGGTAATAAAAGGGATCCCGGAATCGGCCATCGAAGAGATGGATCCTGAGGTGAAACTCAGCGAGGAGCGCAAGAAGTTTGAGTTGGCTCTCCATGCGGTATACAAAGGGGTACTCTCAGCTCTGACAGCCATCGCGCCCATTGCGAACAGGATGATGGCAGAGAACAAGTTCTCATCACTCTGCGATGATATGAAGGGAGGGATTGCTTTACTTACAGCAACAAGCAACTTCCTCTCCTACAGGTGGTTTGAGAATGTGTTTAAGGCGGTCTGCACAGACGCAGGCAAAGAGGTGGCATGGTCCAAGAAAATCACGGACAACGATGGGAAGGAATACACACTATTCCTTGAACCAAAGCCCATCAAGAGAAAGCCACTAGACAACCAAAATGTTTGGCGGTCAGCTCCAATACCTGTTTATAGACTAGCTCTAAGTGTGGAAAACACATGGAAACGGACAAAAGGAAATCGGCGGATGGCAATACCAACCGCTTCAAGAATCTGAGGCAGGATTTTCGAAACCGAAGAACTGGCCAACGAGGAGGCTGGTTCGGGACCAACTTCAGCTTCCAGGCCAGATGAAGGAGCCAGAGGCAGTCGTTCAGCTGGAATGATGGGAACATGCCCTTCAAGAGGGAGTTCAATGCTCAGAAGCCGTTTTCCCGCCCAGGGAACAAATAGAAGTGGTGACTCAAACAACACTAGTAAGCAATACATTTCACCCTGGTAATCTCAATAACTGTCTTTCGTAACGGAATAAAGTTACAGATAACTTAACTATCCTTAGCCTAGCAGAAGGGGTTAGGATCCCGTTAATAGAAGAACCTATTCAGAATAGCATACCTTCCCTAACCGATTTCACGGTTCAGAACACAAAGCATTAGACAATCAAGTTATTAAGTTTTGCGAAAAAGGCATTATAGAACCAGCACTACACATTGCTGGGGAATTCATCTCCAATACCAAACCAAATGGGCCCACCCTACCCTACCACAACTATCATTTTTGCTGGAACCAAATCGAAAACACAAGTATCCATATAGAGTTAAATAATTTTTTATCCTAAAAAGTAAGAAAAGATTGCTGCACCCGGATATGCTTCCTTCTCCCTGACCCACGGCTATCCGAGGCTAGTACCTCAGGAAAACACCAGTTATCCATCATCTGTACCCAGGTAAGATTTGTATAACTATACTATATATATATATTCAGTACTATATATATTTTTTGTTATGGTGTATTTATGCTGCCCATAACGGTTAAGTCTAATGGCTTATTTTCACTGCTACACAGTAATAGTCTCGTGGTTCTCCTTTTGTTACTTTCAGTTGTGTAGCTATCTACTGCATGCATTCTTTCTCTGTTTGTAAACATTCTGCCACATCTCTTTACCCTCTGTGAGTCTGTTAGTTCTACAATTGGTTTGTTGTTCGGTTATCTATAGTTATTTTCCATGACTGCCTTCACTTTGTTATGTTAGTAGTTTTGGTTTTAAGTTTAAAACTTACCTCCTGAATACATGAATATTTACTATATTTGAACAAAAGATTAAAATTATAGAAATATTAACTGCTGCATTTCACTTAGAAGTTAGAACGACTGAGAATAGACCCAGCACCTGAGAAGGGTAATTAAGGCTAAATGATACTACTAGTCGCAGCTCGCCTACAATGGCCGTCAGCCTTCGTCAAGCCCTAAATAATTCACAAAGAATAAGTTGTCTTCAGATATACCAAAGACCCTATAATACTAAGACGGCTCACTCCCTATCTCTCCAATGGTAATGTAAATTTCGCAGTGCCACCTTGTGGTGGGTTTGATCAGCTGGCTGCTGGTTGGTGTTTCACGTGTAAACACATACAATTATATTATACATGAGATAGGTAAGTATGAATACACATCAATATGAAATTGCTATGAACAAATACCCAGCATCATCATCATCACCATCATCACACATCTTTCACATTCATATATACATTTATACATATAATATAGCACCTGTTTAACCAAGAGAACAGCCAGCGCACCAAGTGGTGGGTTTGATCATTTTGATTACACAGTACAGGCTGAGTGAGCCGTCTTAGTATTATAGGGTCTTTGGATATACCAACAATGACTATTCATGTTATATTTGATCATGATAAATCTGATTAACTAAAATTGTGTTAGTCACGTTACTGACCCTTTATGGCTTTAAGCACTGTCAGTAGGAGCAGTTGCTTGCGGATTCACGTTTTAATTAAAAGAACTGACATAATCTAATCTAGTATTTCGGTGTGCACACGAAAATTAATTTGGTATGCTTTCACTTGACATATCTCCAAATTTAACCACTTAAATAAAAGTTACTTTAAACTATAAAGTGAAGTAGATTATATTTGATAACGATCAGCCTAATATAGGGTCCGGTCCATACAGGGCCTGGAAAGTCTTGACAATTATTTAACTTCATCTGCCCAATTTCAAGACCTTGAAAATCCTTGAATTTAAACCTATTTTGGGTAATTAGTCTTGAAAAGCCTTCAATTCCATTAAACTGTCCCCACTAATCTAAATTACTCTAGAATCACCATTTGCCATTATTGTCTTTTTCCTGAAATCAAAATGAAAATAGTCTTGAATTCCTATCAAAAAAATTCTGGAAAAAGGCTTTAATTCCATATTTTCACATATGTACGGATCCTGCTAATATGTTTATTTAAAAAGTAGAAATCACCCCAAGACCATAATATTGTGCAACTTTAAGGGCTCTTTGTTGTTTTTTGTTGTTTGTTGTTATATTTGTTGTTGCTTTTCACTGGTGCATTATCTATGGTTTCAGTGTTACACGGAGAGGGCGCACAGCCGGAGTACACAGCCGCCCATGCCATGAGCTGGTGTCTGCAGTGTGCACAGGGCGTGTCCTACTTACATGGCATCGAACCTAAGGCCCTCATCCACAGAGACCTGAAGCCACCAAAGTAAGGCCACATAAAAAAAAACCTTGTTTAAGTGTCCACCCATTAAAATTGTTCCAGGTCAGACGGGAGATTTTAATTAAAATTTTAAAATTTTGTATGTAGAATGGCATGGTACAGGAAGAAGAAAACTAACCACATGGTATTCATGGCCAGAATGCATGATAGGAATGTAGAGAAGACCATAGACACTTTCTAGCTAGAAATTGAACAAGAAAACATTCCGATAGAGGCAGTGTCATCGGGATGAAGTTTGTCAGTCATTGATCTATCAGTATCATTATAATAGGTGGGAAAGCATTGCTTTGAGTTATTATTTTATTTGAAGGGTTTTTTGAAAAGATTTAAAGTTTAAACAAATTTATATTTGGAGGTCGGGGGAATTTCTCAGGTCGGGCGTTTAAAAAAAGAAATTTGGCCTAAGTCTAGGCCGTCACCGGAGCATTCTAGTACTACGGGAAGTGGCGTCAGTGCCAGTGTAAAGTGGTGATGTGTAGCTATGTCTGCTAGGTGCAAGGATGAAAAATAGTCTCGTTTTTTTGCTGTTGCAGATTTTCGATTTTCTTTTGGTTATATGGGCCATTTACCCAGATGTAATTAGCGATGTGAGAACAACTGGAAATTAGATTTCTAGTGTGTTTTTTATTTGTTTAAAACAATTGTAAGCAAGTCTCATCCCTACAGGTATAATTGTGTGCATACAAGCATGTGTGATAGGCGTGATACAAAGAGGAAACATTGTACCTAAAGCGGAATTCAATCATACTTATTTCGATTCCAGAGTTAGCATTCTAACCATTAGGCTATCGTAGTTCCCTGATGCAATCACCCTATTCATACCTACATGACTATGTGGCTCCTTGCCTGGGAGTACAGTGCAGAGTACTAGACTTGTCACACAGGCATCAAGAATTTGACTAGATGACAACAGTAACTGTATGTACACCAAGCATCTAAATAACCATGGTAAATTAATGTGCCTTTATACTTTAGATTGTAGATCAAATCGTTGAAAATAAATAATGCTGTTATTTGCTAAATAAAAAAATGGTATTTATCACAGTTTGCTACTCATTGCTGGAGGGACCCGACTAAAAATCTGTGATTTTGGAACGGCCTGTGACGCCCACACCCATATGACCAACAACAAGGGAAGCGCAGCGTGGATGGCACCAGAGGTCTTCGAAGGTAACGTATCCGCATGTAAACATCTTATATACAGTGAAACCTCTCTAACCGACCACCTCCACAGATCGACCACTCCCCTATATCGAGTTGCTTTAATTGGGTCCCAACCGATCACCCATACAATACCATTGTAATGATTTTTAAAAACTCCCTGAACCGACCACCTCCCTAAATGGACCATTTAAAGTTGGTCCCATTGTCGGTCGATTTAGAGAGGTTTTACTGTATCTACCTCCTAAGCAACTAGTGTGTTAGGAAATTTGGTATGTTCTCCTTGTCAGGCCTGAAAAGTCTTTGATTTAATTTGGACCATAACAGTTTGGGATCCACTCTCACCACTCTCTTTGTCATTTGGCAACCCTTACACCCCCCCCCCCCACCCCCCACACACACACGCTCACTTCCTACCCGCCATCCCTCCCCTTACCTCCGCCCATCCCCACAGTCAACAGCTGCTGGCTGTCCTGTTGGTTGGCTCAGTGATTACATTTAATTATTTGGCAACGACTACCCAGGCAATGTATCAGTGTAATTAGAGTAGTCAGCAATTTCAAGGAGGAATAACTACTGACCTGTATGTGTTGACACTGTGTCCCTACAAGGAGGAGTAACTACTGACTTGTATGTGTTGACAATGTGTCCCTACAAGGAGGAGTAACTACTGACTTGTATGTGTTGACAATGTGTCCCTACAAGGAGGAATAACTACTGACTTGTATGTGTTGACACTGTTCATACAGGGAGTTGTAACTACGGACTTGTATGTGTTGACACTGTGTTCCTACAACAAGTAGTTAACTAGGGACAGGGCAAGTGAAAGGAAAGCTGCAAACAAAACAAGCAAACAAATTCTGGGAACACGTCCTCATCCACAAGCCTATTACCATCTCACTAGATTTACATACTAGGCTGCACTATTAGTTATATGATAGGAAGTTATACTCCCCCCCCCCCCCCAAAAGACTAAAAAAAACCTAGCATAGATACTAACTACTTAAATAAATGCTGGTAGATGTCCCGGATACCAACCCGGAACCGGGGCATACACCATAACATTCCTCACAGGTGTCCAGCATTGAAAAAAAGCACCCTCGTGGGAGCTTACACGATATGGGCAGAATAAATACTGTATCAATAAAAAAAAAAAAAAAAAAATTACTGACTTGTATGTGTTGACACTGTTCATACAGGGAGTAGTAACTACTGACTTGTATGTGTTGACACTGTTCCTACAGGGAGTAGTAACTACGGACTTGTATGTGTTGACACTGTTCATACAGGGAGTAGTAACTACGGACTTGTATGTGTTGACACTGTTCATACAGGGAGTAGTAACTACGGACTTGTATGTGTTAACACTGTTCATACAGGGAGGAGTAACTACTGACTTGTATGTGTTGACACTGTTCATACAAGGAGTAGTAACTACTGACTTGTATGTGTTGACACTGTTCATACAGGGAGTAGTAACTACTGACTTGTATGTGTTGATGCTGTTCATACAGGGAGTAGTAACTGCTGACTTGTATGTGTTGACACTGTTCATACAGGGAGTAGTAACTACTGACTTGTATGTGTTGACACTGTTCATACAGTACTGACTTGTATGTGTTGACACTGTTCATACAGGGAGTAGTAACTAGGGACTTGTATGTGTTGACACTGTTCATACAGGGAGTAGTAACTATTGACTTGTATGTGTTGACACTGTTCATACAGGGAGTAGTAACTACTGACTTGTATGTGTTGACACTGTTCATACAGGGAGTAGTAACTACAGACTTGTATGTGTTGACACTGTGTTCCTACAACAAGTAGTTAACTACTGACTTGTATGTGTTGACACTGTTCATACAGGGAGTAGTAACTACGGACTTGTATGTGTTGACACTGTTCCTACAACAAGTAGTTAACTACTGACTTGTATATGTTGACACTGTTCATACATGGAGTAGTAACTACTGACTTGTATGTGTTAACGTGTCTTTTCAGGGAGTAACTACAGTGAGAAATGTGACGTGTTCAGCTGGGGCATCATCCTTTGGGAGGTTATCACACGACGGAAACCATTCGACGAGATCGGCGGGCCGGCATTCAGAATTATGTGGGCTGTTCACAACGGTACGTAGAGGCCTAGTAGAAGGCAGCGCATCTACTGATACAGTGATAGCAAGTAGGAATCGTTATCCCCGACTTTTCTGTGAACTCAATACGATTTCATTTTTGGTTTTAAACATAGAGATTTTGCTTCTTAGATTTTATTTGGCACATTTCCGTCTTAGTTATTCTTCAAATTGGATATGGACATTTTTTAAGCAGTCAAAATTAATTCATGTATAATAACGTTGTATTTTGGTTTTCTCTGTGTGTGTGTGTGTGTGTGTGTGTGTGTGTGTGTGTGTGAGTGTGTGAGTGTGTGTGTGAGTGAGTGAGTGAGTGAGTGGGTGGGTGAGTGAGTGTGTGTGTGTGTGAGTGTGTGTGTGTGTGTGTGAGTGTGAGTGGGTGTCGCCGTAGTGTGCATGACAAAATAAAAATTAAACAAATGTTGATGGCCGTACGCAATATAAACTATGATTTCTGTGCAATCTATTCGTTTCCCCCTTAGAATGAAGTGATGGTTGGTCTGCAATAGTACTATAAGATTTTATGTAAATGACTAATGTAGTATAATCAGGAGTCCAGTGCTCATAATACAATACAATCATTTATTTACAAAAATAGCTTTATTTCGTCAATAAAATATTATTTACCATGCGTTTCTTTTTTAATTGTTTACAATTAGTTTTTGCATTATTTAATGTGACTATTATTACCAATGGACTTTTACCGGGCACGGCGGCCTAATCGGTAGAGCGCGGGCCTCGCATGCGGAAGGCCGGGAGTTCAGTTTCCAGTTGAGTGAAACCAATGACTTTAAAATTGATACTTGTCGCTTCCTAGCCTGGTGTTTGGCATTAATAGGATAGGGCAAGGACTGGTTAGCTCAGTGTCAGGATAATGTGACTGAGTGGGATATCGGGTCATGGTGCCAGTAGCTTGATTTCCCAGTGGGGCAGCACTATAAAGTCACTATGATTGCACACTGTCACAAGTGTCAGTACCCATCCTGATATGACCTTAGATATTGCCAGGATGTAAAACTCCAACAACCAACTCATGGAGTTTTGAATTATAATTCAGTTTCTATTCACTTTCGCTATCTGTCTATGCAGGTAAGCGACCACCACTCATCAGGGAGTGTCCGAAACCACTCGAGATACTCATGACCAGGTAAGCTAGTATTGATATGACTGCCACTTCCAAGTGCATATAATATTGTATCATTCACAGTTATACCAACATATTAAAGCTTCAAATCTCCGAAGTTAACCATTTAAAAATAAAAGTCACTTCAATCTAAAGTAATATATATTATCTCCACCAACAGGGCCCACTACATGTGCTGAGGATGCTCTGTTAGAGTTTTGTCATGTGTGGCAATGAATTTGAATCTGCTGCTGTTAGCTGTCCTGGAATCTGAGGTTCATCTGGACCTCGGACGCATCTCGGAGAAATTCCAAATGTCGCGCTACTCTGAAAGGCGTTTTAGCAGTCAGATGCCTTGAAAATGGCATCCTTCATAACATGCACTTCCTGCTGCTCAGTGCGTATCACATGTGCAACCGGATATTTTAATATATTAATGTTAATTCGTGAATATTAATTTGTGATTTATTTTATGTCACCACTCAGAAGTATGATGGATCAAAATAATTCCATGTTTAAATCAATAGTAAACGCCCTTTTTGGCATTCGCACTTTGACCAACCTTCGATGATAACACCAACTGTGGCCATGTTTGTGGCAGAATTTGTCGTTTTCGCCTCCTACTTGAAAAGCGCAACGTCTCTGGAGTCGTCTCCGAGGCACACGTTGAATGCAAATTGGCAAAAGAAAAGACGTCGTGGAGACTTCTCGGAGTTGACTCTGAGGCGTACTCTGAATGAGGCCCAGGTATTCCTACTAGCGCCTTGTCAAGCTGCCTTTTGAATATGTAGATAGTAACATTACTAATTCCACCTCTGCCTATGGTTGCTCCAGGTGCTGGTCTGCCAACCCGGTGGAACGGCCATCCATGGCGGAAGTAATGCGCATCATGACACACCTCTTCCAGGTTAGAGAACCCTTTCTTGCAACTGTTTATAGAAGTGGCAGAAGCTTATATTTTGCCATCTAGGTGTGGCCAATGTCTGCAGCGCCCTCTGTGTTATTTGTGCTGAAGGAGAAAAGTCACTTCCTGGATACAGGGGTTGCTCTCTGACACTCAAGCACCAGGCATGGTGGCCGAAGCGGTAGAGCGCGGGCCTCGTGTGTGGGAGATAGAGAGTTCGGTTCCCGGTCGAGTCAAACCAATGATTTAAAAATTGATACTTGTCGCTTCCTAGGCAAGGACTGGTTAGCTCAGTGTCAGGATAAGGTGACTGAGTGGGATATCGGGTCATGGTTCTGGTGTTCTGATTTCCCAGTGGGGCAGCACTATAAAGTCACCATGAGTGCGCACTGTCACAAGTCGGTACCTGTCCAGATATGACCTTAGATGTTGCTAATACACAAAATTCCAACAACCAATAACCAACTAACTGCAAAATTAGGATTTGTAATGCACACAGGTGCAATGTATCCATCGTTGGAAAACAATTCTTAACCACACAAAATCAGCCAATCAGGTACGAGAAAGGCATCTTTAAAGCTGCATAGTCCGATGAAAACATCAAATTTTCAAAACCTAAACAATTATCTAGATATATTTTTACTTATGTCTAACTTAGATACTGCGGCACATATTAAGCATTTGTCACCACATAGAAGGGAATACTGAAGTAATTTAATAGAACCTGTTACTGCAGAAACCTATACTGTCAGAGTTTTGGTGTGCATGCCAAAATTAATTTGGCATGTTTGCACTTTAAATATCTCAGAAGTTAGCGATTTAAAATAAAAGCTATTTCAAACTAAAGTTAAGTAGATTATAGCAATCAACCTAGTGTAGTAGTTTGTACATGAGCCCTACTACCAGGCGGTAGCGGCGGAGACCGCCGCACACATACACAGTTACACTGAACTGCACTAGGTGGCAGCAGGCTAGCCACCGGGCAGACCCCGACTGGGTTGCCCTCTACTGCGTGTGGCTAGCTCATCCCCCACACCCCCCCACCCACCTATAGAGTCGATGTGGGATCTGGCGAGCGAGGGGGCGGGTCAGATGACTGTGGACGCCGCGGAGAGCAGATTGGTTCAATAAACCAAGGTGATTGGTTCAATAAACCAAGGTGAAGCGTGGATCTTGGCGTTCTTCCGTGTGCGCGTGGCAGTGTGGGAGTCGGAGGGCCGTGGACACTAATATATTTATCTCAGAAAATGACAGAAACTCAAAACCATCGGACTATGCAACTTTAACTAGTGAATACCATGTCTATTTTTAATATTGAACTGATGCAATGGCCTTGTACTTACTGTCGCCACACTGTGGATGCGTGCCTAAATGACCTGTCACTCACTTTGTCTACAAAATACTTCACTGAGATAGTTGTGTTATGCTTGCAGTTTTTCAAAGGTGCTGATGAAAGCCTACAATACCCGAAACAAGAGGACTTTGACGGTATGTTAAAAGTTAGCACTGTTTAACCTTCACTGGCCACTATGCACAGGCTTAAAGATGTGTGTGTGTGTGGGTGGGTGTGGGGGGGGGTCCGTGAAAGTGTGGGGGGAAAGGGTTTTGTTATATTATTTAGAATGTAATGAACAGCAAGGAAGACAATAGAAGACTTAATATATAGCTTCATTGTAACTATATTTTAATATGTACATACCATATAATCCTTAATACTGTCGTGGGGGTGATGAAAATGGGAAATATTGCGCCTAGAGCGGGACTCGAACCCACATCTCTTTGCATTCCGGGCCAGTGTGCTAACCATTACACCACCTAGGCTCCCTGATATCAATACACTCCCCACGCCTACCTGTCTATGTGGTTACTTGCCTGAGAGTTCAGTGCAGACCACTACACTCGTCCCCCTGGAATTGTAAGTCTTGTAATGCTTACAATTACATACATACAGGCAATGCACTAACACATACATACACAGGGTAGGTTCAACAACCATACAGCGCAAAGCTTGTACAGGATCCTGATCACGGCAACCAGTGTCGTGGGGGTGATGAAAATGGGAAATATTGCGCCTCGAGCGGGACTCGAACCCACATCTCTTTGCATTCCGGGCCAGTGTGCTAACCATTACACCACCTAGGCTCCCTGATATCAATACACTCCCCACGCCTACCTGTCTATGTGGTTACTTGCCTGAGAGTTCAGTGCAGACCACTACACTCGTCCCCCTGGAATTGTAAGTCTTGTAATGCTTACAATTACATACATACAGGCAATGCACTAACACATACATACACAGGGTAGGTTCAACAACCATACAGCGCAAAGCTTGTACAGGATCCTGATCACGGCAACCAGTGTCGTGGGGGTGATGAAAATGGGAAATATTGCACCTCGAGCGGGACTCGAACCCACATCTCTTTGCATTCCGGGCCAGTGTGCTAACCATTACACCACCTAGGCTCCCTGATATCAATACACTCCCCACGCCTACCTGTCTATGTGGTTACTTGCCTGAGAGTTCAGTGCAGACCACTACACTCGTCCCCCTGGAATTGTAAGTCTTGTAATGCTTACAATTACATACATACAGGCAATGCACTAACACATACATACACAGGGTAGGTTCAACAACCATACAGCGCAAAGCTTGTACAGGATCCTGATCACGGCAACCAGTGTCGTGGGGGTGATGAAAATGGGAAATATTGCGCCTCGAGCGGGACTCGAACCCACATCTCTTTGCATTCCGGGCCAGTGTGCTAACCATTACACCACCTAGGCTCCCTGATATCAATACACTCCCCACGCCTACCTGTCTATGTGGTTACTTGCCTGAGAGTTCAGTGCAGACCACTACACTCGTCCCCCTGGAATTGTAAGTCTTGTAATGCTTACAATTACATACATACAGGCAATGCACTAACACATACATACACAGGGTAGGTTCAACAACCATACAGCGCAAAGCTTGTACAGGATCCTGATCACGGCAACCAGTGTCGTGGGGGTGATGAAAATGGGAAATATTGCGCCTCGAGCGGGACTCGAACCCACATCTCTTTGCATTCCGGGCCAGTGTGCTAACCATTACACCACCTAGGCTCCCTGATATCAATACACTCCCCACGCCTACCTGTCTATGTGGTTACTTGCCTGAGAGTTCAGTGCAGACCACTACACTCGTCCCCCTGGAATTGTAAGTCTTGTAATGCTTACAATTACATACATACAGGCAATGCACTAACACATACATACACAGGGTAGGTTCAACAACCATACAGCGCAAAGCTTGTACAGGATCCTGATCACGGCAACCAGTGTCGTGGGGGTGATGAAAATGGGAAATATTGCGCCTCGAGCGGGACTCGAACCCACATCTCTTTGCATTCCGGGCCAGTGTGCTAACCATTACACCACCTAGGCTCCCTGATATCAATACACTCCCCACGCCTACCTGTCTATGTGGTTACTTGCCTGAGAGTTCAGTGCAGACCACTACACTCGTCCCCCTGGAATTGTAAGTCTTGTAATGCTTACAATTACATACATACAGGCAATGCACTAACACATACATACACAGGGTAGGTTCAACAACCATACAGCGCGTAGCTTGTACAGGATCCTGATCACGGCAACCAGTGTCGTGGGGGTGATGAAAATGGGAAATATTGCGCCTCGAGCGGGACTCGAACCCACATCTCTTTGCATTCCGGGCCAGTGTGCTAACCATTACACCACCTAGGCTCCCTGATATCAACACACTCCCCACGCCTACCTGTCTGTGTGGTTACTTGCCTGAGAGGTCAGTGCAGACCACTACACTCGTCCCCCTGGAATTGTAAGTCTTGTAATGCTTACAATTACATACATACAGGCAATGCACTAACACATACATACACAGGGTAGGTTCAACAACCATACAGCGCAAAGCTTGTACAGGATCCTGATCACGGCAAGCAGTGTCGTGGGGGTGATGAAAATGGGAAATATTGCGCCTCGAGCGGGACTCGAACCCACATCTCTTTGCATTCCAGGCCAGTGTGCTAACCATTACACCACCTAGGCTCCCTGATATCAATACACTCCCCACGCCTACCTGTCTATGTGGTTACTTGCCTGAGAGTTCAGTGCAGACCACTACACTCGTCCCCCTGGAATTGTAAGTCTTGTAATGCTTACAATTACATACATACAGGCAATGCACTAACACATACATACACAGGGTAGGTTCAACAACCATACAGCGCAAAGCTTGTACAGGATCCTGATCACGGCAACCAGTGTCGTGGGGGTGATGAAAATGGGAAATATTGCGCCTCGAGCGGGACTCGAACCCACATCTCTTTGCATTCCGGGCCAGTGTGCTAACCATTACACCACCTAGGCTCCCTGATATCAATACACTCCCCACGCCTACCTGTCTATGTGGTTACTTGCCTGAGAGTTCAGTGCAGACCACTACACTCGTCCCCCTGGAATTGTAAGTCTTGTAATGCTTACAATTACATACATACAGGCAATGCACTAACACATACATACACAGGGTAGGTTCAACAACCATACAGCGCAAAGCTTGTACAGGATCCTGATCACGGCAACCAGTGTCGTGGGGGTGATGAAAATGGGAAATATTGCGCCTCGAGCGGGACTCGAACCCACATCTCTTTGCATTCCGGGCCAGTGTGCTAACCATTACACCACCTAGGCTCCCTGATATCAATACACTCCCCACGCCTACCTGTCTATGTGGTTACTTGCCTGAGAGGTCAGTGCAGACCACTACACTCGTCCCCCTGGAATTGTAAGTCTTGTAATGCTTACAATTACATACATACAGGCAATGCACTAACACATACATACACAGGGTAGGTTCAACAACCATACAGCGCGTAGCTTGTACAGGATCCTGATCACGGCAACCAGTGTCGTGGGGGTGATGAAAATGGGAAATATTGCGCCTCGAGCGGGACTCGAACCCACATCTCTTTGCATTCCGGGCCAGTGTGCTAACTATTACACCACCTAGGCTCCCTGATATCAACACACTCCCCACGCCTACCTGTCTGTGTGGTTACTTGCCTGAGAGGTCAGTGCAGACCACTACACTCGTCCCCCTGGAATTGTAAGTCTTGTAATGCTTACAATTACATACATACAGGCAATGCACTAACACATACATACACAGGGTAGGTTCAACAACCATACAGCGCAAAGCTTGTACAGGATCCTGATCACGGCAAGCAGTGTCGTGGGGGTGATGAAAATGGGAAATATTGCGCCTCGAGCGGGACTCGAACCCACATCTCTTTGCATTCCAGGCCAGTGTGCTAACCATTACACCACCTAGGCTCCCTGATATCAATACACTCCCCACGCCTACCTGTCTATGTGGTTACTTGCCTGAGAGTTCAGTGCAGACCACTACACTCGTCCCCCTGGAATTGTAAGTCTTGTAATGCTTACAATTACATACATACAGGCAATGCACTAACACATACATACACAGGGTAGGTTCAACAACCATACAGCGCAAAGCTTGTACAGGATCCTGATCACGGCAACCAGTGTCGTGGGGGTGATGAAAATGGGAAATATTGCGCCTCGAGCGGGGACTCGAACCCACATCTCTTTGCATTCCGGGCCAGTGTGCTAACCATTACACCACCTAGGCTCCCTGATATCAATACACTCCCCACGCCTACCTGTCTATGTGGTTACTTGCCTGAGAGTTCAGTGCAGACCACTACACTCGTCCCCCTGGAATTGTAAGTCTTGTAATGCTTACAATTACATACATACAGGCAATGCACTAACACATACATACACAGGGTAGGTTCAACAACCATACAGCGCAAAGCTTGTACAGGATCCTGATCACGGCAACCAGTGTCGTGGGTGTGATGAAAATGGGAAATATTGCGCCTCGAGCGGGACTCGAACCCACATCTCTTTGCATTCCGGGCCAGTGTGCTAACCATTACACCACCTAGGCTCCCTGATATCAACACACTCCCCACGCCTACCTGTCTGTGTGGTTACTTGCCTGAGAGGTCAGTGCAGACCACTACAATATTAAACAGATCATCTTTTAAAGCATTTTGTAACACACAAGATTGCTGTCCCTAGTGGAACTCTCCTCTATTCTCCGTTATTCAGCACTCTCTGCCAAATAAGGTGGCACAGAAATATTTCTCCTTAAAAAAATAGAAGGATAAAGAAAAGGAAAAAGAGGAACCAACTAAATTTAGAATAGCAAAACCTTTACTTCGCTTACGTTTTCTTCCCAATCAGGAACTCTGTGGGATATTTTTGGAAATCCACTAGGTGGCAGCACAGACAGATCTGGTCCAAACATCATGTTTGTAAAGAATTAAGCTGTTTGTTGGGGTTTTACGTCCTAGTAACATTTATTGCTGCATTGGAGGAATACTAAATCAATTCAATAGAACCTGTCACTACTGTTGCATCTTATACAACCTTATATATCCAGCATTTCAGTGTGCACACCAAAATTATTTACGTGTTTTGACATGGCTAGTCTTTTTTTTTCCCTTTAAAAAAAAAGAAGAAAAAAAGTTGCTACAAGCTAAACCAAAATAAAGTAGATTAAACCGATATATATGAGTCAGCCTCACGAAAACGGGCAGTTGAAGATGTCGGCATCGCAATTCTTAAAAGTGTAGTGCATTTCTTTGTTTCATATTAAATTATCCTAGAAACAAATAAGGTTGTTGTATTTTCTCGACCTTCACATTCAGGATAAATTTAAGCACTTTCCAACACCTCTGTCAATGCTAAACTATAATTATACCGATCGACGCCGACATCCAATGATGGACGCCGACAACTTTAACAGATGTCGGCATCACAATTCTTAAAGTCTTGTGCATTTCTTTGTTTTATATTAAATTATCCTTGAAACAAATAAGGTTGTTGTATTTTCTCGACCTTTACATTCAGGATATATTTAAGGACTTTCCAACACCTCTGTCAATGCTAAATTATAATTATACCGATCGATGCCGACATCCATGCTCGACGCAGACAGCTTTCCCCAATTGGCCCCTTTTCGTGATCCTGACCCATATATATATATATAACTTATGTTTTCCCCAAACAATGCTTGCGTCGCTCTGTTCTCGATACAACGATGAATGCATATTGCGCCTGTGACATTTAACCATCTGAGTGGCTGCAGGTAAGTCGGATACGTTCGAGACGCCGCCCCAGTCGGACCGCTCCCAGGGCAGCAGCGGGGGACTGTCGGCCGGATCCCGGATCAGCACCATCCGGGACACGGTACGCCGGGCCCTCAACCTGACGGGAGACGCCGTGCCCATCGCCGTGCCCGCGCAGCCCAAGGGGACCCCGCTCGTCGTAGAAGTAGGTCACCTCCATGATGGATTTACAACATCCCATGTTGTTATTACATTATTTAAGTTGTTGTTGTTGTTTGTTTGTTGTTGTTTTACGTCCTAGCAACATCTAAGGTCATATCAGGACGGACACTATTTAAGTGGGGTAGGAGGTGTGGATTTCAATTGCAGACAATTGCAGTGTTTGTGCAGAGTCGGATTATCCGACTTTCGTTGGATGTTCACATATTTGTTGGATAAATTCAGATTTTCGATAATTTTGCATTATTTGTGGAGCAATTCGTTGGATTTTGGTTACATTTCTTGTTCAAAATTTAACTTGAATGTTATACATTCTTTGGAATGCTAATGAAATAAGTTACTTTATTCAGAATATATATTGTTAATTGTCTGACAGCTTTGTTTTTTTTTCTTCATATTTTATGTACTGAAGGAAAACTTAAGATTTTGGTTGCACAAAAATGGGATTTTTATTTCTGCCTTGGTAGACCATCCCATTACTAACATGTATACCATCATCAATGAATTGTGTAAGTAACTGTTAGTTTATCCACATACGGCTGGGAGTACCTGAACTGGCAAATACTTATTCTGATCAATACAAACTATTTGGGGGATGTGCGCAAGCTCAAGTTATTTAGATAATCACTTTAGCGACTTTATTTGGGTGTTTGAGTATTTTGGGCCTTAGGCGTCTCATTCGGTATCAGCCTTACATCGGCCAATTCACATCTCAGATGTCTTTGGGTCTCAACCACTTTAAATCTGGAAATACCGGTTTAATTATAGCAATAATATACTAAAGCTAATCCAAATGGAACTTGGATCCTATTCAGTCACAGACAGGGTGGCCAAATGAGTTGAGCGCCCGCCTCCAATTTTGGCAGGTTATGGGATTCAAACCCCCACCCCCACCCCCCCGCCCCCCGACCCCGTTTTGAACCCTGGTCAAATCAAACCAATGAGTTTTAAAATGTATACTTGTCGCTACCTATCCTGGCACTCGACATTACTAGGATAGGACAAATCGAGTAGAATGAGGAAGACCAATTGTCTGCGATTGACAATTCCACATGATGGGTGCTGTAACTAATACAGCACTGATCAAACTTAGATTATTTAGACTGTCAATTCCAATAGTAAGATGGCCGGAAGACCAGTGCTCCGGCGCTGACAAATGTCATATTCAGATGAATAAATACTTTACAAAAAAAAAGAAGCTAATTCAGATAATGTAACACACACAAAAAAGAGAAGACAAAGACAAATACCAACATCATCCAGATCCCGGGGGTTACCTGTCTAGAAAATCTCCGAACCTGTCTATACCTACACCCAAAGATAACACAATGTGCTACTATGCCCTCGCCTCATAGAGAGTAACACAGCCAGTAACTGTATTCTCTTGCATGACAACAGATTGCGATACTGACGACTCAGACAGTGTATGCCTAAAATGTAAATAGACTTAGTTGACAAGGCGTTTACACTATAATCCTCCCCCAACACTGCATACGTCTATTAGAAATGCTCAGTGAAATATATATAATTGTTTTTTTGGGGTACATTAGTTGTGTCATGGGGGTGATGAAAATGGGAAATATTGTGCCTAGAGCGGGACTCGAACCCACATCTCTTTGCATTCCGGGCCAGCTAGGCTCCCTGATATCAACACACTACCCACGCCTACCTGTCTATGCGGCTCCTTGCCCGAGAGGTCAGTGCAGACCACTACACTTGTCCCCCTGGAATTGTAAGTCTTTTAATACTTACAATTACATGCATACAGGCAATGCACTTACATACATACACAGGGTAGGTTCAACAACTATACAGCGCGTAGCTTGTACAGGATCATGGTCACGGCAACCAGTGTCATGGGGGTGATGAAAATGGGAAATATTGTGCCTAGAGCGGGACTCGAACCCACATCTCTTTGCATTCCGGGCCAGTGTGCTAACCATTACACCACCTGGGCTCCCTGATATCAACACACTACCCACGCCTACCTGTCTATGCGGCTCCTTGCCCGAGAGGTCAGTGCAGACCACTACAGTTGTTTAAGCAGGGGAAATTTCAGTCGCCTACGACTGGTCTTCCTCATTCCACTGCTCCTTGCCCTACCCTAGTAATGCCGAGCGTCTGGCTAGGAAGCGACAAGCATCAATTTTTAAGTCATTGGTTTGACCTGACCAGGATTCGAACCCATAATCTACAAACACAGGAGACGGATGCTCTAACTCATTTGGCCGGTTTGTTTGTTTTATTGGTGATTTACGTCCTAGCATCATCTAAGGTCATGTCAAGACGGATACCGACTAGCAACAGTGCACACTCATGGCAACTTTATAGTGCTGGGACACTGGGCAACCAGCACCGTGAACCAATACCCCACTCAGTCACATTATCTTGATACTGAGCAAACCAGTCCTTGTGCTATCCTATTAATGCTGAGCATCAAGCCAGGTAGCGACAGGTAACATTTTGTTAAGTCATTGTTTTGACTCGGCCGGGGTTCGAACCCACAAACTCTTTCACGTGGGAAACCAGTCAGCGCTCTTACCAATTCGACTATTCCGTCCGGACGTTATATATAATTGGAATATGCAGATTAAAATAAATATCTGCTCAGATATAAACTCATTACAAGACTAAATTTGTGCGTGGATGGGGGGTGGGGGTGGGGGGGGGGTAAGTCAATGAAAGTTGGCGTGCTTAGAATGTATGCAGGAGATCTTTTTCTTTTCTTTGACTGCCCCCCCAACAACATTTCAGACAACTTCTTTTTTAATATTTTTTTAAATGCTGTAGTGGTCTGCACTGACCTCTCAGGCAAGGAGCCGCATAGACAGGTAGGCATGGGTAGTGTGTTGGGATCAGGGAGCCTAGGTGGTGTAATAGTTAGCACACTGGCCCGGAATGCAAAGAGATGTGGGTTCGAGTCCCACTCTAGGCGCAATATTTCCCATTTTCATCACCCCCATGACACTGGTTGCCGTGACCATGATCCTGTACAAGCTACATGCTGTATGGTTGTTGAACCTACCCTGTGTATGTATGTGTTAGTGCATTGCCTGTATGTATGTAATTGTAAGCATTAAAAGACTTACAATTCAAGGGGGATGAGTGTAGTGGTCTGCACTGACCTCTCAGGCAAGGAACCACATAGACAGGTAGGCATCGGTAGTGTGTTGATATCAGGGAGCCTAGGTGGTGTAATAGTTAGCACACTGGCCCGGAATGCAAAGAGATGTGGGTTCGAGTCCCACTCTAGGCACAATATTTCCCATTTTCATCACCCCCACGACAATACATAATTAGCCATTGACAAAGCAAGCCTCCACACCTGAGTCAACTGTTTAGCTCAGTGTCAGGATAATGTGACTGAGCGGGATATCGAGTCATTGTACCAGCAGCCTGATTTCCCAGTGGGGCAGCACTATAAAGTCGCCACGAGTGCGCACTGTCACAAGTCAGTTCCCGTCCTGATATGACCTTAGATGTTACTAGTACATAAAACTCCAATAAACAAACAAACAAACAAAGTAAACAGTCACTTTCAACTTTCTTTTCTTTGAAAAAAAAACCCAACAACATTCCAAAATAACTTTTTTTTATATAATTAGCCATTGACAAAGCAAGCCTTGACACCTGAATCACTCTCTCGTTGGTACCCTGTAGGAGGGCGGTGTCCACCGACAGGTCAGTGCGCCGGCGTCCTTAGCGGCGAGCAGGGAAAGTCTCCTTGACAAGTCGTCACGGTCCAGCACCCCGATAGACGCCCTCAAACGCTACTCAGCCGACATGAGTCGATTCGGGGAGATCGATCTGCTCTCACAGGGCGCCAGGATACCACCCAACCAGCCGGGCTTCGGTGAGTTGGGGCATTTTAACTCAGTACAAGGGCCACAACGCCTTATAGGTCTCAGTTGATGAAATGCCTGAGGGGGCTCTGAGAACCGTGTATTGGTTTATTGTGATGTTATGGTTATTACAGTGCCGTTAATTGTTGAAGGTATATATCATGATTGTAGCGCTATTGATTCGTATATATACATATATATCTGTTCATATATAGATCCAAATATATGCATTTGTGTCAAATAATGATGTATATATATGACATATATCCATATATATGTGAGTCAGGCTCACGAAAATAGGCCAATCGGGGAAAGTTGTCAGTGTCGAGCATTGGATGTCGGCGTCGAACGGCATATAGTTTAGCATTGACAGAGGTGTTGGAAAGTTCTTAAATTTATCCTGAATGTAAAGGTAGAGAAAATACAACAACACTAATTGTTTCTAGGATAATTCAATATGAAACAAAGAAATGCACTACACTTTAAGAATTGCGACGCCAACATCGGTTAAAGATGTCGGCATCGACCATTGGATGTCAGCGTCGAACGGCATACTTATAGTTTAGCATTAACAGAGGTGTTGGAAAGTCCTTAAATTTATCCTGAATGTAAAGGTAGAGAAAATACAACACCCCTATTTGTTTCTAGGATAATCTAATATGAAACAAAGAAATGCACTACACTTTAACTATTGCGACACCAACATCTTAAATTGACCACCAGTTGGCCCATACATGTTAATAACTACTTCCTTTTTGATTTGGGAACTATTTTGTTTGATATATCAATGCAATACGAGATGTTAGTAAGGATTCAACCATCTCCCATATGTCATGTTACAAATGGCTGACTGTAAAATGGTTTTTTTGTTGGTACAAAAACACTTCATAACTAAAAAGGACCAAAGTTGCACACGGTTGATTTTATTTCCATAATTTCTTACATCAAATCTGAACATAAATGTGAAGAGTATAAGGAAACAAATAAGTACAAAGTATTTTTATTGCTGTTTTAAAATCCCATCGCATTCTGACCAGTTTTCAGAAGAGTGACCCATAAGCATTATGCGAGTATAAAGCAGCGGAAGGGATTTTCTATATGTTTATTATATTATATTATTCTGATATTATATTATTAGCCAATGGGCTCTCTGCATGTATTCACCCATACAATACCATTGTAGCGATAACAAAAACTCCCCAAACCGACCACCTCCTTAAATGGACCATTTAATGTTGGTCCCATGGCTGGTCGATTTAGAGAGGTTTTACTGTACATGCATACTTGGGCACACATGTATGCACATACACAACCGCACATATACACACAAACAGACACACAGACACACACACACAGACACACACACACGCACGCACACACACAGACACACACACAATACATTTGGGTATTGTGCTACATAAACATCGTGTGTTTTAAGGTCTGCTTCTTCCCTAGTGCCTTTCCCTTCTGCTGTATTGTAGAATTTTAAGTGCACCGCATGTTAATCAGCGTTGCTGGGCTGTGTGAGAATAACCTTATATTGCTCGAGCATGTTACACTATAGACTACATCACGGTTCCAGTGGCGCGGTGCATTGTGGGATGCATCAGAACAAAACATACCCCCCAAAAGCACATGGCACATGCTAATACACTGGGTGCAGCTATGAAATGTGCTAGTTTCAGATCATCTCAGCTCTTGTTTGAAACATAGATTACCAATTAAAAAAATATATAAAATAAATTAAGATATTAATCTTTTATCCAGCATTACATTTACATCAATATAATCAGCACATCTTATGCCATGTGCATTTAGATTTAGGAAGATCTAGGCACTCAGACTAGTGTTAGAGCCATAGCCAGAGTACTCAATGCATTGTCAATGGCAGTGAGCAATCTCCATACAGAAAACGTAATATATTGATAAAACCACACCACCTAGAGACAACCCGCTTGGAACACATATAGAAAACATGTTTATCAAAAAGATTATATTAAATTGATATGGTTAGGGTTTTGGATTTCTATTAATTCTGAATAAAACTGATGTTTTTCACTGCGCGTATAGGCAAACTCAATGGCCGTATGCCTTTGCTTTGCTCCCAAAGCCGTTTTCAGCGCATGCGCAGTCGGAACCGTGATCTAGTTTATTTACGCCCTTTTAGAAAACTCCAATTTAAGAATAATGATAATAATAATACAAATTCTGGCTTTATTCATGCATCAGAAAAAAGTGCTAAATGTTCAGGTTAAAAAAAGGTTACATTTTGGGTGAGTGTTTTTTAAGCCATGGGACAATGCACTTTATGGCAAGTTGGAAGCTTCGTATTGTGGTTTCATAAGATGGGCGTGTGGGCTGGTGTGGATAGGTGGCCAAATCGGTAGAGCACTGGCCTTGCGTGCGCGAGATCAGGAGTTCGCTTCCCGGTCGAGTCAAACCAATGACTTATAAAATTGACACTTGTCGCTTCCTAGCCTGGTGCTTGGCATTATTAGGATATGGCAAGGACTGGTTAGCTCAGTGTCAGGATAATGTGACTGAGTGGGATATTGGGTCATGGTGCCGGCGGCCCGATCTCCCAGTGGGGCAGCACTATAAAGTTGCCATGACTTCGCACTGTCACAAATTGGTACCCGTCCTGATATGACCTTCGATGTTGCCTTGGCGTATAACTCCAACAACAAACCCATTGAGGTTAGTCAGCACTGACAAACCTCAAAGTTGATAGGATCTTGTATAGATTTGTCTTTCTTTCTGCCCATTTAAATTTAAAGGTATATTATCAAATTGGAACGCCCACGACTGCGTGGGAAAAGGCAGTGAAGCGTTAATTGTGTCAGGGTAAATTCCCAAAGCGTTAACACAATAGCCCTACTGCAGGCAGTATTGATACTGCGTAGAACTAAAAAAAAACTAAGCAAACAAAAACACTGCACACAGTGAGTCATAGGCCAAGACAATACTTTACATTCTTCTAGCTAATGTTTTTATTCACAGAACAGTGCTGGGTTCTATTTTTCTCTTACACAATCGACTCCCAACAGTAAATATATATTATGGATAGGGTTATTCTTTGATATATTGTCGGTCTAATATGCTTGGGTTGGTTATGAGCTTAAATGTTTTCATATATATATGTATATATATGTATATATATATATATACATATATATACATATATATATATATGCATACATATATATATATATACATACATACATATATATATGTATACATATATATATATACATACATACATATATATATGTATACATATATATATGTATATATATATATATATATATATATATATATATATATGTATATATATATATCCATATAGGTGAATGTTTAAATGTTTCATATATATATATATGTGCGTGTGTGTGTGTGTGCTGTATATTATCCGGAAACTGATCATCTATGAACTGTGTCCTCAGTTCATATCCACTGTCTCATACACGCACACCACATACACAGTTATATGAGACTGTCTCAAAAGGTGCTAAGCAATATGGGACAAAACTTTGTCCATTGTAACGATCAACATACTATCTGCTTATCAATTTGCTAAGGATAAACTGATTAATTTTTTTACATGGTGTTTCATAATCCCAATAGAATACATATTGATTTGAAGCAAATGTCCTTGTGTTTTCAGTGTAACCGTTTCTGTGCTGTTTTGTGTCAATCCTTAAAATGGACAAAGAAGAAAAAGAGTCATCACCTTTTGAGACATGCTCATATAGGGAAACATGTTGTTTGGATGTGATTTAAAACCAATAACGACTTAGTATGACCTGTAGGGGGGGGGGGGCAGGGGGTGGAGAAAAATTTAGTATCCACATAAAATATAATGTTCACCTACATTGTTAACCTGCTAGCGATAAGGCACACTTTTTTTTTTTTAAACGGTGATCGTTCTTTTGAAATAAAAATCAGGGTCGGGTGGGCGGTTTTTATTAAAATTTTAAAATTGTATGTAGACGTAATACATAACCAGACGCGATGGCCAAGTGAGTTGAGCATCCGCTTCCCGTTCTGTTAGGTCATGGGATTCAAACTCATGGGTTGGAACCATGGCCGAGTCAAAGCAATGATCTAAAAATTGATACGAAAGTTAAATTGCTGCTAGCCCGACACAACTTTAACAGTTTAAAAAAATCAAAAAAATCAGGGGCGGGCGATTTTTTCAGGCACGGACGGGGACGATCACCAATTTAACTAATTTTTATTTTGGCCTAACTACAAGTACCCTCATGTCCCTGGGCTGCTGGCTGCCCAGCCTTGCATGGTCCGTGTTGCTTATTCCGTGTGTCCTTTCTTTGTCCTCTCGTCGTGTTGGGACCTGTGTGTGTGTTTGTGGCCCGTGTAGTAAAGCGCCACCGCCGCACCGGGTCGCACGACTTGCCGGTGGCCGTCACGTCGGGCACGGGGCCCGGCTCGTCCTCACTCTGGTCCCAGGCCTGCCAGGAAGGTGAGAGCTGCGCCAGCGCACCCACTGCGCACCCACTGCGCACCCATGGCGCACTTAGCTCACACAACTGCGTTGTTTTAGTCCGCAAGCACACTATCCGCTCTTATCGTCCGCATTACCACAACTAATAAAGTCAGCTGCTGCTGGATATATATATATTCTAACCTTAACCCTGATATATATATATTTTACCTCGGTAAACAGCCTCAGGCTAGCCTCAGGCTAGGGAGAGGTAAGCACGTCCGGTACCAGCAATTAGCATATACAACTCACGACTGGATAACGTGTCGTTGGGTTGCTCCGGCAAAATTAGTCTACATACAAGCAAATACGCAGTAAGTATAATAAAAACTGTGGTTAGCTTAATTATGATGCATTAGAGCATCATTATGGAAAGTTTAGACTTTCGTTGGTCCAATTTGGACGAGTTATTTGGTTATAAACAACCAAGGATAGAACACTCGAGTGGGTTTCTCGAAGGAACCAAACCGGTCATTAGCGGTTATGTCAACACCCGGGTCACCGTGTGACTATGGGTAGAGATGTGGGTTTCGCCCTATCTCATGTGGAAATTCTCTCGTACTCTAATAGAGAGTAATGTTGGAGATGCTCCTGGGTTTCTTTTATAGACTCCCCTAGACAAAACCTTTTCAGGCGTTTCTCCGAGTTTCGTAGCATTTTCTCCAACTTGTTGACGTTGTGGTCACAGGTGGGAGAAGTGTGTGGAACAGAGGGATGGGCGGGCCGATACACTGGTCCCGACCCCGCGTAAGGTTTGGGCTTGACCCACAACCCACGCACAAATTTAGCTTATTACGCCTGTGTTATGACGGTATAAACACGTTCTTTAACACCAATAGATGTCCAAATGAGTTTGAAACAACCATATTGTGACATATATATATACCGGGACTGACCAAAAATTTTTGTTTCAGCTCCCGATGGCCACGAAGCGGAGTAAGCGCGGTGCAGCAGCAGCCGAGGGGCGTGTTCCGAGTGGAGTGGACGAGGAGTACGACTCCTCACCTGTGTTGTCGGCAGGGCCGTCGACACAGCCCCGGGCGCATATCCTCTCCGACCCGGACGAGGATGCAGTGCCTGATGTGCCTGCGCCTCCAGATTGGGAGGCTCGCTTTGCAAGATTGGAAAGCCACATCTTGACTGCCAAATCGCCTGTGTCTCGGAAGCGACGTAGGCCGAGTGTCCAAGAGGATTCGTTTGAGGATTTCTTGGACACAGACTCGGCGGTGGAGCTTAAGGCTCCTCCTCCTCCTTCTCCTAAACGGAGGAAGAAGAAGAAACAGGTGATTTCTTCGGGTGATGAATTCACCAAGGAGCGGGCAGAGACTGGTTTTCGCAAAAAGCGGAAGACTAAGTCCAAAAAGAGAGAGGAAGAGGAAATATTCTTCTTCTGAGTCGTCCACTGAGTCTACTTCTACGGAATCAGACTCAGACACCATATATGAAGGGGTCTATGCGGACATTGGCACTAAAGTGGCTAAGAAGGTGGAGAAGCCAAAGGCTAAGCGGGTTTAAAACCACTACGCTTATGCGCGAGACCGTGAATGGTCATTTTCGCACGTTCAAACCGGCGGAGGTTATCTCCAAGTTAGGAGATGAGTTAACAGGCATAAAGGGTGTTCCCAACTCCATCATTAAAGAAATGGATCGGGATGTCAATATGACGGATGACCGTAAGAAGTTTGAGGATGTGTTGCACACAGTGCATAAGGCAGTGTTGGCTACCCTAACAGCTATTGTTCCTGTGGCTAATAGGATGCAGAGTGAAAATAAGTTCTCGTCTTTGGCTAAGACAATGGACAAAGGCATTGCAGTGCTAGCGGCGGCAGGTAATTACCTGTCGTTTCGAAGATATGAAAATGTCTTCAAGTCAGTTTGCACAGATGCTGGCAAAGAAGTGGCTCGCTCTAAGAAGGTTACCGATAATGAGGGGAAGGAGTTTACGCTTTATCTTGCTCCAGAGCCGATTAAAGGGAAACCTTTAGATAACACCAAGATGTTTGGCGGTCAACTACAATACCTCTATAAAGAGGTAGAGACTGCAGCCAAGAGTGGCAAAAACATGGATGGCAAGAAGAAACAGGAAGCTCCTCGTTTCAAAAAGTCACGAGGGGATTTTCGTCCACGACGGTTCACCAGAGGAACCAGACCGAGTTCAAACTTCGGTCAAGGGTTTCGGGGCCAGGGCGCTCGCCCAGGCTGGACCGACAACACCGCACGGCCAATAGGCCGAGGGTTCAACTCGTCGAGACCTTTCCCCAGGGGCGGGTCCAAGTAGAGGTCCAAACACAAACTTTACAAGTCCCTGCAGCCTCTAAAAACACACAAACTGTAAGCAACTTTGTGGCTGGTAATATTAGTAATCATATTTCTGAGTGGCACAAAATTACTAGTGACCAAGAAATTATAGAAATAGTTAGGGGTGTTCACATTCCCTTTACACAAATTCCTGTACAAAGTATAATACCTTTTCCATATAACATTCAACCAGTTGAACGAGACGCACTAACTAAACAGGTACATAAATTCTTTGAGAAAGGAATTATACAAAAAGTGACACACTGTTCAGGACAGTTTATTTCAAACATTTTCTCGAGACCGAAGCCTAATGGTGATGTTCGAATGATCCTGGATTTAACAATCATTAATAAAAGGGTGGAATATCGACATTTTAAAATGTTCTCTCTAGATACGGCACGAGATCTGATTACACCAGATGCGTGGATGGCTAGTGTTGATTTACAGGATGCATATTATACGCTTCCCATAATGGAACAATACCGAAAATTTCTTCGATTTATTTGGGATAACCAACTCTATGAGTTTACCTGCATGCCGAATGGCTTAGCTTGTGCGCCACGTTTATTTACTAAATTGCTTAAACCTGTTTTCTCGGTAATGGCGAGGAAGGGTCACATAATGTTTCCATACATAGATGATTCTTTTATTATAGCATCAACACAAATTGGTTGTGTGAATGCAGTTTTGGATTTATGTGCATTACTCACTAAATTGGGGTTTTATGTACATCAACAAAAGTCAGTGTTTAAACCAACAAAACAACTCAAATGTTTAGGGTTTATTTTGGATACACAGTCCCTTACAGTGTCGATAACAGAACAAAAACTAATTAAGTTTATGACTACAGCGACTCAGCTTATTAAGTTATCAAAGCCAAAAATTAGACAGGTTGCTGTTCTTATTGGCATAATGACCTCATATGCACCTGCTGTGTTATATGGGAAGGCCCATATTAAGTCGCTAGAAATAGATAAAAATTTAGCGTTAACACGAACTAAAGGCAATTTTGAGCGAAAGATGTTTATTTCGCAAGAAGGGTTACAGGATATTGGATGGTGGATGCAACATATAGCAAGTTCACCAAATCCAATCCGCATGGCGGAACCTAATACAGTAATTACTACTGATGCTTCGTTAGAAGGTTGGGGAGCTCATCGAGATGGGGTCACAACAGGAGGTAGATGGCTTGATGATGAAAAATCAGACTATATTAATGCACTAGAATTGCGTGCTATTTATCTGGGCTTACGTAGTTTAGTAAAGATAAATAAATCACAGGTTAGAATACTAACTGATAATACTACTGCCATGGCATATATTCGTAACATGGGTGGAACCAAATCAAAGTCTTGCAATCAGTTATCTAAACTGATTTGGAACTGGGCACAGGCTCAACAAGTCTGGCTGACTGTAGCGCATATTCCAGGGTCACAAAATACACTTGCAGATTATAAAAGTAGAAATTTCCATGACCATTTAGAGTGGTCTCTCTCTACACATTTGTTTAACTTCGTTTGTGAAAAATGGGGTACACCTGAAGTTGACTTATTTGCATCACGAAATAATAACAAGTTACCCTGTTATGTTTCTTGGCATCCTGAACCGGATGCTTGGGAAGTAGATGCGTTTGCTATTACTTGGGAAAATAATTATTTTTATATTTTCCCACCATTTAGCATTATCAGCCGAGTAGTGAGAAAAATCGGCTTGGAAGGGACACATGCGATACTGGTGGTGCCCGATTGGGACACGCAACCTTGGCTGCCAGCAGTTTCACAACTGGCAAAAGATCGTATACGATTCCCAAGAAAACTCGGGAATCTGACGCACCACGGACCGCTAGTGGTTCACGGCGACGTGTCAACGACGCCCCTATTGGCATTCCTTTTCTAAGGAAGCAGCTACAGCAATTTGGATTAGACAGAATTACTGAGGATAGGATAGTATCGGATGCCTGGAGGCCAGGAACTGTTAAAATGTATACAACCTATTTAAAGAAATGGGGTGTACATTGTTTGTTAATGAAAGTTAAACCAACAAATCCAAAGATTTCACAAGTAGCTCGGTTTCTTCGTTCTCTAGAGGATGAAGGACTTTCCTTTGGATCGATTAATGCGGCGAGGTGTGCGTTATCAATTATATTACCTAGAATTGATGGCGAAACAGTTGGAAAACATTATGTTATTTGTTATTTACTTCGTTCAATTTATCAAAGGAATCCTCCAAAACCAAAGTATAGTCGGTTTTGGGATGTTTCTATAGTATTTAAGTTGTTTCAGGCTTGGCCTCACAACTCGTGGTTAGATATAAAACAGTTAGGTTTTAAGGTCGCGGTCCTGTTATTGTTAGTAACCGGACACAGAGGACAGACGATTGTTGCTTTATCCTTAACTGGATTAGAAATAGACAAGCAACAAGCTACGTTTGATTTAGAGAAATTGCTCAAATCGAACACGTTAGGTGACCCTTTATCAACGGTTCACTTAGACTGTTTTCCGAATGATCGGAAATTATGTGTTGTGTCGGCCATACGGGCTTATATATACAAGACAAAGGATTTACGTGCATCACAACAACTATTAGTGAGCTTTATAAAGCCACATAAGGCGATTTCACGAGACACACTTGCCAGATGGACAATTACGGTGTTGAAATTGGCTGGAGTGGATACGAGTAAATACTCTTCCCACTCAACTAGAGGAGCCATGGTCTCCAAGGCACGGGTGCTTGGTATTTCTGTGAAAAGAATACTAGCGCATGCAGGCTGGAAGACGGCTAAGTCGTTCGCAAAACATTATAATAAACGACTAGAAAAGCCTACCGGCGTTGCAAAGCGTCTTCTCGCCAACTAACAAGAATAGGTGAGAACAAAAATTTAGAATGTTATAATAATAAGAAAGAATGATATTAAGGATAAAAATGAATTATGTAAAGGTCTCCCTAGCCTGAGGCTAGCCTGAGGCTGTTTACCGAGGTAAAATAGTATAGTTATACGAGTCTTACCTTGGTACAGATGATGGATAACTGTTGTTTTAACGAGGTATAAGCCTCGGATAGATGTGGGCTAGGGCCCTCCCGCCACACCCTGCCACATCTATTCCGTTGGTGTACCTTTTCGGTAAAGTAATAGTATCCATTGTTTGAAAGTCATTTTTATCCTCAATAAGTAGGTTAAGATTGCTGGTACCGGACGTGCTTACCTCTCCCTAGCCCACATCTATCCGAGGCTTATACCTCGGTAAAACAACAGTTATCCATCATCTGTACCAAGGTAAGACTCGTATAACTATACTATGTATATATATATATATATATATATATATATATATATTATATCTATTTATACATACATTCCAGTGCGCGAGTGACAGTATTCGCGGCACTGGGTGGTGGTGGCGCCACATGTCCCACCCAGGGGAGGGGTCACCCATAAAGTAGTACACAACATCAGGGTGGCCAGTAGGGGATATTCCCTTACGCGCCTTTATACTCACATAAGTTTTATACATCACATATATATATGCTATATATATGCTATATATATTATATGTATTCATACATACATGTTTTATGTGTATATATGTGTGTATAAAGATGTATGTGTATGTACATACAGTAAAACCTCTCTAACCGACCACCTCCACAGATCGACCACTCCCCTATATCGATCGCTTTATTTGGGTCCCAACAATACCATTGTAACCATATTCTAACTCCCTAAACCGACCACCTCCCTAAATGGACCACTTAAAGTCGGTCCCAAGCTCGGTCGATTTAGAGATGTTTTACTGTATATCTATATCTATATATATATATATATATAGATATAGATAGATATATATATATAGATACATGTATATGTATATGTATATGTATGTATATATATATATATATATATATATATATATATATATATATATATATATATATATGTATCTCTCTATATATGTATATACCGGGTGGGCCAAAAGTGTCCATACATAGAGGAAATAAACACTAAAAAAAAAAATGAAAACCCATTTTTATTAATAAAATATGCTCCACATGGTTGCCATTATTTTCAAAATAAGTTCGAATACCTCTCCACCACTCTTGAAGAATACACTTTAACACATCGGTGTTATTTATACTTGTAATGGCAGTTTGAATACGTTCCTGTAGATGATTTATGTCTCCTATCTTTTTGGCCTTTCAGTGCCCCCCCCCCCCTTCCCCACCAATTTTTCTTTTAAACAATAGGGATGGAATCTGGGAAGCCACTCCACAGGACTACATCGACCAATTCAGGAAACTGGAAACTGCTGACCTAACTTAATCTTAATTTCCCTGTGTATGGACACTTTTGGCCCATCCTATACATACATCGATATATATATATATATATATACAGTAGAACCACTCTAACTGACCACCTCCATAGATTGATCAATCCATGATCGCTTTATTTGGGTCCAAAACAATCACCCATATGATACGATTGTAATGATTTTAAAAAACCTCCCTAAACCGACCACCTCCCTATATGGACCATTTAAAGTCGGTCCCATGGTCGGTCGATTTAGAGAGCTTTTACTTTATATATTTCTTTCTTGTTTTACTATCAGAATAGAACAACAAATAACTGTCAGAATTAGACAGGTGGGTTTTGTTGTTTTATTTGTAACGGTGAATCCTTTTCCTTTCGGTGGAACCGGAAGCAGACGACAAGATGCGGAAAGTGTGCTTTAGGCTGCGTTCCTTTCTATACAGACCACACACAAAATCTCCGTTTCTTTTTTTTACAGACAGTCTGTCGAGTATGCACCGTTTAATAAATAACATGCTATTTAGACACTTTCATTTCCATGCTTAATCAGTTTTTAGTTGCTTTTGACTCTGGTTTAGTTTTCACTGAAAAACCCATCAATTGACAAAGAAAGCTATGATGAAATTAGGAGTTAAGCAGTTGTTGCGTGACATGGGGTTTGGGGACCGTTGTACATTTCAGTGTTAAGCAGTTGTTGCGTGACATGGGGTTTGGGGACCATTGTACATTTCAGTGTTAAGTAGTTGTTGCGTGACCTGGGGTTTGAGGACCGTTGTACATTTCAGTGTTAAGTAGTTGTTGCGTGACATGGGGTTTGAGGACCGTTGTACATTTCAGTGTTAAGTAGTTGTTGTGTGACATGGGGTTTGAGGACCGTTTAGACTAAGTGATGAGGCGGTAGAATAGGTAACTACTATAGTGCCAATAGGAGTGCACCTGTCATCCCAACAGGCGAACTCCTATTGGCATTATAGTAATACACCACTGACATACCGTGTCAGCAGCACCGGAATGTGATATTCCACTCAGTCACATTATCCTGACATTAAGCCAACCAATTATTGCTTTGTCCTAATAATGCCAAGGCGAAAGCAAGCTAGCGACAGATGGCATTACAACAACAACAAAAAAAAAAAAAAAAAAAAAAAAAAAAAAAAAATCAGCTTGTGATCGAACTCACGAGCTCCCCCTTGAATGCGGATACTATACCGCTAGTCCATCTAGTATGATCGTGTGTGGAATAGCAATTGTCCTTATGTAACTTGCCCCTTTGCTGTAGGCGTTCCTAGTCGCTAATGCTACTTACTGCCTACTCACACTGCCACTGCTTTGTTTTGCGAGGTTATACACTGGTACTGCTAACCTTTGTTTAAAGCTGCATAGTCCGACAAAAGATTCACATTATTAACGCCAAAGTCCTTACGTAGATTTGATCCTACATATAACTTAGATACTGGTGCGCTCATTAACTCATTAAAGCGGCATAGTCCGATGAAATATCAAGTTTTCAAAACGAAATCAATTACCTAGATTTTATTTGACATATCTAACTTAGATACTGATGCACTTATTAAGCATTTGTTTCTGCGTAGAAGGCAATACTGAGTCAATTTAACAGAACCTGTCACTACTGAAGCCAATGATTATGATGTCCAGCATTTCGATGTGTGTACATTCAAATAATTTCCCCATATTTTCATTTGAAATATCTTAGCCATTTTTAATCAGTTATTTCAAACTGATACCCCAGTCACACTACAGCTTGCGACCACTTTGCGACCACCTTAGACCAAAGAACCCACACTCACCAGTGATGCCCAGACATTGGGAACCATTGTTTTGGTAGCAAGGACGTTATGGGTGAGTGTGAGTTCTTTGGTCTAAGGTGGTTGCAGAGTGGTCGCAAGCTGTAGTGTGACTGGGGTATAAGGTAATGTAGATTATAATTTTCAGCCAAAGATATTGATCTAAAAAGAAATATGCCAGAACCTGAAAAACCGTCGGATTATGCAACTTTAAAACAGCTTTGAATTCTCGTAGACACACACACACTACTTCTTGAAGGTGATATACCAGCCACAGGAAGTGGAGATAATAACAATACAAACATATTCACACCCAATTGCTTAACAGAGGGTAGTTATGTGGGATGTTTCTGCGAGTCGATTTTCCAGAATTCTCTTAGGGCGTAATTGATTAACACGACCCGGGTGATTCAGGTCACCCGAGTTGCTAGAATTTCAAATCGAACACCGCGAGTGGAGTAGACAAAAACACTTGCCGTGTGCAAAACGACCCGACCCCAGTAACCCACCTCTTGGCTGGGGTTTGCTAGGAATGATGACGTCACATTTGTGCTGGTACCATCCTGCAGGATAATATATTAATAGCTACCAGTACCAGTCCTACATGTTTTTTTTTGGTAATAACACAAATTAATGAAATTGAAATATAACTAAACTATGCAATCATAAAATACTTTAAACCCTATTTTGATGTAGTTATATCGGTTATTAAAAAAATTAAAGTTTTGGATTAAGCCACTGTTCTTTCCACCCCGAGCATGGAGAAGCGTATCCGATTATTCGACCCGAGTCTGTAGGATGTGCGCATGCGGCAAAAAGTGGCTCGCGTGACCCGAGTTAATTAATCGATTACGCCCTTATTGATAACACCTGGGTAGGGTCGTACTTAAAGCTTCACAGTCCGAGGAATATATCAAATTTTTAAAAAAACATCACATATCTCGATTTGATTCTACTTTTCCAACTTCGATACCGGTGCAATTAATTAATGCCTGTAAGCCTTTGTTCCTGCATACAAGGGAATACTAAGTCAATTCAATAGAACCTGTTACTGCTGAAGCTCATGGTGTCAGAATTTCTATGTGCACACCAAAATTAATTTGGCAGGTTTTCACTTCAAATATCTCCAATGTTAGCCATTTACAATCAAGGTTACTTCAAGTTGAAGTAAGGTTGATTAAGCAGAGAAATATATTAATATTTATCTGGGGGAAGAAGGTAGAGACTCAAAACCATCGGACTCTAACTTTAAGTGGTGCTTCAGACTCAATAGAGCTTCCTTCTGGGACTAATCGAGTTTTAATTTTACCTCTGGTACAACTCGCTCTTACAATTATTTTGGCGAATTAAGGGCGATTACATTTTCATATCAGCTCTCCCTGTGTTTCCATTTGCTTTAATCAGTGAACATAGTATCACTCGATTCTACCTCACACATCATTTCAGGTAGATGACGACGCTTTGTAATGGATATTAAATTAATTCAATTCAATTCTTTAATGAGCGGGGGAATTTACAGAAACCCATGCAAATACAGAAATCAAATATTGATTAATTCTAATTAGATATATATATTAAAAAAACAAAAACAAATTAAACAGAACGGAACATCACTTTGTTTTTTAAAGTAATTTAAAAAAAAATACTGTATATGTAATTTGGTTAAATAATTTTGTTTCAGGTAACTAGTTCATACAAGATGTTTTTTTAAAATAATTGAAATAATTAATCTTAACTTAAGAGCAAATATAAGAAAACCTTTTTCTTTTTTAATATTTTAATATTATATTCGTAAATCTTATATTTAATATATATTTTATATATATATATATTTTTAGCACTAAAAAAACTGACCCTCCACCCTCCTCTAAACCATCTGTTCAACTTTTCGTCGTGAATATGACCTCTATTGACGACACGGCGATGAGACTATAACTCTCTTCCTCTGCCTCCCTCTCTCCCTCCCTCGCTTCCTTCCTCTCCCCCCCCCCCCCTCTCCCCCCTCCCCCTCTCTCCCACCCCCTCTCTCTCTCCCACCCCCTCTCTCTCTCCCCCTCCCTCTCTCTCCCCCTCCCTCTCTCCCCCTCTCCCTCTCCCTCTCCCTCTCCTCACTCCTTCCCTCACTCCCTCACCCACTCCCTCACCCACCCACTCACTCACCCACTCACTCTCTTCCAGTGCGGGAGCACCGGCGTAGCGGTTCGTACGGCAACTCGCCTGTGGCCTTCCCGGACCCGCCGCCGGCCGCCTCCAGCGCCACCTCGTCGCCAGCCAAGTCGGCCGGCCTGCACCACTCGGCCACCATGCCCGTCGACCTGGACAACAGCTGGGAGCCTGGCTCGCTCGTCGACCTCGCCAACCTGCTCCGCTCAGGTGACAGCTGAGCCAGTTTGCTATTTTTTGTTTATTTAAATTTATTTATTAAAATGAAAAAAAACTAAAAAATTCCAGTTGAATAAAATTATTTGTTTCAGCACTGAGGTGCTAGTCTTCTGGCTTTAAAAATTATGGTGCATATTTTAGTAGTCCGTACATGAGCTCCACCACCAAGCGGTGGCTGCAGGAACTATGTCGTCTACTGTCACAGTTCTACTGCCTCAGGTGGTGGCATGTTAGCCAACCGGAAGTACCCTGAGTGGACTGCCCTCTACTGCGTGCGACTAGCATTACCCCCCACCCCCCACCCCCGGTACCACTGGAAAGGTGACATGGAACGTGGCTGGTCAGGGGGCAGGTCAATAGACTACATCACCATTCCAGCGGCATGGTGCATTGTGGGATGTGCGGAAGGAAAACTAACCCGCGAGAAGCACATGGCTAATGCTAATACACTTGGTACAGTTATGAAATGTGCTAGTTTCAGCTCATCTCAGCTCTTGTTTGGTACATAGAATAACAACTAAAAAAAATATATAATAAATTAAGATATTAATCTTTTATCCAGCATTGCATTTACATCAATATAATCAGCACATCTTATGCCATGTGCATTTAGATTTAGAGAAATCTGGGCACTCAGACTAGCATTAGATCCATAGCCAGAGTCAGTTTTTACTTATTTTATTCATGTTTTTAATTTATATCCTATGGTTAATGACATATGTAGAACTAGAAAATTACTAGGGTTAATCATATATTGGTTATATATTTCTCTGAAACATTTGGCATTTTGATATTTAGAACAAGAATTAATAATGTGTATTATAATGGATTATAATAATATAATGTAACGTAGCAGAATCCAAGGTTATATTGTATATATATTGTTTATTACTGAGCATTCAATATTAAATGTATTCGAAGTCGCGCACCCACCTTGAGCAGGTGTGCGCGAATGGGGCGCCACCTGCGTCGCGCAATTGTACTAATATGTGACCGTATGTCTGTCACTTCGTCTGTAATTTTATTTTTGTTTTTTTTATAGGTAGGCGTATCAGCCTTAAAGTGACTGATTGTTTTGTGTGGAATTGTATGTTTCTTAGCTAAAAAATTGTTTAACTATGGCTAGTTTGTCTTAGTTATATTCATCAGATCATTATATTGCATGTGTGCTTACATGTTTATGCCAAATTGTTATGTATTTCTATTAATTTTGAATAAAATGGAAGTTTTGCCCTACGCGTATTGGCAAACTCAATGGCTGTACGCCTTTGCTTTGCTGCCAACGCCGTTTCCAGCGTATGCGCACTCGGAACCGTGATCTCGTCTATTGGTTGTGGATGCCACAGTGGGCAGAGCTGTAGTAAACGTTGGAAGCCTACGTTCTCCTCCCTTGTTCATCCGGTGTTCACTGTGTCAGAACCAAGTTCTGGGTGGCTATTTATGGATGAGATGATATGATGAGATGGTATGAACAATATAGACAATAGCAGGGAGCAATCAGCTATTACAAATATTAGGGGGAGGTTATTTTGTACATGTAGACTGAAGGACGGCCATTTACCTTTTTAGTTTGGTTTGCTGATTATACCTGTGAGGAGACATTTGTACAATGGATATGACTTGCTGTTGCAGCTAGTAGTGGATTTGTGATTTTTTTAAATTAATTTTTTTTTTTTATTGAGGTTGTATTTATACCCTCCATAGCATATAAGCCTGGGTATTCAGGCTTGTTTTCAATGCTGGCCAGCTGTAGTGTCGGTGTTATCTTATCAGAGAGGGATTATGCAGATAAGCATTTAAATTGTCTTAGTCATCTATAACTTGTGGTTAGTATATGTTTTATTAGTTCAGTCAGGGTGGACATTATACTTTGGTAGTTGTTTTAATTTATTTTACTCCTTTAAAAAAAAAAAGGGGGGGGGGGCAGAGGGGATTTGAGAAGAGGAAAAGGGAGGAGAGGGGATGGGGGGGGGGGGGGAGTGCTTTGGGACTATGTTCTTATTTCTGTTCTCAACTGTTGTTTTCTATCCAGGTAGGTTTATTAATGTATGTCTATGTTAGGTTCTCAATTATTAATCTAGATTTAAATTGCAGGTAGGTTGCTGCATTCCTTGTTTTGGTAGAGAGTTTGGAAGGTTTTCACCCTTTAAACTTGCAAAATGCAATGAATTTGGGGTTACCGAATTTAAAAAAAAAGAAAAAAAAAACAAAAAAAAACTGGGGGGGGCACTTTTTAGATAAATAAATATATTAGGTTTTGTGTTATAATCTTATTTACTTTAGTTTGATGTAACTTTATTTGATAGGGTTAACTTTAGAGATATTTTGTGAAAATTAATTTTGGTGTGCACACTGAAATGCTGGCTTTGTTTACCAGTGTTTCTTTGCAGCATAGCAGCTTAGCATAGCAGCACAAAACTGCAATAACTGTTAACTGAACGCACCAGTATCTAAGTAGGATATGTAGGATCTAAACTATTGGCAAGCATTTTGGTTTAGAAGATTTGATGCTTTCATCGGACTATGCAGCTTTAAGAGTTACTGTTAACTCGCAACATCGTCAGTGTTTCTATATCAGAACACAGTTCCGTCCAAAGTTGTTATTTGTCTAATGTCTTAGACCTTTTCCAGACTAATTTTTTCTTTTTCTTTTTTCATGAAGATTTATACTGCCTATCATGGATAAGTATGAATAGTCTTGTTTTCACCATTAGATAGTTGGTCGATAGAAAGCCTGAGCCTACACCTTTACTGACCCAAGGGATTTTTAACCTCCCATACCATGTAGATATGGTTTGAGAGCAACTGTTTTTTGATGATGCTGTAAGTTATACACAGCGGTGGAAATCCAAATTGGCAGAGGTGGGGGGCACAGGGAATCGAACCACTGACCTTCAGATTAGGAGTCGGACCTACAAAAAGTCAGACACTCTAACCACTCCGCCATAGAAAACACCACAATGCATGCCTAATGCCATTCTGTTCGTTGTCAAATGAGTGCTAATATGTCGGGTTGTTTATATACAGGTTTACCGGCAACCAACAATTCAGAAATGGCCGCCATAAACATGGATCTGGTAGCCCTGGACCACCAACTGCAGGTACTGTCAACCAAGCATCGGCATCTAGTTTCCACACCACGTTTAGTCATTATTATTTTATCACATTTTAATTTTTCTTTATTGATACAATGTTTATATAGAGTCGGATTATCCGACTTTCATCGGATATTCCAGTATTTTTCGGATAAAGTCAGATTTCCGATAATTTTGCATTATTTTTGGACGAATCCGTCGTATTTTGCTTACATTTCTTGTTCAAAACTTAACTTGAATGTCATAAATTCTTTGGAATGCTAATGAAATAAGTTACCTTATTCAGAATATATATTGTTAATTGTTTGACAGATTAGTTTTTTTCTCCATATTCTAAGTATTGGAGGAAAACTAAGATTTTAGTTGCACAAAAGTAGGATTTTTATTTCTGCCTTGGCACAAAGACTTAATATATGGGACATCCTCTGAAACTGCGTACTCAAGTCTGACATGGAAACCAAAAATGAAAACCTTCCAAACAATATCAGAAAACATTCCAAATAATAGCAGAATCCATATTCATGTGATGGTCTATGTGCATATTACAGAGTTCAAATAAAGTCATATTTTTTTATTTTGATCTGATACAAACAATACATTAATATGACTCGTATAACATGGAAATCAAAGACACATCCAGTACATCATTTTAACATATGCAACAAATTTAAAAAACGATTTGATTGGTTACTGTTAAACGAACGATTTTCTAATATCTCAAAATTGACATTTCTATCTGATGGCAAACATAATCTAGGGTGATATAGTAAATAATTAATATGGTATTTCTACCATTAAGGTTAGGGGACGTCACTATGTGGTCTTCTCTAGTTTGGTGTCAATCCGCGAGTTCAAATAAAAGAATTTAATTGATTGAATATAACCTAACAACGAAAAGACCGTGGTGACCGAATCTGTAAGCGCAGGCTTCCAGGGATGAGTTTGAAATCTGGCCGAGTCAAACCAATGACGTACAAAATTGATACTTGTTGCTACCTAGCCTGGCACTTGGCATTACCAGAATAGGGCTGGGACTGGTTAGCTCAGTATCAGGATAATATGATGAGTGGGAAATTGAGTCATGGTGCCAGTGGCCTGGTCTCCCAGTGGGGCCACACTATAAAGTCGCCATGAGTGTGCACTGTAACAAGTCGGTACGTATCCTGATAAGACCTGAGATGTTACCAGGATGTAAAACCTCAACTAACAATATATATATACATATATGAGGAATTCTTTTCCAAAATACGATAAGCGTCAGTAAAAAAAATGAGTTTGCAATGTCAGTGCCGGTGTTGCGGTTTCCGAGGCACACCAGTTTGCCAGGGACACATCCATTCAAATGCATTGTCAACGGCCATGAGCAAATCTTCATACAGAAAAAGTCAAATATCTCTCAAATTACACCACCTAGAAACAAATCGCTTGGTACACATATAAAAAACATCTTAACCATAAAGATTATATTAAATTTATAAGGTTAGGGTTCTTGATTTCTATTAATTTTGAATAAAACTAATGTTTTGCACTGCGTGTACCATCAAACTCAAGGCATTGTCAATGGCCGTGAGCAATCTTCATACAGAAAATACAGAAAAAGTTAAATATCTCTAAAACGACACCACCTAGAAACAAATCGCTTGGTACACATATAGAAAACATGTTTACCAAAAACATTATATTAAATTTATAAGGTTAGTGACGATGATGTTCGATTTTGCCGCATGCGCAGAAGCGATGTGTCTCTGGCAAACTGGTGTGCCTCGGAAACCGCAACACCGGGTTTGTGGATCATATATATGAAGAGCTCTTTTCCAAAGCACGATCTACGAGCTTGGCATTGACATTGCAAGTTCATTTTTTGGATTGGCTCTTTTCATGTTTTGGAAAAGAGATTTTCATATATAATTGCTTCTACAGCACATATTGATAAAGGAAAGCTTGATGCTCGAAGACTTAAGTTGATTTGAGCCCATTTGTTTATTGTTGCGCTGGTGCACTGACGGTTGCCTTTGCTTACAGCCCCTCGCCCCTTGCACTGGTTCCCCGGAGTCCATGGCCATCTTCAACCATCATCTCCAGTTGGCGCAGGACTACATCCGTCTGCAGACTGAGATGAGGCTCCTCTCTCACCGCAAGTAAGTCGCTCTGCCCCTTTCCAATGTGGGAATAGCCACACACACGATATATATAATGTGGTGTACCCTGCCCACCTGTGTCCATGACATATTCTGTGTCCCAAAAGATGATGGTGGAGGCCAGACGATTGTCGATTGCAGTTGTCCAGGCGGGTGTTCCGTTAATAACTTCACAGACAATGTATGCATTAAGTTCTCCTACAGGAGCATCGACGATGTGGCCGCGGTAATGGAACAGGCTGATTTTATGTCCACAGTCGATATTGTAATGGCCAAAGGCCCTCCGACTCCCAGACTGCCACGCACACACGGAGGAATGCCAAGATTCAATGTCAGTACGCTTCAACTTGGTTTACTGAACCAATCTGCTCTCCGCGGCATCCACAGTCGACTGACCCACCCCCTGACTCGCCAGATCCCACATCGACTCTATAGGTGGGGTGGGGGGGTGAGCTAGCCACACGCAGTAGAGGGAAGCCCAGTCGGGGTCTGCCCGGTGGCTAGCCTGCCACCACCTAGTGCAGTTCAGTGTAACTTTGTAGGTGCGTGGCGTAGTCTCCGCCGCTACCGCGTGGTAGTAGGGCTCATGTACAGACTACTACAATATTATATATATACACAGTAAAACCTCTCTAAATCGACTGGCCATGGGACAGACTTTAAATGGTCCATTTAGGGAGGTGGTCGGTTTAGGGAGTTTTATTATTGTTACAATTGTATTTTATGGGCGATTATTTAGGACCCAAATAAAGTGATCGATATAGGGGAGTGGTCGATCTGTGGAGGTGATCGGTTAGAAAGGTTTTACTGTATGTATATATACATATATGGATCGTTTCATGGTCTATGGGGCCAATGTATTTTCCAGTACGTAATGGTCAAAAACAAATATGGAAAGAGTAGAGGAGTTATTTTCTTTATAGAATTTGTATTCTTACACATTGGAGGGATAGATGTGAACAAATTAAGGCCTAATGTGACACAGTAAAAAAAGCCAACATGTTCATTCCAAAAATATGGTGGTTTAAAGGCATGAATTTGTTACATGGAGAATGTGGACTTTTCTACAGCCTACTAGACCTTTATTTTGCATAGGATATTACCTGTTACTCAATGAAATAATAAAAGAAGACTCTTACTTAAATAAATATTCATTATGTATGCATATATATTTTTTTCTATCTAATAACTTACAGCGTGATCAAAGGTCAGTTTCTTTCATTCCATGTCTATATGGCATGGGAGGTTAAAAATCCCTTGGGTCAGTAAAAGTGTAGACTCAGACTTTCTATCGATCAACTATCTAATGATGAAAACAAGACTATTCAGACTTATCCATGATAGGCAGTATAAATCTTCAAGAGGAAAAAAAAAAAGTAGTTGTGTTTTGTTCTGCTGTGCATGTCCTTTACCAGCTGTACTTGCTGTCATCCTCACTCAGGTACACGCTACTACAAGAGACGGAGATGGACGAGCAGCAGACCCGCAATGCACCACACCTGGCCGAGGAGTACCAGCAGCTGGTCTCAGAAAATGTACGGCTCCCCTTTATCTCTCATTTTACTTCTCCGTAAACCACGAACAGCCACATTCTTGTCCTCTTTTTCTTTTCTGCTAGGCAGTTGGTCAGGTCAGAGGTCATACTTTACCTTGTGTCTTATTGTGGTGAATGTGGATAGTAATAGTGTCAGAAAATGTACGGCTTACCTTTGTCTGTTATTTTACTTCTCCGTAAACCACGAACAGCCGCATTCTTGTCCTCTTTTTCTTTTCTGCTAGGCAGTTGGTCAGGTCATAGGTCATACTTTAACTTGTATCTTACTGTGGTGAATGTGGATAGTAATAGTGTCAGAAAATGTACGGCTTACCTTTGTCTGTTAGTTTACTTCTCCGTAAACCACCAACACCCGCATTCTTGTCCTCTTTCTTTTCTGCTAGGCAGTTGGTCAGGTCATAGGTCATACTTTAACTTGTATCTTACTGTGGTGAATGTGGATAGTAATAGTGTCAGAAAATGTACGGCTTACCTTTGTCTGTTATTTTACTTCTCCGTAAACCACCAACACCCGCATTCTTGTCCTTTTTCTTTTCTGCTAGGCAGTTGGTCAGGTCATAGGTCATACTTTAACTTGTATCTTATTCTGGTGAATGTGGATAGTAATATTGTCAGAAAATGTACGGCTTACCTTTGTCTGTTATTTTACTTCTCCGTAAACCACGAACACCCGCATTCTTGTCCTCTTTTTCTTTTCTGCTAGGCAGTTGGTCACGTCATAGGTCATACTTTAACTTGTGTCTTATTGTGGTGAATGTGGATAGTAATAGTGTCAGAAAATGTACGGCTTACCTTTGTCTGTTATTTTACTTCTCCGTAAACCACGAACACCCCCATTCTTGTCCTCTTTCTTTTCTGCTAGGCAGTTGGTGAGGTCGGAGGTCAAACTTTAACTTGTATCTTATTCTGGTGAATGTGGATAGTAATAGTCTCAGAAAATGTACGGCTTACCTTTGTCTTATCTCTTTCACTACTCACTCTTCAAACTGTGGCTGAAAACCACTAACGCCCTCATTCTCGTCCTCTTTTTGTTTTCTACTTCACTTGGAGAGGGAAGAGCCTGTATTTTACATTGTATCTTATTGTAGTGAATGTGGGATAGGGATGCTAAGGCAAATTATATCTCCATTTACAAAATTTTCCACTTTGATTTGAGAAGCTTGATTGATTGATTGATTGGTGGTTGCTTTACGCCGTGTCGGCAGCATAGGCCATATTCACGGTGAGAAATGTTTGTTTTTTTGTTCAAACCATCGCTTTTACATGTAAAAGCAGACAATCAATTATGTGCCAATAGACACTCATTAAATTAGAAAGCTCACAATCATATATTTGTGGTCAAGGGAAACAAATTCCCATAGAAAAAGAAAAGTTTTATTAATAATTGATAGAATCTATTTAGTAAACTATATGAGGTGGTACAGTCCAGCTGCCCTCAAAAAGGCTCAAATGTTTTCTTGTTTTACCTTAGTAAAAAGGTCATGCATACTGTCTGCAGTGTAGAACTGTTGGCGCAGGGCCAAAAAATCAACGCAACTTAGTAAAATGTGTAAAATCCCAATACATTCAGGGGGAGGTTCCCCCTTGAGCAGAAAAGCATGTGTAAGCCACGAGTGGCCAATGCGGCAGCGGCTAAGGACCACTTGGTCCTGCCGACCTTTGAGAAGCCACTGATAGTGATACTCAAACACATTCTAATTGATTGCGTAGACTTTGTGACATCATACAAAATTCTTTTTTAATGTGCACATCATGCGATACCCCTTTTACAAATGTAAAGCAGGAAGAAATTTGAGAATTTCTGACTGTGTCATCTCTTGTAACACATCGCCGTGAATATGGCCTATGCTGCCGACAAGGCGTAAAGCAACAACCAATCAATCAATCAAGCAGTCAATCATCTCTTGTAACTTTATAACAAATGTGACATGTCTTTTGACAGAGTTAACTGTCCTTTGACACATGTTAGTTTCTAGGAAAATCAGACTGACAGAAAAAATTCTACTCACTATTCGCTGTGATTATGGCCTTCACTGCCGACATGGCATAAAATCACCATCAATCAATCAATCAATCAATCAATCAATCATTGAAACTTGATTCCACCATGTTCTTGTAGCGCAGTCGGTAACTCTGTAGTGTGAGTGTTAATAAATCTGGGCATGTTATTTCTCTACAGGAACAGTTGGTGATGCTTCAAAAGAATATGAGAAAGCAGGTGGAGCTTATCCGAAAATACCAGGGCACGCGCCGAACCGGCAACACCTAACAGCCCTGGCACCAGCCTCCATGGACAGCAGCAACGGCCAGAAACCAGCAAACATTAGACAACAATCTATATAGCGGAAATAGCAAACACCAGACACCAGCGAGACACCAACACTAGAAAGTAGCAAACACTAGAAATAGTTGGTTGGTTGTTGGAGTTTTACGTCCTGGCAACATCTAAGGCCATATCAGGACGAGTCAAACCGATGACTTATAAAATTGATACTTGTTGCTTCCTAGCTTGACGCTCGGCATTAATAGGATAGGGCAAAGGCTGGTTAGCTCAGTGTCAGGATAATGTGACCCAGTGGGATATCGGGTCATGGTACCGGCAGCTTGATTTCCCAGTGGGGCAGCACTACAAAGTTGCCATGAGTGTGCACTGTCACAAGTCGGTACCCATCCAGATATGACCTTAGATGTTGCCAGGACTTAAAACTCCAACAACCAACAACCTTGACACCCATGTCTTCATGTCACACACCTGCTGGTTCTACCTGGCAATGTTGGAAGATTAGTACAGAGCTACAACTAGTAAAGTCCTGATATGACCCTAGACGTTGCCAGAATGTAAAACTCCAACAACCAACCAACAACTAGTAAAAGGTCAATTAGTCTAAATATAAGCCCTTGAAAGTGTAGTAGTTTGCACTGACCTCTCAGGCAAGGAGCCACGTAGACAGATGGGCATGGATAGGGTGATTGCATCAGGGAGCCTAGGTAGTGTAACAGTTAGCACGCTAGCCCCGGAATGGCAAGAAGTGTGGGTTCGAATCCTGCTTTAGGTGCAATATTTCCCGTTTTCATCGTTCCCACGATAAAAACATAAGCTGTGTTTACACGGGAGATTTAAAACGCCACATATGAAACGCCTTGCCTAGATCGACTCACATTTGCCGTGTAGACGCGGTTCTGTGGCGTTTTAGGGCTGAATCGCTTCATATGAAACGCCTCATCTATACCACCTCGGGAGGTGGTTTATTTGAAGCGATTCAGCTGGTTCCCGGGCGGCGATAGTATAAAATAGTAGGGCTTGCCAGCAACAGATGGAGCAGTAACTAATCGCTTGTACCCGGCAGTGTTAGGGCCCAATTAGGCCGAAATCTATTAAATGCGATCATATTTAACAGAATTACATCCTCAAATAATTAAATTTAATTAAATTAACCTTAAATTCCAAGCGATATTACCGTAGCAGCAACATCGGCGTCGAATCACCAAGTGTAAACAAAACAAACAGCAGTGCTAGCCGGCTACAGGCGCCTGCTGATTCCCGGCGTCGACACACTCTTCAACTCCGCCGTGTAAACACGCTTCCAAAACGCTTCATATGAATCGCTTTGTCTACATCGTTTCACAATTCCCCGTGTAAACACGGCTATAGATATATTTTTCTTCTAACAGCGTTTTTGTTTTGCAAGCATAGATTTCTATATTTCAAAATTAAATAAATATATTACTTTTTTGGGGGTGGGGGGTGGGGGGAGATTGATAAGAATATAATTATCAGGGATGAAATTTGTCCATTTTTACACAGATTTCCGTTTTTTTCCCACAGCCTGGGGACATTTTTGATGTAGGTGTAAACAGAAATTTGCTGTCGGGATAATAATCTCGGCTTGATTTCCGCTTTTTCTTTGCCTGAAACCATCATCATCCCTGATTATTGTTCCTTTCAGTAATAGGCATATGTTATGTGCGGTATAAATTACGCTTAGCGATATATATTTGGTGTAATCAAAACTTGGAATGTCAGAGTTACTCAGACCTTTTCACATTTTCTGTTGTAATGTAATGAAATACCCAGAATTCCCAATTAAAAAACCTTTTCCGTGGAGCAAGCGCTGTGAGCTGCTACCCATGGCATTAGTTCTTGTCACTGCAATCAGAGGGCAGGCTGGTAGTATAAATCCTTTATAGCACCTTTTCCCACATCATGCTGCACCCACAACTTTAGTTCTTCCACTGCTATCACACAGAGTGTGTTGGTGGTGGAAATCTTCTACAAGACCTTTTCCACAGAGAATGCTCAAGGAGCTACCACCCACATTAAGTCTTGCTACTGTTATCAGAGAGAAGGTTGGTGGTGGAAATCCTCTATAAGACATTTTCTACAGTGCACATGCTGCACGATGACCCGCTAGCCAGTACATTAGGTCTTCTACTGACGTCAGAGGGAAGGTTGGTGGTGGAAATCGTCTATAAGACCCTTTCCACAGTGCTACACAATGACCTGCTAGCCAGTACATTAGTTCTTCTCACATCAGAGAGCAGATGGGTGGTGGAAATCCTCTTTAATACCTAGTCTGGGTTGGTAGTGGAAGTCATCTACTCAGTCTAAAATAAAATAAGATTGTAACAATCAACTGATATAAGTTTAAAATCCGCGCGGAACTGACGCAGAAAGCAGAGGGCTGGCACGTGACCTAGACGGTAGGGGGCGCCAGGAACGCAGGCATGGTGCTGTCCCGCAGCAAATATATAGTCCATAGTTGATTCGACAATAATAAAGCCCATGCCCTGTGAAGTATTAGCAATAAATAATAAAATATATAATACAAGTTAGATCAATTCCCTTTATATTTGTATAATAAATTATACCACACATATATTTAGATATGGCAGAAACTCAAAACCATGGATTATGTAATAATATATCAAAGCAGATAGCTGTAGGAAATGTATGTCTTAGAATGCATCCCCATGTGTGAAATGACAGTAATATAGACTCACAAGGACAGACATAGTGTGTACACAGAGAATGGAATCATTGCGCCTGAGGCACTAAAACAACGCGGTCAGCTTTCGTGCTTCAATGTAATTTACCGATGAATGGTAAGCTGTTTGTAAATATGTACAGAAATAAATACACGAAAGGAACAACTTTTAAAATGAAAGTGTTTTTTGTTTTTTTCATTTCAAAATAGGAAGTTGTCTCAAACAGTCATGGGGAAATTCCCTGACTGCTCCCGGCTGGGATGATTAATGGTCCTTACCTGTTCTCTTGATGATTGATGCTAACCTGGAAGGACAAAGTGACAAATACGGAAATACTCGAACGGATGGGGGCTGCCCTCTATGGAAGATCTTCTGATCAAAAAGAATCTCCGGTGGACTGGACACCTCATGAGGATGTCATCAGACAGGCTCAGATCCTCTATTCTCAACTGTCTTCTGGTTACAGAAAGAGAGGGCGCCCTCATCTCCGGACGAAACTCTCACAGCAGAGAGCTAAATGGAGAGTGGCAGTCAAGTAATGAAAGCAGTCTTTGTCGCATCGCGACCGACAGCATGATGATGATCACCTGTTCTCTGGACCTCAAACGTTGGCGGGGCCATTTGAAGGTGGTATTAGGGGGGTCGGGGAGGGGCGGGGGGGGGGGGGAAGTGTCACCTGCAATTAACATCAGGGCCCAGTTCATGGTGAGCTGTTATGTGGGCATTTCAGTGTTAACGGGTCCGGTGGCCGAATCGGTAGAGCGCGGGCCTCGCATGTGGAAGGTCGGGAATTTGGTTCCTGGTCGAGTCAAACCAGTGACTTATAATATTGATACCTGTTGCTTCCTAGCCTGACCCTCTGGCATTAATAGGATAGGGCAAGGACTGGTTAGCTCAGTGTCAGTATAATGTGACTGAATGGGATATCGGGTCATGCTGACAGTGGCCTGATTTCCCAGTGGGGCAGCACTATAAAGTTGCCATGAGTGCACACTGTCACAAGTCGGTACCCATCCTGATATGACCTTAGATGTTGCCAGGACATAAAACTCCAACAACCAACCAGCATATACGTCTAACACCCCCACCCCCACCCTAGCCTTCCTTTCAAAACTGCTTCAGTGAAGTCGTGAGTGGGTGGCTGTTTATTACGTATAACTACCACAATGCAAAGCACTTACCCCCCCCCCTCCCCCCCTCCACCTCAAGCACCTATCTAAAAATAAATAACAGGCTTCGATCCGAGTGGATTGGTTAAAGTGTAGGGTCTTCTCAATTTTAATCCAGTAAAAACTGATATTTCAAGTGTATTTTAAAATAACAAAAATGGCTGATAGGCATAGTAGTAATATTAGTGCAACTTTAATGATTGATGAGCCAGAACCAAACACCACACATATCAGTGATAATAGGTATAAGTACAGGAAATATTATTTAATAAAAAATTAACTTGTATGTCTGACAGTTATCGCTACCTATTCAGGGGTGTAGCTAGACCTTTAACGATCTGTTCTCCTAATTTCGGCAGGGCGTTTAGGGGGCCGCTTAAGCTTAAGCTGGTGGATTTTACACATTTTAGACCTGAGTTTTTGACACTCCAGACTACTTACTACATGCCTCCTCTCTCTCTCTCTCTTTATTTTAAAATTTTTTTTTTACAAAACGATGTGGACGTTTTGGCATACACGCGTACGCCTAGCTACGCCCCTGCTATTTGACCGCATGAAAGCAAAGGAGAATAGTGATCCTGGTTTTCAACCAATCACCTCTCAGATTGGTTTATAATCGAAAAACACGCCACATTTGCATGCAGACAATTCTCATATAACAATGGAGGCATTCGACTGGGATCTTTCCATCTGCAAAATTTAGGCTCCACCCACCGGCGCAGTGAACTAGGTTTTTCGAATGCAAAGAGGACCAGTCAAATGGCTTCAGTGGTTTCAGCCAATCAGAGCTGTTCTCTTCCATTGCAAATGGCTGCCCTGTATGGGGGCAGCCATTTCAATCGAAAAGAACACCTTTGATTGGCTGAAGGTACTGAATCTTTCAACCTTTCCATATCAGCCATCTTGAAATACACCATGTGACCTTATGGATGGAGCCACAAGACACATTCGGTTCATACGTATAGAAACCCACTTCCGGTCCCAGTCGAATAGGAATTTGTAAAAAAATATTTTGATATGCGTATAGAAAGGCCCAGTCGAATACGTCCATTAACAGCATCATGTGAATGTGGCATTGTGGGATTGGACCGGTGCCCGCCGAGTGCTGGTGAGGTGGGTCTGCCTTAGCTTCGGTCCCCACCACAATCGCTTCAACTTTAGGCTTGGCACAAAGCATTACGTCATCAGGTCCAGTGCAGGTGTTTCTCCACATGTGCGCTACTCTGCTGAGGAGCCATCAAGGTGTTAATCCTATAAGCCATCAATTTATGGTTAAATCGTGCAATGACTATGCACTGGCATCTCACTTCGAGAGTTTTATTTAATCATGTATGTTTAGGGAATGTAAATATCGATCCCGAAATAGATGTTGGTATGGGTACCTGTTATACGCTTAATGCCTTAATGGCTTATGGGCTTAACACCTTGACGGCTTCACTGCAGAGTAGCGCAAACCACATGAAGGAACACCTACACTGGGCCCTCACTACATGGCCTCCATATATATATATGGTCTGATGATGTAATACTTTTTGCCAAGCCTAATGTATACGTGACTGGCGGGAACCAAGGGAGGTCAGCCTGCCCTGGGCCTGCCCTGCAGGTATCTGTCTAATGTAGGACAGTCACCCCCCCCCCCCCCTACACACATTTTATTGGCCTGACTGATGACCATCGGTGTATGTCTAATAGCTCAGTTGCTGAATTTGGGAAGTAAGAGATAATATGTTGTTTTTGTATTATCTGAGCCTTACACAAATTTTGGGGAGAAAATCGTGTTGTTTTTGATTAATTAGTTAAGTGCCTGTCACAAAATGGCAGATTGAGCAACGGACAGAATTGGTGACAAGTATCAAAATGTATTAAAATGTGTCAAAGTGTTGCGACATCGGGTCTATGAATGGACATGAAACGGACATGAACGGATAGCCAACGGACGAAGCGAAATCAAACCAGACAAGAACCGTAGACGTCAGTCTGGCGGCATCCATTCCTAGTTTTGTGCATGTTCAAAACTTGTATGGACACAAACCGGACATTGTTCATTTCTGTCCGTTTCCCCCAATCCGGTGAGGTGTGACAGGGCCTTTACCCCGGTTTAAATGAAATATACAAGTTATTTGGGTTTTATATTCTAGCAACATATGATATTATATCAGGCTGGGTACCATATTGCGACAACAGGGCGCACTAGTGACGGCTTTATAGCGCTACCCGACTGCATTACCGTGCTGCGGGCACCATGGTGCAATATCTTACTAAGTCATATTATTTAGACAGTAAGCCAACCAGTTGTTGGTTTAGTGACGTAAAGATACTCCACCATGCTGTATCAGATATCTTTCTGTACATACACCAGATATATTTCAGTACAATCACATCCGGACGGTACTACCTCTAAAAGCTGCATAATCCGATGAAAGCAGCACCTTTTCTAAACCAAAATACTGACCTGGATTTGATTCTACATAATCCATGTAGATACTGCTGCACTTATTAAGGATGTACAGTATTTAAAAGTCATACTAATTACTTATTGCACTGTGTACACGTTAATTTCATAATTTACTTTTTTTTTTTTTACTAAAGTTTATTTTATTCATCGAATAATATCTCTTGTCAGCGGCATAGCACTGGTCTTCGGGCCGTACAGTACAATTCCTTAATACATAAATGAAACTACTATCAGTTGTAATAGTAACTGCATGCAAATCCTGTTTGATACTAAAAGTATTATACATTTTATAAATGAAGTATCAGCTGTAGTAGTAACTGTGTACAATTTCAGTCCAATAAAAGTATCATGCATTCAGTGAATATGTATTGCATGTTTTTAGAATTGTCTTTAAACACTTTTTTTCCTTCTTTCCTTATTTTTGTAAAGAAATATATCAAAATATATATACCTATTTTCAAATACATGCACAGTATATATGCAAATCAGTGGATCTAATCACAATTAATATGCTGATATCTAGTAAATACCTACACTGATTTGCCCATAAATGTAAGTCATTATATCCTGAAGGATATGGTATGATGGTGACAGGAACACTGAATGTCACTGTGTATGATGTTAATTTTTGCAATACTATTTGAGTCATTTAATTAGTAATGTTAGTTCTTTGTATTGTATGATTTGATGAATGGAATGGAGGTCTGAGATTGTAGTGGGGATCACACTTCAATTTACTATATAAACCATGTAAATAAATTGGTGTAAATACCTATATACCTGTAACTTTCACGGTTGGAAGACCAGTGCTACTGCACTGACAAAAGATATATATGAATCAAATTCATTTACCCCCCACACAAAATGTGGTACTGCACAAAAGGTAACACTAAGTTAGGATCTCTTATTACTGCTAAAGCCTAGGATGAGGACCTATTATTACTACTAAAGCCTAGGGTGAGGATTTATTATTACTGCTAAAGCCTAGGGTGAGGATCTATTATTACTGTGAAAGCCTAGGGTGAGGATCTATTATTACTGATAAAGCCTAGTGTGAGGATCTATTATTGTTGCTAAAGCCTAGGGTGAGGATCTATTATTACTGCTAAATCCTAGGGTGAGGATATATTATTGTTGCTAAAGCCTAGGGTGAGGATCTGTTATTACTGCTAAAGCCTATGGTGAGGATCTATTATTACTGCTAAAGCCTATGGTGAGGATCTATTATTACTGCTAAAGCCTAGGGTGAGGATCTATTATTACTGTGAAAGCGTAGGGTGAGGATCTATTATTACTGATAAAGCCTAGGGTGAGGATCTATTATTACTGATAAAGCCTAGTGTGAGGATCTATTATTGTTGCTAAAGCCTAGGGTGAGGATCTATTATTACTGCTAAAGCCTAAGGTGAGGATCTATTATTACTGCTAAAGCCTAGGGTGAGGATCTATTATTACTGCTAAAGCCTAGGGTGAGGATCTATTATTCCTGCTAAAGCCTAGCGTGAGGATCTATTATTACTGCTAAAGCCTAGGGTGAGGATCTTTTATTACTGCTAAAGCCTAGTGTGAGGATATGTTATTGTTGCTAAAGCCTAGGGTGAGGATCTATTATTACTGCAAAAACCTATGTTGAGGATCTATTAGTACTGCTAAAGCCTAGGGTGAGGATCTATTATTACTGCTAAAGCCTAGGGTGAGGATGTATTATTACTGCTAAAGCCTAGGGTGAGGATCTATTATTACTGCTAAAGCCTAGGATGAGGATCTATTATTACTGCTAAAGCCGAGGGTGAGGATCTATTATTACTGCTAAAGCCTATGGTGAGGGTCTATTATTACTGCTAAAGCCTAGGGTGAGGATCTATTATTACTGCTAAAGCCTAGGGTGAGGATCTATTATTACTGCTAAAGCCTAGGGTGAGGATCTATTATTAGTGCTAAAGCCTAGGGTCGGGATCTATTATTGTTGCTAAAGCCTAGGGTTAGGATCTATTATTACTGCTAACGCCTAGGGTGAGGATCTATTATTACTGCTAAAGCCTAGGGTGAGGATCTATTATTACTGCTAAAGCCTAGGGTTAGGATCTATTATTACTGCTAAAGCCTAGGGTGAGGATCTATTATTACTGCTAAAGCCTAGGGTGGGGTTTTATTATTACTGCTAAAGCCTAGGGTGAGGACCTATTATTACTGCTAATGCCTAGGGTGAGGATGTATTATTACTGCTAAAGCCTAGGGTGGGGATCTATTATTGTTGCTAAAGCCTAGGGCGAGGACCTATTATTACTGCTAAAGCCGAGGGTGAGGATCTATTATTACTGCTAAAGCCTAGGGTGAGGATCTATTATTACTGCTAAAGCCTAGGGTGAGGATCTATTATTACTGCTAAAGCCTAGGGTGAGGATCTATTATTACTGCTAAAGCCTAGGGTGAGGATCTATTATTACTGCTAAAGCCTAGGGCGAGGATCTATTATTACTGCTAAAGCCTAGGGTGGGGATCTATTATTGTTGCTAAAGCCTAGGGTGAGGATCTATTATTACTGCTAAGGCCTAGGGTGAGGATCTATTATTGTTGCTAAAGCCTAGGGTGAGGATCTATTATTACTGCTCAAGCCTAGGGTGAGGATATATTATTACTGCTAAAGCCTAGGGTGAGGATCTATTATTACTGCTAAAGCCTAGGGTGAGGATGTATTATTACCACTAAACCCTAGGGTGAGGATCTATTATTACTGCTAAAGCCTATGGGGAGGATCTATTATTACTGCTAAACCCCAGGGTGAGGATCTATTATTACTGCTAAAGCCTATGGTGAGGATCTATTATTTCTGCTAAAGCCTAGGGTGAGGATCTATTATTACTGCTAAAGCCTAGGGTGAGGATCTATTATTACTGCTAAAGCCTAGGGTGAGGATCTATTATTAGTGCTAAAGCCTAGGGTGGGGATCTATTATTGTTGCTAAAGCCTAGGGTTAGGATCTATTATTACTGCTAACGCCTAGGGTGAGGATCTATTATTACTGCTAAAGCCTAGGGTGAGGATCTATTATTACTGGATCTATTATTACTGCTAAAGCCTAGGGTGGGGTTTTATTAGTACTGCTAAAGCCTAGGGTGAGGACCTATTATTACTGCTAATGCCTAGGGTGAGGATCTATTATTACTGCTGAAGCCTAGGGTGGGGATCTATTATTGCTGCTAAAGCCTAGGGTGAGGACCTATTATTACTGCTAAAGCCGAGGGTGAGGATCTATTATTACTGCTAAAGCCTAGGGTGAGGATCTATTATTACTGCTAAAGCCTAGGGTGAGGATCTATTATTACTGCTAAAGCCTAGGGTGAGGATCTATTATTACTGCTAAAGCCTAGGGCGAGGATCTATTATTACTGCTAAAGCCTAGGGCGAGGATCTATTATTACTGCTAAAGCCTAGGGTGAGGTTTTATTATTACTGCTAAAGCCTAGGGTGAGGACCTATTATTACTGCTAATGCCTAGGGTGAGGATCTATTATTACTGCTAAAGCCTAGGGTGGGGATCTATTATTGTTGCTAAAGCCTAGGGCGAGGACCTATTATTACTGCTAAAGCCGAGGGTGAGGATCTATTATTACTGCTAAAGCCTAGGGCGAGGATCTATTATTACTGCTAAAGCCTAGGGTGGGGATCTATTATTGTTGCTAAAGCCTAGGGTGAGGATCTATTATTACTGCTAAGGCCTAGGGTGAGGATCTATTATTGTTGCTAAAGCCTAGGGTGAGGATCTATTATTACTGCTCAAGCCTAGGGTGAGGATCTATTATTACTGCTAAAGCCTAGGGTGAGGATCTATTATTACTGCTAAAGCCTAGGGTGAGGATGTATTATTACCACTAAACCCTAGGGTGAGGATCTATTATTACTGCTAAAGCCTATGGGGAGGATCTATTATTACTGCTAAACCCAAGGGTGAGGATCTATTATTACTGCTAAAGCCTATGGTGAGGATCTATTATTACTGCTAAAGCCTAGGGTGAGGATCTATTATTACTGCTAAAGCCTAGGGTGAGGATCTATTATTACTGCAAAACCTAGGGTGAGGATCTATTATTAGTGCTAAAGCCTAGGGTGGGGATCTATTATTGTTGCTAAAGCCTAGGGTTAGGATCTATTATTACTGCTAACGCTTAGGGTGAGGATCTATTATTACTGCTAAAGCCTAGGGTGAGGATCTATTATTACTGCTAAAGCCTAGGGCTGAGGATCTATTATTACTGCTAAAGCCTAGGGTGAGGATCTATTATTACTGCTAAAGCCTAGGGTGTGGATTTATTATTACTGCTAAAGCCTAGGGTGAGGATCTATTATTACTGCTAATGCCTAGGGTGAGGATCTATTATTACTGCTGAAGCCTAGGGTGGGGATCTATTATTGTTGCTAAAGCCTAGGGTGAGGATCTATTATTACTGCTAAAGCCTAGGGCTGAGGATCTATTATTACTGCTAAAGCCTAGGGTGAGGATCTATTATTACTGCTAAAGCCTAGGGTGGGGATCTATTATTACTGCTAAAGCCTAGGGTGAGGACCTATTATTACTGCTAAAGCCTAGGGTGAGGATCTATTATTACTGCTAAAGCCTAGGGTGAGGATCTATTATTGTTGCTAAAGCCTAGGGTGAGGATCTATTATTACTGCTAAAGCCTAGGGTGAGGATCTATTATTACTGCTAAAGCCTAGGGTGAGGATCTATTATTACTGCTAAAGCCTAGGGTGAGGATCTATTATTACTGCTAAAGCCTAGGGCGAGGATCTATTATTACTGCTAAAGCCTAGGGTGAGGATCTATTATTACTGCTAAAGCCTAGGGCGAGGATCTATTATTACTGCTAAAGCCTAGGGTGGGGATCTATTATTGTTGCTAAAGCCTAGGGTGAGGATCTATTATTACTGCTAAGGCCTAGGGTGAGGATCTATTATTGTTGCTAAAGCCTAGGGTGAGGATCTATTATTACTGCTCAAGCCTAGGGTGAGGATATATTATTACTGCTAAAGCCTAGGGTGAGGATCTATTATTACTGCTAAAGCCTAGGGTGAGGATGTATTATTACCACTAAACCCTAGGGTGAGGATCTATTATTACTGCTAAAGCCTATGGGGAGGATCTATTATTACTGCTAAACCCCAGGGTGAGGATCTATTATTACTGCTAAAGCCTATGGTGAGGATCTATTATTACTGCTAAAGCCTAGGGTGAGGATCTATTATTACTGCTAAAGCCTAGGGTGAGGATCTATTATTACTGCAAAGCCTAGGGTGAGGATCTATTATTAGTGCTAAAGCCTAGGGTGGGGATCTATTATTGTTGCTAAAGCCTAGGGTTAGGATCTATTATTACTGCTAACGCTTAGGGTGAGGATCTATTATTACTGCTAAAGCCTAGGGTGAGGATCTATTATTACTGCTAAAGCCTAGGGCTAGGATCTATTATTACTGCTAAAGCCTAGGGTGAGGATCTATTATTACTGCTAAAGCCTAGGGTGGGGTTTTATTATTACTGCTAAAGCCTAGGGTGAGGACCTATTATTACTGCTAATGCCTAGGGTGAGGATCTATTATTACTGCTGAAGCCTAGGGTGGGGATCTATTATTGTTGCTAAAGCCTAGGGTGAGGACCTATTATTACTGCTAAAGCCGAGGGTGAGGATCTATTATTACTGCTAAAGCCTAGGGTGAGGATCTATTATTACTGCTAAAGCCTAGGGTGAGGATCTATTATTACTGCTAAAGCCTAGGGCGAGGATCTATTATTACTGCTAAAGCCTAGGGCGAGGATCTATTATTACTGCTAAAGCCTAGGGTGGGGATCTATTATTGTTGCTAAAGCCTAGGGTGAGGACCTATTATTACTGCTAAAGCCTAGGGTGAGGATCTATTATTACTGCTAAAGCCTAGGGTGAGGATCTATTATTGTTGCTAAAGCCTAGGGTGAGGATCTATTATTACTGCTCAAGCCTAGGGTGAGGATATATTATTACTGCTAAAGCCTAGGGTGAGGATCTATTATTACTGCTAAAGCCTAGGGTGAGGATGTATTATTACCACTAAAGCCTAGGGTGAGGATCTATTATTACTGCTAAAGCCTATGGGGAGGATCTATTATTACTGCTAAACCCCAGGGTGAGGATCTATTATTACTGCTAAAGCCTAGGGTGAGGATCTATTATTACTGCTAAAGCCTAGGGTGAGGATCTATTATTACTGCTAAAGCCTAAGGTGTCTCGCATTTTGACATGCTACATACCAAACTTAATTTACCATTTGATGACTGGTTGGCTCACTGTCTAAATAATATGACATAGCAAGATATTGCATCATGGTGCCAGGAGCACGATATCCCAGTCGGGTAGCACTATAAATCCATCACCAATGCGCCCTGTTGTCGCAAATATATTTCCAAAGTTAGCCATTTATAATTCAAGTTACTTCAAACTAAGGTAAGCAAAGAACCTCAATAAAACGGCAGAAACTAAAAACCATCAGACTACCGTCCTGATATGACCTTACATGTTGAGACGACGTAAAACTCCAAAAACCAACCGGGAGCGGGACGTAGCTCAGGCAGTAGAGTGTCCACCTGTGAAGGTGTGGGTCATCCGATTGATCCTGCTCAGTGGACCCATTTGCAGTTTGGGCTATTTTCCATTCCAACCAGTGGTCCACAACTGGTTCATCAAAGGCTGTGGTATGTGCTGGCCTATCTGTGGGAAAGTGCATATAAAAGACCCCTTGCTGCTTATCGGAATGAGTAGCCTATGTGGCGGCAACGGTCTTTCTCTAAAGACATATGTCAGAATGACCAAATGTTTGACGTCCAACAGCATCGTTAAATAAGACAAACTTTTTTCCCAACAACCAACCAACCAACCAACCAACCAACCAACCAACCATCCAACCAACCAACCAACCATCAGACTGCAACTTTAAAGTTACATAGTCCGATGGTTTTGGGTTTCTGTCATTTTCTGAGATAAATATATTATGTTGATCATTATAGGCTACCTTACTTTAGTTTAAAATAACGTTTGTTTTAAATGGCTAAATGTTGAGATATTTCAAGTGCAAACATGCTAAATTAATTTTGGCAAGCACGCCAAAACTCTGACACCATAGGCTTCTTCAAGAACATGGTCTATTAAATTGGAATGGTGTTTCGTTCTATGCCATGACAAATGTTTGATAAGTGCACCAATACTTAAGTTAGATATGTAGAATCAAATCTCGATAATTGCCTTTTTTTTTTTAAATTTGATATTTTATTGGACGATGCTACTTTAATAACAACTAAATAACGACCATACCATTTCAGCTATTTATTTTTGGGGGACAAAGCAAATCGGACCAAATAAACAACAAGATTACTCAATTTCTGGCAGCTTCTGATTGTGCACCCTTTGGTGATAAAGACACATTGTTGGACCCCAATGCGAGCTTTACCCCAGACCATTGCAGCGGAACGGTAGTGGGAACATAGTCACACGCCTGTGTAAACCGGTGTAAAGATTTCAAATTCCCCCCTGATTGAAGTTCCCCCCCCCCCCACTAGGAACTTGAAAACGTTTTCAAATTCATCCCAGGGGAATTTGAAAACGCTTTTGTTTTCCCTCCCTCATTTTAACTTTCCCTCCCCCCATTTTTGGGGAATTTCCTTTCTTTATTTATTTTTTTAATATTTATTTCATGACAAATATAATAATACACAGAGAATAGCATGATGGAAATTATTACTAGTACAACAAAACATATTTCACCCCAAATGACACAAAAAGTCTCCAAGATGGCTAAGCAAAAAATATTATAGGTCTGAATTTTAAAACGTTTAAAAAAAAGTTTTTTAAACAATTTAAAATTCCCAGGGGGGTGGGGGGGATTTGAAAATAGGAGGAGGAATCTGAAAACTGTTTTTAATTTCCCTCCTGGGAATTTGAAAATGTTTTCAATTTCACCGGAGGGAAATTAAAAACGTTTTCAGATTCCCTGGGGGAACTGGAAAAGGGGGGAAATTGAAATCATTACACCGGGCACGGTAGCCGAATCGGGTTGTTGTTGTTTTACGTCCTAGCAACATCTAAGGTCATATCAGGATGGGTACCGACTTGTGGCAGTGTGCAGTCATGCTGCCCCACTGGAAGACCAGGCCGCCAGCACCATGACCTGATATCCCACTCAGTCACATTATCCTGACAGTGAGCTAACCAGTCCTTCTCCTATCCTAATAATGCCGAGCACCAGGCTAGGAAGCGACAAGTATCAATTTTTAAGTCATTGGTTTGACTCGACCCAGGTTGACTCACGACCCCATGGTCTACCAACACAGGAGACGAAAGCTCTAACTCATTCGGCCATCCCGTCTGGTCAGGCCGAATCGGTAGAGCGTGGACCTCGCGTGCGGGAGATCGGGAGTTCGGTTCCCATTCGAGTCAAACTTCAAATCAATGACTTATAAAATTGATACTTGTCGCTTCCTAGCCTGGTTCTCGGCATTAATAGGATAGGGCAAGGACTGGCTAGCTCAGTGTCAGGATAATGTGATGGAATCGGGTCATGGTGCCGGCGGCTTGATTTTTCCATTGGGACAACACTATAAAGTCGCCATGAGTGTGTACTTGACTTGCCTTGACAATGAATATATATATATATATAGTATAGTTATACAAATTTTATCTGGGTATAGATGATGGATAACTGTTGTTTTCCCGAGGTAGAAGCCTCGGGTAGACGTGGGCTAGGGAGAAGGAAGCATGTGAGGTACTAGCAATTTTAACCTACTTATTCAGGATAAAAATGATCTTTCAATACAATGGATACTATGATTTTCCCGTAACGGTACACCAACGGGATAGACGTGGTAGGGTGTGGTGGGCGGGCCCTAGCCCACGTCTACCCGAGGCTTCTACCTCGGGAAAACAACAGTTATCCATCATCTATACCCAGGTAAGATTCGTATAACTATACTATTTTACCTCGGTATACAGCCTCAGGCTAGCCTCAGGCTAGGGAGACCTTTACATAATTCATTTTTATCCTTAATATCATCCATTCTTATATAATATTCAACGTTTTCGTTCTCACCTATTCTTGTTAGTTGGCGAGCAGACGCTTTGCAATGCTGGTAGGCTTTTCTAGTCGTTTGTTGTAATGTTTTGCAAACGACTTAGCCGTCTTCCAGCCTGCATGCGCTAGTATTCTTTTGACAGAAATACCTAGCAACCGTGCCTTGGAGACCATGGCACCTCTTGTTGAGTGGGAAGAGTATTTGCCCGTATCCACTCCAGCCAATTTCAACACCGTAATTGTCCATCTGGCGAGGGTGTCTCGTGAAATCGCCTTATGTGGCTTTATAAAGCTCACTAATAGTTGTTGTGATGCACGTAAATCCTTTGTCTTAGATATATAAGCCCGTATGGCTGACACAACACATAATTTCCGATCATTCGGAAAGCAGTCTAAGTGAACCGTAGATAAAGGGTCACCTAACGTGTTCGATTTGAGCAATTGTGCTAAATCAAACGTAGCTTGTTTCTTGTCTATTTCTAATCCAGTTAAAGATAAAGCAACAATCGTCTGTCCTCTGTGTCCGGTTACTAATAATAACAGGACCGCGACCTTAAAACCTAATTGTTTTATATCTAACCACGAGTTGTGAGGCCAAGCCTGAAACAACTTAAATACTATAGACACATCCCAAAACCGACTATACTTTGGTTTTGGAGGATTCCTTTGATAAATTGAACGAAGTAGATAACAAAGAACATAATGTTTTCCAACTGTTTCGCCATCAATTCTAGGTAATATGATTGATAACGCACATCTTGCCGCATTGATCGACCCAAAGGATAGTCCTTCATCCTCTAGAGAACGAAGAAAACGAGCTACTTGTGAAATTGTTGGATTTGTTGGCTTGACTTTCATTAACAAACAATGTACACCCCATTTCTTTAAATAGGATGTGTACATTTTGACAGTTCCTGGCCTCCAGGCATCAGATACTATCCTATTCTCAGTAATTTTGTCCAATCCAAATTGCTGCAGCTGTTTCCTTAGAAAAGGAATGCCAATAGGGGCGTCGTTGACACGTCGCCGTGAACCACTAGCGGTCCGTGGTGTGTCAGATTCCCGAGTTTTCTTGGGAATCGTATATGTTCTTTTGCCAGTTGTGAAACTGCTGGCAGCCAAGGTTGCGTGTCCCAATCGGGCACCACCAGTATAGCATGTGTCCTTTCCAAACCGATTTTCCTGACAACTCGGCTGATAATGCTAAACGGTGGGAAAATATAAAAATAATTATTTTCCCAGGTAATAGCAAATGCATCTACTTTCCAAGCCTCCGGTTCAGGATGCCAAGAAACATAACAAGGTAATTTGTTATTATTTCGTGATGCAAACAAGTCAACTTTAGGTGTACCCCATTTTTCACAAATGAAGTTAAACAAAGGTGTAGAGAGAGACCATTCTAAATGGTCATGGAAATTTCTACTTTTATGGTCTGCAAGTGTATTTTGTGACCCTGGAATATGCGCTACAGTCAGCCAGACTTGTTGAGCCTGTGCCCAGTTCCAAATCAGTTTAGACAACTGATTGCAAGGCTTTGATTTGGTTCCACCCATGTTACGAATATATGCCATGGCAGTAGTATTATCAGTTAGTATTCTAACTTGTGATTTATGTATCTTTACTAAACTACATAAGCCCAGATAAATAGCACGCAATTCTAGCGCATTAATATGGTCTGATTTTTCATCATCAAGCCATCTACCTCCTGTTGTGACCCCATCTCGATGAGCTCCCCAACCTTCTAACGAAGCATCAGTAGTAATTACCGTATTAGGTTCCGCCATGCGGATTGGATTTGGTGAACTTGCTATGTGTTGCATCCACCATGCAATATCCTGTAGCCCTTCTTGCGAAATAAACATCTTTCGCTCAAAATTCCCTTTAGTTCGTGTTAACGCTAAATTTTTATCTATTTCTAGAGATTTAATATGGGCCTTCCCGTATAGAATAGCGGGTGCATACGATATCATTATCCCAATAAGGACTGCGACCTGTCTAATTTTAGGTTTTGGTAACTTAATAAGCTGGGTCGCTGTATTCATAAACTTAATTAGTTTTTGTTCTGTTATCGACACTGTAAGAGACTGTGTATCCAGAATAAACCCTAAACATTTGAGTTGTTTTGTTGGTTTAAACACTGACTTTTGTGGATGTACATAAAACCCCAATTTAGTAAGTAATGCACATAAATCCAAAACTGCATTCACACAATCAATTTGTGTTGATGCTATAATAAAGGAATCATCTATGTATGGAAACATTATATGACCCTTCCGCGCCATTACTGAGAAAACAGGTTTAAGCAGTTTAGTGAATAAACGAGGGGCACAAGCTAAACCATTCGGCATGCAGGTAAACTCATAGAGTTGGTTATCCCAAAGAAACCGAAGAAATTTCCGGTCTTTTTCCCTTATGGGAAGCGTATAATATGCATCTTGTAAATCAACACTAGCCATCCACGCATCTGGCGTAATCAGATCTCGTGCCGTATCTAGCGAGAACATTTTAAAATGTCGATATTCAACCATTTTATTAAGGATTGTTAAATCCAGGATCATTCGAACCTCGCCATTAGGCTTTGGTCTCGAGAAGATGTTTGAAATAAACTCTCCTGAACAGTATGTCACTTTTTGTATAATTCCTTTCTCAAAGAATTTTTGTACCTGTTTAGTTAGTGCCTCTCGTTCAACCGGTTCAATGTTATAAGGAAAAGGTATCCTGCCTTGTACCGGAATTTGTGTGAAGGGAATGTGAACACCCCTAACTATTTGTAAAATTTCTTGGTCACTAGTAATTTTGTGCCACTCAGAAATATGATTATTAATATTACCAGCCACAAAGTTGCTTACAGTTTGTGTGGTTTTAGAGGCTGGAAGGACTTGTAACGTTTGTGTTTCAACCTCTACTTGGACCCGCCCCTGGGGAAGGGTCTCGGCGAGTTGACACCTCGGCCCAGTGGCCGTGCGGTGTTGTCGGTCCAGCCTGAGCGAGCGCCCCGGCCCCGAAAAGCTTGACCGAAGTTTGAGCCCGGTCTGGTTCCCCTGGTGAACCGCCGTGGACGAAAATCCCCTCGTGACCTTTTGAAACGAGGAGTTTCCTGTTTCTTCTTACCATCCATGTTTTTGCCACTCTTGGCTGCAGTTTCTACCTCTTTATAGAGGTATTGTAGTTGACCGCCAAACATTTTCGTGTTATCTAAAGGTTTCCCTTTAATCGGCTCTGGAGCAAGAAAGAGCGTAAACTCTTTCCCATCATTATCGGTAACCTTCTTTGAGCGAGCCACTTCTTTGCCAGCATCTGTGCAAACCGACTTGAAGACATTTTCATATCTTCGATACGACAGGTAATTACCTGCCGCCGCCAACAATGCAATTCCTTTGTCCATCGTCTTAGCCAAAGACGAGAACTTATTTTCTCGTTGCATTCTGTTTGCTACAGGAGCAATAGCTGTTAGGGTACCAAGCACCGCCTTATGCACTGTGTGCAACACACCCTCAAATCTCTTACGGTCCTCCGTCATATTGACATCTCGATCCATCTCCTTAATGATGGAGTTGGGAACACCTTTAATGCCTGTTAACTCATCTGATAACTTGGAAATAATCTCCGCCGGCTTAAACGTGCGGAAATGGCCATTAATGTTCTCACGCATAAGCGTAGTGGTTTTCACACGCTTAGCCCTTGGCTTCTCCACTTTCTTAGCCACTTTGCCCCCAATGGCAGCATAGACACCTTCATATCGCGTGTCTGAGTCCGATTCCGTGGAAGTGGAATCTGTGGACGAGTCGGAAGAAGAAGAAGCTTTTCTCTTCTTCTTCTTCTTGGACTTGGTCTTGCGCTTTTTGCGAAGTCCAGTCTTCCCCCTTTCCTTGGTGAAATCATCACCAGAAGAAACGATATGTTTCTTCTTCTTCCTCCGTTTAGGAGAAGGAGGAGGAGCCCTAAGCTCCATCGCTGAGTCTGTCTCCGAGAAATCCTCCAAAGAAGACTCCTCTTGAACACTCGGCATTCGCCGTTTACGAGACACCGGTGGTTTGAGAGCCATTATATGACTCTCCATCGCCGCAAACCGCGTCTCCCAATTTTGAGCCGCGGCGCCGTCAGGCACTATGTCCTCCTCGGAGAGAATATGCGCCCCGGGCTGTGTCGAAGGCCCTGCCGACAACACGGGTGAGGAGTCGTACTCCTCGTCCCCTCCACTCGGAACACGCCCCTCGGCTGCTGCTGCACCGCGCTTACTCCGCTTCGTGGCCATCGGGAGCTGAAACAAAGATTTTTGGTCAGTCCCGGTATATATATATGTCACAATATGGTTGTTTCAAACTCATTTGGACATCTATTGGTGTTAGAGAACGTGTTTATACCGTTATAACACAGGCGTAATAAGCTAAATTTGTGCGTGGGTTGTGGGTCAAGCCCAAACCTTACGCGGGGTCGGGACCAGTGTATCGGCCAGCCCATCCCTCTGTTCCGCACACTTCTCCCACCTGTGACTACTACGTCAACAAGTTGGAGAAAATGGTACGAAACTCGGAGAAACGCCTGAAAAAGTTTGTGGGGAGTCTATAAAAGAAACCCAGGAGCATCTCCAACATTACTCTCTATTAGAGTACGAGAGAATTTCCACAGGAGACGAGGCAGAGCCCACATCTCTACCCATAATCACACGGTGACTCGGGTGTTGACAGAACCGCTAATGATCGGTTTCAATCCTCCGAGAAGGAATTCTATCCTTGGTTTTTTATAACCAAATAACTCGTCCAAAATGGACCAAAGAAAGTCTAAACTTTCCATAATGATGCTCTAATGCATCATGATTAAGCTAACCACAGTTTTTATGATACTTACTGCGTATTAGCTTGTATGTAGACTAAATTTGCCGGAGCAACCCAACGACACGTAATCCAGTCGTGAGTTGTATATGCTAATTGCTGGTACCTCACGTGCTTCCTTCTCCCTAGCCTGAGGCTAGCCTGAGGCTGTATACCGAGGTAAAATATATATATATATATATATATATATATATACACATATATATATATATAGCCTAAATAAAGCCTAACTGACTGGCTATATACTAATTACCCAGAACAATATATATTCAGCTCCCTCCCTAAAAACCAACAAAAAGAGCAAATCTATTTGGTTCACAAATTATCGCCAAAGCGCAGAAGGTACAGCTTGCACACTGCCGATAAAATAATAACCACTGTCGTGATGTGTATGGCTGGCATAACTTAAATAGTGACTGATATGGAGTGATCTGATCTTGGGATAGTGTTGTTGACCCGATGCGCTCCTGTCCTGACAAATAGGCAACCTATATATATATATAGAACACACATATATATATATATATACCTCCATGTCCCATATTAGGCCGGCGGGGGGTGGGGGCACCGATATGTCAGGCAGGAGGTTTTCCCACACAGTGTCTTGTGCAGCAACACGGCATACCTGCCTTCCTCACGGGTAGAAGAGCGAAAAGCCCCGGCCTGATCTTTAGGCCCAATGTGCACGCATAGCCATAGTCTGTGACAGTGACGTTGTCACGCAGGCTTGCTTACCTGCCGGGAATAGCACTCCTTCGGTGACAATCCAGACTGCGAGCTATGTAAATCTTCGAGGGGAGTGCTGCCGCGAGCTGACAGGTAGGCAACCAAGTCAGTAGGCCAGTTGGGAACAGTCCGTGTCCGTGTTCGCTGGACACCAGTAACTGTGCATAGGGTAACGGTGGGTGTGACACAAGTCTGCTGACTGATCTGCGCCCTGCGGTTACTTTACTGACCAATGGCGTGGGGGCTGGACCCTAAATACCAATCACATGTTGCGTATGTGTATACATGTAAGTAGAGTGCTTGTGTGATTGATGGTTATGGGTTTATTTAGGCTATTTGTTTCCGTTATAGTGTGTAATGTGCGTAAGGTACGCGCGCCATGATCTGTGTGTGTTTGTGTGTGTGTGCTTGGGTTACTGAATTACAGGTAACATAGCGTGGGTGTGGTGTGTGTGTTGGTGTGTGGTGGTGTGTGTGTGGTGGGCTGGTGGTATGTGTGTGGTGTGTGTGTGTGGTGTGTGTGCTGTGTGTGTGGTGTGTGTGTGGTGTGTGTGGTGTGTGTGGTGTGTGGGTGTGGTGTGTGTGTGTGGTGGTGTGTTGGTGGTCTGTGTGTGGTGTGTGTGGTGTGTGGGTGTGGTGTCTGTGGGTGGTGGTGCGTTGGTGGTGTGTGTGTGGTATGATTAGCATTATGTATCGTTAACAAAAAGTACAGTCCGCCTCCAAACCTTCACATATTACCTGACTGTGAGTTGGTTATTGGAGTTTTATATCCTGACAACATCTAAGGTCATATCAGGATGGGTACCGACTTGTGACAGTGTGCACTCATGGCGACTTTATAGTGCTTCCCCACTGGGAAATCAGGCCGCTGGCGCCATGACCTGATATCCCACTCAGTCATATTATCCTGATACTGAGCTAAGCAGTCCTTGCCCTATCCTATTAATGCTGAGTGCCAGTCTCGGAAGCGACAAGTATCAATTTGATAAGTTCGCCGTGAATATGGCCTATGCTGCCGACACGGCGTAAAGCAACCACCAATAAATCAATCAATCAATTTTATAAGTCATTGGTTTGACTCGACCGGGAATCGAACTCCCGATCTCCCGATTCGGCCACCACGTCCGGTTGGGAACCTGATGTTACTTGCCTCAAATATCCATATATTAGCTCACCGTGAGTAGTGGACCTGATCTTAATTTCATGTGAGTGACAGCTGGCCATTCTACAATTAATGGTCATTCATTTTCTCACTCAGTCTGTTTCCTAGATACAAGATTCACCCCGTACTGCTGCAGTAGGGGTGAAAACCAACCCTATGTAAAAGCTGTCGAAAATGCGGGTCAAAGAATTGAGAGCCTAATTTCACAATCTAAGAAGCAACAATTATTCTTTACATCTGTTATATTATTAGCCCGCTACCTTTGAGTTGAAAAATATAATATAATATCTAGTTTAATAGGATTTTAAAGTGAAATCGACGGCGTTCTACAGCCGCCATCTTGTCTTTTTGCATTCTCTCCCATTTCACCAACTCTGTGCCTATAGAAGTATCCATTTGATACTGGAGGCAGACATTCTACTCCCTGTTCCATACTAAAGCTATTTTCGCCCGTATTTAGACTACGTTGTCGTTCACCCATGTACTACAAGTACCGGGTGAATCTTTTATATATCTGTTTCCCTGCTTGTTGAGTCTGAATTGCCAAAAGAAACCTCCCCAAAACCCCACATATTTAAGATTACTACTTGGGCTTAGAATATGCCACAATTATCAAGCTGAAATATGCTTTAATGTTAACCAAAAAAGGTGTGATCAGGAATATAAGGGGATTATTGCAAGGATTATGGTAGGAAATATCCTTTAATGTTAGCATTAAAGGTGTAATCAATACTATAATGAATTATTACAAGAATTATGCTAGGAAGTCTCGTTGTAAAACTATACGGATTTTCGGTTCGGAATTGTATATTGGCAGAGAGCATTGCTATCCTCGGGCGACGGAGTGGGGATGCAGGTTATGTAATAGAAAAGCAATGGGTGTCCCACTCGCTGTGTAACATATTTAAGCTATGTGAGATATATGTTACTGCAGAAGTCTATGGTGTCAGAGTTTTGGCAAGCATGCCAAAACTAATTTTCCATGTTTGCACTCAAAATATCTCAAAGGTTTACCATTTAAAATAACTAATGTAAAGTAGATACCAGTGATCAATCTAATATATTTATCTCAGAAAAAATACAGAAATTCAAAACCATCAGACTCTGCAACTTTAAGAGAGGCATCAGGTGTGAACAGAAAGGGGAGAGTTTATGGTATTATCTGGTGCTCCGACGGCCGGATATCCAGTAATAGTTCCCGTGGGAAGTGTGCGTGTAACCTACTGGTAATTAAAGCTGCATAGTCCGATGAAAGCATACATTTGTCAAAATCAAAGCGCATTCCTAGATTTAATCCTACATATCCACTTCAGGTACTGGTGCATATTAGCATGTGATGCTGCATAGTAAATTTTGTTGAACCCGTTTCTGTTGAAGCGTATGGTGTCAAAATTGTACATGCCAAAATTAACGTCGAATGTTTAAACTTAAAATATCTCCAAAGTTAGCTGTTCATAAGCAAAGTTAGTTCAAACTAATGAAAAGCAGATTATAGAGATTGGCCGAATTTATCTAAAATAATGGCTGAAAGTTTAAAGCCTCAGAGTATGCAACTTAAAAAAACATGATACTAGCGAATATGGCCTATGCTGCCGACACGGCGTAAAGCAACCAATCAATCAAGTGATCGCTGGTATTAAGAAAATATGCTCACGAGTAAAGTTTGTCTAAATGTATTTATTATGAAAGGGAATAACAGAATGAATTGTGACGTACATCATAGCAGTAACGTTGGTACTGGAAATTGATTTTGATATTAGAGAATTCCCTTTTAAATGTAGTAAGACAGTTCTAACCCAACCCACTCGGTTATGGACAAGGGAATTGTTGGTATGACTTGGAAGATTACTACTGTGACACATCTTTAAATTTTGGCATAATTTTGAATGGATAACATTAGTTAAAATATGCGGGATTGGGTTATGCTCACCTCTAACTGTCCTCTAAATAGCTGAGGCCTCGACCTCGGTGAAACATCAATTATGCTGCAACTATACTATGTAAGTACTAGCATAATTAATTTATATATATGAAATGCCATAATGCATTCAACATGATGTAAAAAGGCTAAGGCTCGAACATGTGCCTGTGTAGGCAGGCTATAGTGAAATCAAAGCAGACAAGGAGAAATGAAGAGTATAAAGTGTAAAGAAGAAGAGAGAGTCAAGCCCTCTGGTTTATTATTTATATGGATACATGAGTTTATTGTAGAGTATCACCCCACCCCTTCCCCCAATGGAAAACAAGCATTCTTGGCCCGACCAATAGGGATCCAGCATTCCTGGTCCCCATGGATACCAGTGGTCGGCCCACCACCACCAAGCTGTATTATCTGCTTTCATAGTCACGTAACATTTTCATTCTCCCCATCTTTCAGTGATAGCCACACAAAACGTAGCGAAAAGTATACAACCAAAATGTTTTGTTAGAAAGACTAACTTAGCCTATTATAATAAATACACAATTGCTATGAAATATGAAGTAAGTCATATGTGTTCTAATAATAAACGTTTTACTTGAATAGCTTCATAATTACTAGTATGGGAGAGTCATTGCAGTGGTATCACTTAATATCACTAATGTAAACAAACCGCGAGGCCATCATACAGCAGCCTTAATGTCACTGCACGACCACCATTAGATAAAAGTGCCATACTTCCACTGTGGCCATACGGTGACTTCAGGTCACCTCATGGTATTTACCCTGTCTGGTGTGCATAGATAGGTAACCTAAAATGTTCAAAGGGGTCCAAACATTCAAATTATAAATTCACTGGAAGCTCCAATGAATCAGAAGCGATATGCTTTTTGAATTTCTATTATATTCCAAAATCTGAGTGAGATATGTGCATTTGAAAGATTTTGACTTTCAGATCTTTTGTATTAGCTAATGCAGCAGCCGTTCCATGCTTGCCACATCAGACAGGCCTGAGCATTAATGGTTTGATGGGATCAACCGCAAATACACAGGTTTCCGGTTTTAATGCTATGAAGGCAGCAGCCGTTCTGGTCGTGCCTATGCATTATCTTTTGGATGGGATCCGTTGCAAATGTGCCAGGCTCTGGGCGATCCCGAGCCGTCAGGTGGCGCATACACTGTGGAACGGCTGCTGCAATCATAACATTATGCCCAGAACCTGGCACATTTGTGATGGATCCTGTCCAAACAATAACACACAGGCATGACCGGTACGGCTGATGCCATCATAACATTAAACCTGGAAATCTGCGCATTTGGAGCAGATCCCTTCAAACCATTAATGCTCAGGCCCGGCTGGATCATAGAATATGCAGTTTGTCATAGGTGAGTGTACAAACTGATATGGTTGTATGACCCCAGGTCATCCTCTAGCGCATACACTGTGGAACGGCATAGCGTTACGCCCAGGACCCAGCGCATTTGCAATGGATCCTTTCCAAACGATAATGTTTTGCCATGACCAGAACAGCTGCTGCCATCATAGCATTACAACTGAAAACCTGTGTATTTGCGGTCGATCCCATCAAACCATTAATGCTCAGGCCCGTCTGATGTGGCAAGCATGGAACGGCTGCTGCATTAGCTAATATAAAAGATATGCAAGTCAAAATCTTTCAAATGCACGTATCTCACTCAGATTTAGGAATATAATAAAAATTCAAAAAGCATATTGCTTCTGATTCATTGGAGTTTCCAGTGAATTTGAATGTTTGGACCCCGTTGAAAATTTTAGGAGGTTACCTATCTATGCACACGAGACCGAGTAAATACCATGAGGTGACCTGAAGCCACACTGGCCGTATTAACGCGACTCGGGTCACCCGAGTTGCTAGAATTTCAAATCGAACACTGGTAAAGTGAAATCGGGCAAAGTCAGGTCGGGCAAAGTCGGGTTGGATAAAGTCAAGTCAGGAAAAGTCGAGTCGGGTAAAGTCGCGTCGGGTAAAGTCAGGTCAGGTAAAGTCGGGTCGAGTAAAGTCGTGTCGGGCAAAGTCAAGTCGGGTAAAGTTGTGTTGGGCAAAGTCAAGTCGGGTAAAGTTGGGTCGGGTAAAGTGAAGTCGGGCAAAGTCAGGTCGGGTAAAGTCAAGTTGGGTAAAGTCAGATCAGGTCAAGTCGGATCAGGTATAGTCAAGTCGGGTAAAGTCAAGTTGGGTTATGTTGTTGTTTGTTGTTGTTTTACGTCCTACCAACATCTAAGGTCATATCAGGACAGGTACCAACTTGTGACAGTGCGCACTCATGGTGACTTTATAATGCTGCCCCACTGGAAGACCAGGCCGCCAGCACCATGACCTGATATCCCACTCAGTCACATTATCCTGACACTGAGTCAACCAGTCCGTGTCCTATCCTAATAATGCCGAGCGCCAGGCTAGGAAGCAACAAGTATACATTTTTAAGTCATTGGTTTGACTCTGAACTTCTCTGACTTCGAACCCACGACCCCCTGATCTACCAACACTGGAGACGGACGCTCTAACTCATTTGGCCATCCCGTCTGGTCAAAGTCGGGTAAAGTTGGGTCGGGTAAAGTCAGGTTAGGTAAAGTCAAGTTGGGCAAAGTCAGGTCGGGTAAAGTCAAGTCGGTTAAAGTTGGGTCGGGTAAAGTCAAGTCAGGTAAAGTCTGGCCGGATAAAGTCAGGTTGGGTACGTGGAACGGACACGCCCCGTACGGCCACCTTCCACTTGTGTGTGATAATAGAGTTGTTATAGACACACCTAAGTACAATTGTTCTGTACTATGATGTATGACTCACAAAAATACTAAACCATAGCATAACATATTAGGAATTGTATTTTATTTCGATTTATACCGAAGCAACTCATATTAAAGGCAAGAAATTGAAAGAAAACATGATTAATTACTTTTCACTACGTTTGACATCACGACTCTCCGGAATTCGCCGCCTCAAACCCATGAAAGCAGCTAATGGCCCCATGGCCACCACCACCTTTGAATTTGGTGATCACTATCCCAGCAGAGGGGGTGGGCCCTGAGAGCACCCACACCCAGACCTGCCAGCACCACTATGTCTATTTACATCCCACTCAGGCACCACCAGCCCATACATATATTATATAAAACATACATGCGCCTGGTCACGTACACCGATCAGTAATAGAACATTTGCATTCCCACCTATGCCGAATATCGGAATAGTTTACAATGACATCTTTCTGATGTGATATCCATTAAAAGTGGAATAGTCTTTAAACATATATATATGAAGAGTTCAGGCGCAAAACCATGTAAACTTCAATCCAAAAATGTAGGTTAAATAACAGATTTTTACCTGAACATAATTTTAATTCTCACTAATTCCACTTTTCATAAATTGTTGAAGGTTTGATTCCAATGTTCAGCTCCATTTTTGTATTGGCATTTACATGGTTTTGCGCCTGAACTCTTCATATATAAGCTTACACTATTCGTCTATTAACACCGGACGTGGTGGCCGAATGAAAGTGCTGACTTCCCGCCCTAAAGTTTGTGGGTTCGAATCGATGCCGAGTCAAAACAATGACTTACCAAATCCATACTTGTTGCTACCTATCTTGACGCTCGGCATTACTAGGATAGGGAAAGGACTGGTTTTCTCAGTAACAGGATAATGTGACTGAGTGGGATATGAGGTCACGGTGCCAGCAGCCTGGTCTCCCAGTGGGGCAGCACTATAAAGTCACCATGAGTGTGCACTGTCACAAGTCGGTACCCATCTTGATATGACCTAAGATGTTGCTAGGACGTAAAACAACAAACAATAAACAGTCACAAGTTGGTAGGCCTACACGTCCTAATACGACCTTAGATGTTGCAAGGAAGTAAAACCTCTACAGACAGCACCACGTCTATTAGTATCACCAATGGATATCACATTTAAAAAAAGAGAGGCTAGACTGCGCCCAAAGAAATACTCAAATAAAGCTTTACAATACGAATGAACATAAGCTGCACCCAAAAGAAGTGCACACAAATAAAACTAACCGCAGCACAAAGGAACCTAGACTACACCGAAATAAATACACACACAATCAACAACACTCCATGAAAGAACATAGATTGTATCCATAGAAATGCAAACATAAAATTAACAATACAAAAGAACCTGGAAGTCAAAGCACACCTACTCATACTACAATCTTCTAAAACACAATCCCTGTGTAGGACGTTCAGAACACTACCCCGTTCAAAACACTATGGTAGTGTTTTGAACCTAAGTTCAAAACACTACTGTTAAGTTCAAAACACTACCCCTACATACTTTCAAAACACTACCCAAGTTCAAAACACTATCATGTCACAGCAGTGGGGGTAGTAGTGCCGCAAAATGTACATATTGGTATGCGTATACATATTGGTATACACTGACCGTACTGCGATGTTTGAAGCACGTATTAGTAGTATATGCTGATAGTGCTGCGGTGTCTAACCACGTATTAGTATAGGCTGATAGTGCTGCAGCGTCTAACCACATATTAGTATACACTGATAGTGCTGCGGTGTCTAACCATGTATTAGTATACGCTGATAGTGCTGCGGCGTTTAACAACATGTTAGTAGTACTAGTAGGCCTATACGCTTATAGTGCAGCAGCATCTGCACCATGTATTAGAACTCACTGATAGTGCTGCGGCACTTAACACCATATAAGTATGCGCTGATAGTCATCATCATCATCATCATCATCATGCTGTCCATTGCGATGCGACAAAGACTGCTTTCATTACTTGACTGCCACTCTCCATTTAGCTCTCTGCTGTGAGAGTGATGTCCATGAGTCGGTCTTAATGTCTCTCAGCTTCAGGTTTCTCTTGATGGTATTCTTGAACCGGAGACGAGGGCGCCCTCTCTTTCTGTAACCAGAAGACAGTTGAGAATAGATCATGAAAGCTGCCTGCAAAAGTTTTGAAGTGCTGCTGGCTTTTGCAAGTTACCAGCAGCACTCTCTCGGGGAGCAAATAGAGGTTTCACACCAGCAAGAACATGTCCAGACAGGCGCAAAACTATTTGTCCACACAGTGGCTGGTCGGGAGATGTTGGGAGTTCCATACATCAACCGCCCTTGATGCTGCCACAGTGTCATGGTTTTCTGTTCAGGGTTTGCTCCCTCAGCCTTCGGTTCTGTCAAGAACCTGTACCACAAGGCAGTGGTTTACAACTCTGCAGGGCAGGGGCATCAGACTCCCTGAGGTATAGTAATACGCTGATAGTGCTGTGGCACATAACAATGTATTAGCATACACTGGTAGTGCTGCAGCATCTGGACCACGTATTAGTATACACTAATAGTGCTGCGGAGTTAAACAACATATTAGTATACGCTAATAGTGCTGTGGCGCTTAACACCATATTAGTATACACTGATAGTGCTGCAGCATTTAACTATGTATTAATAGTATATGCTGATAGTGCTGTGGCATCTGCACCACATATTAGTATACGCTGATAGTGCTGCAGAGTTTAACAATGAATTAGTAGTACTGGTAGGCCTATACGCTGATAGTGCTGCAGGGTCTGGACCACGTATTAGTATAGGCTAATACAGTAATAGTGCTGTGGAGTTAAACAACAGATTAGTATAGGCTAATAGTGCTGCAGAGTTTAACAACCTGGCGTTCGGCATTAATAGGATATGGCAAGGTTTGCTCGGTGTCAGGCTAATGTGACTGAGTGGGATATCGGGCTTTCAGTGGGGCAGCACTATAAAGTCCCATGAGTGCGCACTGTCACAAGTTGGTACCCGTCCTGATATGACCTTAGATGATGCTAGGACATAAAATAACAACCAACAACAACCCTATTGACCCACCTTACTACATACTGCCCCACCCTAAGAAAATAGAGTAGTGTTTTGAACTTAAAGGTAGTGTTTTGAACTTAAGGATAGTGTTTTGAGCATGGCCACAGTAGTGTTTTGAACCTACCTTCAACCAGGTTGAAAACACTACCGTAGTGTTTTTGTGGGGTAGTGTTTTGAACTTAATACACTGGCCGAGTCAAGCCATTGACTTACAACATTGATACTTGTTGCTACCTAGCCTGGCGCCTGGCATTACTAATACGAGGATAGCACACCAACTGGTTAGCTCAGTATCAGGATAATGTGACTGAGTGGGAAATCGGTTCATGGTGCTGGCAGCCTGGTCTCCCAGTGGGGCAGCACTATATAGTCGCCATGAGTGCGCACTGCCACAAGTCGGTACCCATCCTGAAAGGAACTTAGATGTTGCCGGGATGTAAAACCCCGACAAACAAATGGTTCGCTTTTGTTTGTTGGACTTTTACGTCCTGGTAACATCGAAGGTCATATCAGGACGGGGGCAAAAACAACAATGTCAGATTGGAAATACCAGTTATACACATATATATATATATATATATATATATATAATATACACCAAATTTATATATATATATATATATTTACACAGATATAATGACAAAGTATCAAAGTAATGACATACACAATTGATAGGCCACATGTCGCTCGGGCAATGACTGGTTTGCTATGTATAAGGATAATGTGATTGAGCAAGATATCGGGTCAGAGTGCCAATGGCTGGGCCTTCCATTAAAGCTGCATAGTCCGGTGAAAATATCAAATTTTCAAAACCAAAACAACTATCTAAATGTGATTCTAGATATCTAACTTAGATACTGGTACACTTATTAAACATTTGTCAACACACAGGAGGGAATACCGAGGCAATTGAATATAACCTGTTACTGCAGAAGCCTATGGTGTCAGAGTTTTGGCGTGCTTGCCAAAATTAATTTTGCATGGTTCCACTTCAAATATCTCAAAAGTTAGCCGCTTAAAGTAAAAGTTACTTTAAGCTAAAGTAAGGTACATAATAACGATCAACCTAATGTAATTTATCTCAGAAACTTTCAGAAACTCAAAACCATTGGACTATGCAACTTTAAGACTGCACTATAAAATCACCATTGAATTTAAATGTTGTGGCAGCCATCATATAACAAGTTTAAAGTAGCATAGTCCCATCTCGTTCAAATTTGTGCACAATCTTTTAGATAAATATATCAGGTTGACTATTATACCCTACTATTCATCATTCCGGAGTCATTTGCATGAACAATGGCTAATTTTGGAGCAATTTGAGCTGAAAGAATCGAAAAATCATTTCAGCAAGCTTATCAAAAGTCTTATTGTTGTGGCCCTGATTCACATCTCGCGATGGCCATGTGATGAGGAATGACCTATTAATGTGTAGGTAGTCTGGAACCTGACTGATGCCATATATGGTACTGGGAATGAGGGCAAGATTAATAAGGTCATGAGATTGACCTAATTCTTTTGTGGCCTCCCTGCCTAATGGCTGCTTCAAAGTAGGTGTCCAAAGGGATAGGGTAATAAATTGACTGATTATTCTCTATATGCTGCCCCAAAGCCTTAAGCCCAAGTCACACCTACCCGGATCCGGGGCCGGGCGAGCCTCGGACCGTCATCCGGCGTGGTCCGTGGCGATCCGGGGTGATCCGTAGCTCATCCGTGGCTGGTCCTTGGTGATCCGGAGTGATCCACCGTGATCCGCCATGATCCGTGGCTGGTCCGGTCTCGTCCGGGGTCCGCCACGGATGTTTTAAAATGTTTAAAACATCCGGGACATTTTGCAATCTGGGCTCGATCTGGCATGGTCCGGGTAGTCTGGGGGTGGACCGGGAGTAGTCTGTGCCGCGTCCGGCCCAGTCCGGGCTTGTTTTGCCCTGGATGAGCCACGGTTCAGCCACCGTTTAACCCGGACCACCTCCGGACTTGCCCGGACTAGTCCCGACGTAGCCATGGACCACTCCTGGACTGCCCGGATAAGACCTGGACACGCCAGATGACCACGGATCAGCCACGGATCGCCACGGATAGCCCAGTTTACCATGGATCAGTCCAGGATGAGCCCCGTTTTTGTATATATATAGCAGGAGCAAGTCCACTTCCAGTCCGGGACTGATCCGTGACTACTCTGAGGGTACACCAGGTAGTCCGTGGGTGGTCCGGTTAGACCAGGGGTTAGACTGGGGGCTAGACTGGGGGCTAGACCGTGTAGGTGTGACTGCGAGGCCAAAAACGACCAAAATCGCGATTTTATCCGGGGCTGTTCGGGACAGTCTGGGCGACTGGTCCAGGGGTGGTCCGGCTAAAAATCCGGGGCTCGTCCGGGTAGGTGTGACTGGGGCTTAAGTTAATGCACCAGTACCTAAGTTGGATATATAGAATCAAATGTAGGTAAGTGTTTTGGTTTTGAAAAAAATATGTTTCATCAGACCATGCAACCTTAATTCTCATCTGTGGTAGAAAAGACCAGTCGTGTAACTCCCATACCGTCCTCAAATTGAACAGTGTATCCATTTCTTCACGCCTTCCACCAAAGTAACTCATTCAGAGTTCTCACTGACCATCGAGAAGCACTTGAAATTAATGAGCCTTACCTTCATGTGGGAAAATTAAAAATTAAGGAAATAAAAATGGAAAAAAAATAATATTTAAAAAAAAACTCTCCAAGAAACCGTTCAATTGGCGAAGCCATCTCATTCGACGTGAAGACTCCTTTGATTTCTTCATTTTAATTAGTTTATTTGTTTCATCCTTAAGAGCGTCGTTTAGTTCGTGTCGTCGCCACCATGGGGTGCTGCCGGTGCTGCACCAAGGCGAACGCCACCTGCAGGAAGGTGATGGAACCATTGTTTGCTATCCTGCGAGTGCTAGAAAACGTCCCCGTTCTAGGACACTTGATCGCCAGCTTGTACGCATGCAGCAGTTGTAAGGTAAGCTTGGTGATATCAGAGAGCGTGTATACAGATGAGAGAGACAACTCCCGCGAAAATCGGTAACACAGGCTACAGTGGCGTTCCTGGCGGTTAGTGTTGAACAAGCTTTGAGTTTGCCATACGTGTAGTGCAAAACATTTGTTTTTATTCAAAATTAATAGAAATGCAGAAGCCTAACCTTATCGATTTAATATAATCCTTTTGGTAAACATGTTTTCTATATGTGTACTAAGCGGCTTGTTTCTATTTGGTGTAGTTTTAGAGATATTTCACTTTTTCTGTAGGAAGATTGCACACGACCATTGACAATGCCTTGAGTTTGCCGTACGCGTAGTGAAAAACGTCAGTTTTATTCCAAATTAATAGAAATCCAGAACCCTAACCATATCAATTAAAAATAATCTTGTTGGTAAACATGTTTCCTATGTGTATTCTAATCAGTTTGTTTCTAGGTGTTGTAGTTTTAGAGATATTTCACTTTTCTGTAGGAAGATTGCTCACCGCCATTGACAATGCCTTGAGTTTGCCGTACGCGTAGTGAAAAACGTCAGTTTTATTCCAAATTAATAGAAATCCAGAACCCTACCCATATCAATTTAATATAATCTTGTTGGTAAACATGTTTCCTATGTGTATTCCAATCAGTTTGTTTCTAGGTGTTGTAGTTTTAGAGATATTTAACGTTTTCTGTAGGAAGATTGCACACGACCATTGACAATGCCTTGAGTTTGACAGCTGTGTCATATACTGTTCAACAACCACCACTTGGAGCGCCACAGTCGGCATCTGTTACATGGTGTAGTATGGGAGTTGTCCCTCTCATCTGTATACACGCTCTCTGGTGATATGTAAGCGCGAACGTAGAGAATTAAAGTGGTAATTAAAGTTACATAGTCCGATGGGTTTTGAGTTTCTGTCATTTTCTAAGATAAACATATTATTAGGGTGATCGTTATAATCTACCCTACTTTCACTTGAAGTAACTTTTATATTAAATAGCTAACTTTTGAGAGTTACCGGACGCGATGGTCGAATCGGTAGAGCGCGGGCCTCACGGCGGGACATCGGGAGTTTGGTTCCCAGTCGAGTCAACCCAATGACTTATAAAATTGATACTTGTCGCTTTCTAGCCAGGCGCTCGGCATTAATAGGATAGGGCAAGGACTGTTTAGCGCAGTGTCAGGATAATGTGACTGAGTGGGATATCGTGTCATGGTGCTGGCGGCCTGATTTCCCAGTGGGGCAGCACTATAAAGTCACCATAAGTTTATGCTGTCACAAGTCGGTACCAGTCCTAATATGACCTTAGATGTTGCCAGGACGCAAAACTCCAAAAAACAACCAACTAACGGCGAGTCCATTCATCCCGATCCGGTTCTCCCTGCAGGCCCGAGCTGAGCGGGCAGGGCTTAAGGCCACCGTGGGTTTAGCCCTCGCGGTGTGCAGCTGCCCGGCCGAAGCCGTTGACGAGTTGGTGCGGCACCGCGAGCCGAAGCTCATATCCCACATGCTGAGGCAGCGTCCCGACTGGATGAAGCGGCACCAGCGCCGCACGCTGCGCCACCTATGTCTGCCCGCCAGCCACCAGTCTGCCACGTACAAGATGACCGCCAAGCTGCAGCAGATCCCAATGGTCGAAGGGTAAGTCGAGGTACCGCTAGAGTAGGCTACTCACTTTGGTGTATGTGTGTGTTTTTTTTTGTGTGTGTGTGTGTGTGTGTGTGTTGAGGTTGAGCATTTGTTTGGGTGGGATTTTGTTTAGTCTTTTTTGTTTAATATTTTTTTATTCCAGTTGAATTATTTTTTTCGAGCACCTAGCCGCTAGTCTTCCAGGCTTAACCACTTAAAGCTGCATAGTCCGATGAAAGATCAAATTTTCAAAAGCAAAACAAAGACCCAGATTTGATCCTACATTTGTAACTTAGATACTAGTGCACTCATTAAGCATTTGTCACCACACAGAAGGGAATGCTGAGACAATTGAAGAGAACAGATTACTTCAGAAGCCTATGGTGTCAGAGTTTTGGCGTGCTTGCAAACATTAATTTTGCATGGTTCTGCTCCAAATATCTCCAAAGTTAGCCATCTAAAAGAAAAGTTATTTCAAAGTGAAGTAAGTTAGATTATAACGATCAACTTAATATATTTATCTCAGAAAAATGACCTAAACCCAAAACCATCGGACTATGCCACTTTAAGAGCGCTGGCTGGCTGGCTGACTTCCTGTGTGGCAGGTCGTAGGTTGGAACTCCGGCCGAGTCAAACTAAATGACTTACAAAATTGATACTTGTCGAAACCTAGCCTGGCAGCTAGAATCAATAGGATCTATTGAGGAATGACTGGTTTTGTCAGTATCAGGATAATATGACTGAGTGGGATATTGGGTCATGGTGCCTGCAGCATTGTCTTCCAGTGGGGAAATACTATAAAGTTGACATGAGTGTGCACTGCCACAAATTGGTACATGTCCTAGTAGGGCCTTAGATTTTGCCAGGGCATAAAACCCAAGCAAACGGTAAGGCAGACAGTTTGTTTGATTGATTTATTGGGGTTTTACATCCCAGCAATATCTGAGGTCATTATCACAATGGGCACCGATTTGTGGCAGTGCACACTAAATGTGATGTCTTGATAGTGATACCCTATTGGGATACCACGCCGCAGCGGCACCACGACCTGATTATCCAACTCAGTCACATTATCCTAGCACTGTGCCAATTATTCCTTGTACTATCCTAGTAATCCCAAGCTTCAGGCAAGTTAATGACTAACAAAGTTGATGAAATAGATTACTTATGGTAGTACTTACGGAGCATAGTTGCAACATAATTAGTGTTTCACCGAGGTCGAGGCCTCAGCTATTTAGAGGACAGTCCCAACCTGACCCATCTGGTTATGGACAAAGGAGTTGGTGGTATGATTTGGAAGATTACTACTCTGACCCATATCAAAATCTTGGCATAATATCGATTATGTTAGTTATGAAAGTGTGTGGGATCAGGTTATGCTCACCTCTCACTGTCGTCTAAATAGCCGAAGCCTTGACCTCGGTGAAGCACCAATTATGCTGCAACTATACTGTGTATGTACTAGCATAATTCATCTAGATATATATGTGCTGTGTATACACTTATGTACTTATTATATGTAGAAAAATGGTTAATGCTTACCAGACATACAACCTAATAAAAAAGTCACCAAAACCTTCAACGATCAACTATCAGGTATCTTATGAATCCAGGGCCTTTTTTCTCCTCTTTTCTTCTTCTTCTTCTTCTTCTTCTTCTTCTTCTTCTTCTTCTTCTTTCACTTTACTTAAAGCTGCATAATCCGATCGGTTTTGAGTTTCTGTCATTTTCTGAGATAAATATATTAGGGTGATCGTTATAATCTACCCTACTTTCATTTGAAGTAACTTTTATTTTAAATAGCTAACTTTTGAGATATTTGAAGTGCAAACAAGTAAAATTAGTTTTGGCAAGCTTGCCAAAACTCTGAAACCATAGGTTTCTGCAGTAATAGGTTCCATCAAATTGCCTCAGTATTCCATTCAATGTGGTGACAAATGTTTAACAAGTGCATCATCAAATTGAGACACTTATAGAATCAAATTGAGATACTTGTTTTGGTTTTGAAATTTGATGCTTCATTGGACTATGCAGCTTTAACCGCTACTGATTTTGCAAGCTTATAAGTTGGTATCAGGATGTCTACAGAATGGCGTATTCCCAGATGCTCAAGGTAGGCCTTACTTAGTGCATGGCAATGCTCAGCATAGCTTACCTTCAGTAATTGGGTGAGAACTGCTATTTTCAACGTGGTATTGGCTGAATGTTTTGTGTCTTTATACAAACGTGTTTCAAACCACAGTAAAACCTCGCTAAATCGACCGACCATGGGACCGACTTTTTGTTGTTGTTGTTGGTACATTAGTTGTTGAAGCAGGGGAAATTTCAATCGTGGATGATTGGTCTTCCTCATTCCACTGCTCCTTGTCCTATCCTAACAGTGCTGAGACCGTGGCTAGAAAGCTACAAGTATCAATTTTTAAGTCATTCCTCTCACCGTTGTAGGTCTATTTAGGGAGGTGGTCGGTTTAGGGAGTTAGAATATGGTTACAATGGGACCCAAATAAAGCGATCGATATAGGGGAGGGGTGGATCTGTGGAGGTGTTCGGTTAGAGAGGTTTTACTGTATTTTATTTTGAGTGCGTGTATTTGATGGTCTATGTTCTCCTGTATTGTGGTTATTTTTTCTCGTGTATTTCGTTTGGATGTAGTCTATGTACATATTATGTCTAGTTTTGTGTATCCTCTTTTCTGAGTTATAGTCTAGGTTATTTCGTATTATGGTTAGTTTTATGTTTATTGTGGGCATAGTCGATCTTATATTCATAATGTGATTAGTTTTGTGTTTGTATATCTTTTGGGTGTGGTTTATGTTCCTTTGTATTGTGGCTAGTTTTAGGCATATATAATTATTTTCTGCCGCTTTATGAATGTAACAGATCCACTTATATGTGATGTATAAAACTTATGCGAGTATAAAGGCGCGTAAGGGAATATTCCTTATTGGCCACCCTGATGTTCTGTACTACTTTATGTGTGACCCCTCTTCACTATGGGACAGGTGGCGCCACCACCCCCACCGCTACCAGTGCCGCGAATACTGTCACTCGCGCATATATATATATATATATATATGATTATATATATATATATATAGACAGTATAACCCCGTTACACCAAACTTGAAGGGACCCTAGAAATTTGTTTGGATTAACCGATCATTGGTTTAACCGAGCTTTGGCTTTGACTTTGACTTGGCTTTGACAAAAACCTTTCACCATGTAAGAGGACCCAGGCTGCATCTTTTAGAACAACCCAGTTTCATCACAGTTGAAGATGTCCTTAGTTCTGCTAGAGCTACACTTTTCCACTGCTCGATATTCACTTCTGGAACAGACTTAGCCTCACGTAAATCTATTTGAAAATGTAGTTATGCCCAAGCTTGAAGATGACCATATAACCACATGAAAGTTTGGTTTAACCGTACCGAAAGTGGCCTGGGGTCCGACAATTTTGTTTGGATTAACCGATAATTTGGATTAACCGACTTTGGTTTAACCAAATTTTTTATATGATAAATGGTATTATTTTGCCTGGCCACTGAAAAAAGTTAGGATTAACCGATCATTTGGTTTGACCAAGCTTGGTTTAATGGGGTTATACTATATATATATAAATGTATATATATACATACATATATATGGGTCATTCTCTAAAACTGTGTTCTAAAGTGTGATTATGGAAACCAAAAGTGAAAACCTTCCAAATAATCGCAGAAGACATTCCAAATAATAGCAGAAGCCATATTCATATGAAGGTTTACATGTTGTGGATATGTCAGAGTCAAAGACAAACTACTCCACCTTTTGATTTTGATCTTATGCAAATTAAGGACTATGTTTAAAATGTCCTGTGTAACATGGAAATTAAACACGCATCCAGAACATCATTTTAGCAAATTCAAACAAGATTTGATTGATTACAGTTAAGCAGACACAATATTGTCCTTCAAGAAAAGACTTGAAACAATGTTTAATAAAGGTTTGTGTCAATTTTGATGTAAATGTGTAGATTTTCACATTTTCACCTTAGCACAACATCATATAAACATACTTTTAAGACATTATGTGGGATAGATTACATATATAGTATTGCTAACATACTTAAAGTTGCATAGTCCGATGGTTTTGAGTTTCTCTCATTTTCTGAGATAAACATATTAGGTTGTTCATTATAATCTATCTTAATTTATTTTGAAGTAACTTTTATTTTAAATCGCTACCTTTTGAGATATTTGAAATGGAAACATGCTAAATTAATTTTGGCAAGCTTGCCAAAACTCTAACACCATAGGCTTCTGCAGTAACAGGTTCTATTAATTAACTCAGTATCCCCTTATATGTGATGACAAATGTTTAATAAGTGCACCAGCATCTAAGTTAGATATGTAAAATCAAATCTAGATAATTGTTTTGGTTTTGAAAATGTTATGTTTTCATCGGACTATGCATCTTTAATACACAGAGTAAACAATAATTATTTGACTTGCTATTTATGGAAGAAAGAATTAATTATGTCCATCGTAACATGGACACCAAATACATGTATGTGGTACCCAGCTTCAGAGTACGACCCATATACAGTAAAACCTCTCTAACCGACCACCTCCACAGACCGGCTACTCCCCTATATCGATCGCTTTATTTGGGTTCCAAACAACCGCCCATTGTAACAATAAATAAAAAAACTCCCTAAATTGACCACCTCCCTAAATGGACTATTTACAGTTGGTCCCATGGCCGGTCGATTTAGAGAGGTTTGACTGTATATATATGCATGTACTCGCTTTGCGCCTGTGTGTCCGACTGCACTCACGGCGCTCTCTGGTGGCAGGTGGTCGCGGTGCCAGGACCTGGACATCGACCACCAACTGTACGGAGGGGTGCGACTGTTGGACCTGCGGGTGATGACCTACAAGGGTGAGGTAAGACACAGCAAGGCGACACCAGGGCCGCGTTCAGGGTGCGTCTCGGAGGCGCCGCGGGGACGTCTCCGTGACGGTTTTTGGCCTATTTGCGTTCAGGGTGCGTCTTGGAGACCGCTCCCTTTTCAGATAGGAGACAAAAAGTGTCTCGAAAATGGCTGCCGTATTCAGCGATTTCAGCCAATCACAGCACAGCTTTTCCATTGTAAATGGCTGCCACCTATGGAGGCCGCCATTTTCGAGGCGGCCGACAGCTAATGCTGTTCAGACTAGCGTGACGTCAGGGCCGCCTCCGAGGCGCCTCCGAGACGGACCCTGAACGCGGCCCAGGCGTATTCACCACCTGCAAACAGACCGGGCTAGATGACCCGCTTACTGAGGTAGAGACAGACTTCGGAGTACCAGACGCGGTGCCCAAATCGGTAGAGCGGGGGCAGGAGATCGGGAATTCAGTGACTTATAAAATTGATACTTGTCGCTCCCTAGCCTGGCACTCGGTATTAATAGGATAGGGCAAGGACTGGTTAGCTCAGTGTCAGGATAATGTGACTGAGTGTGATATTAGGTCATGGTACTGGTGGCCTGATTTCCCAGTGGGGCAGCACTATAAAGTCACCATGAGTCGGTACCCATCCTGATATGATTTTAGATATTGCAGGGATGCTAATCTCTAATAACCAATCTTGCCACTGTAACTGGGGGGCTTGGTGAATGGGTTGGTGTTGGACAATATCACATATATATATAGCATATATAAGCGTTATATAGGTATAAATAGCGGAGATAAAATAGAGGGATAAATTGGAGCGAGTGGTACAGGCGTGAGGCAAAGCCAGGCAAGGAGGAAGAAGCCAGGTGGCAGCACCAGGCGAGGCAGAAGGCCTGACCAGTCGCTTGAGTAAATATGTGCCATTAGTTGTGCAGTGTCAGTTGGTATGAACTGAGGACACAGTTCATAGGTAATCGGGTTCCGGATAATTATACTCATAGTCGTATAATTGCTTATACAACACATATATATATACACATGTATATATATATAATATATATAATATATACATATATGTATAAGGTAAAATTATCGGAGAAGTGATGGGAAATACATGGTTCCGGCAGTAGCCGACAGGTGTTGTGGCGGCGCCACCACCGCTCGGGCCGCAGCACACACGGGTTCTTACTCGCTTACAGTCAGGATCGAACCCTCTACCCTTCTCCATCATTTATGTACATATAATTAATTATATATTCTATGTATATAGCTATAGTCCAATATGCATCCCGTAGCCATAGGATATATGCTGGCATTCAGAAGTACTAGGATAGAGCAAGGAGCAGTGGAATGAGGAAGACAAATTGTCCACGATTGAAATTTCCCGTGCTTTAAGTTGAATAGTCCGATGGTTTTGAATTTCTGCTATTTTTCTGAGATAAATATATTTAATTGGTTGTTATAACCTACTGTAGTGGTCTGCACTGACCTCTCAGGCAAGTAACCACATAGACAGGTAGGCGTGGGGAGTGTATTGATATCAGGGAGCCTAGGTGGTGTAATGGTTAGCACACTGGCCCGGAATGCAAAGAGATGTGGGTTCGAGTCCCGCTCTAGGCACAGTATTTCCCATTTTCATCACCCCCACGACACTGGTTTCCGTGATCAGGATCCTGTACAAGCTTTGCGCTGTATGGTTGTTGAACCTACCCTGTGTATGTATGTGTTAGTGCATTGCCTGTATGTATGTAATTGTAAGCATTACAAGACTTACAATTCCAGGGGGACGAGTGTAGTGGTCTGCACTGACCTCTCAGGCAAGTAACCACATAGACAGGTAGGCGTGGGGAGTGTATTGATATCAGGGAGCCTAGGTGGTGTAATGGTTAGCACACTGGCCCGGAATGCAAAGAGATGTGGGTTCGAGTCCCGCTCTAGGCACAGTATTTCCCATTTTCATCACCCCCACGACACTACCTTACTTTAGTTTGAAGTAACTTTCATTTTGAATGGCTAACTTTTGAGATATTGGAAGTGCAAACATCCTAAATTGATTTTGGCAAGCATGACAAAACTCTCACCATAGGCTTATACAGTAACATGTTCTGCTAAATTGACTCAGTATGCCCTTCTATGTGGCAACACATGTTTAATAAGTGCACCAATATCTAAGTTAGATATGTAGAATAAAATCTAGGTCAATGTTTTTGTTTTGAAAATTTGACGCTTCATCTGACTATGCAGCTCTAAGTTAAAGTAAAGCTTGTTTTATTTAATGACGTCTCCAGAACAGATTGGTTTTCATATCATCAGCTATTGGACATCAATCATATGATCATTCTGACATATTTCTTTGGAGGAAACCCGCTGACGTCACATAGGCTACTCTTTCAGATAAGCAGCAAGGGGTCTTTTATATGCACTTTCCTACAGGCAGGACAGCACATACCACAGCCTGTGATGAACCAATTGTGGACTAATGATTTTCGCTTGCTTTTTTTTGTTTTTTTTTTGTTGTCCATTAGTTGTTTAAGCAGGGGAAATTTCAGTCATAGACGACTGGTCTTCCTCATTCCACTGCTGGTCGATAGAAAGCCCAAGCCTACACTTTTACCGACCCAAGGGATTTTTAACCTCCGACACCACATAGACGTGGTTTGAGAGCAACCAACCTTTGATGACACTGTAAGTTATACACAGTGGTGGAAATCCAAATTGGCAGAGCTGGGGGCATGGGGAATCGAACCACCGACCCTCAGATTAGGAGTCTGACCTAGAAAAAAGTCAGACACGCTAACCACTCCGCCACAGAGAACACCACACCGCTTAATCAACTAAAGTACCAATAATAATACAAATAATAATAATGGTATGTGGACATGCGGTAGGTGTGGACACACCACCAGAAGGTGATCTGCGAGCGGCTGAAGGAGGTGCTCGAGGTGGTGCGGGACTTCGTCGTGGAGAACCCTAGTGAGGTGCTCGTACTGTACATCACCAACGACGGGAAGGACGTCCAGTGGATGAACGTGCACAGTCTCCTCAACGAGCACCTCGGCAAGAAGCTCATCCCCGAGCACATGCGCGAGATGGCCATAGGTAGGTGCTGCCACCTGGCGAGAAGTTTCCGTTAGGCCAAATACAAAATATTATAAAATTGGTTATTGTCCCCCGCCCGTGCCTGAAAAATCGCCCATCCCTGAATTTTAATTTTTTTGTTGTTGTCGTAAAAGCTGTTAACTTGAGTGGGCGGGTGGAATGAGAAATGGAAAGGGGAGTGAAGAGGTAGTATTTTGCCGGACCGCCGAAAATAGTTTGGATTAACCGATCATTTGGTTTAACTGAGCTTGGTTTAACGGGATTATACTGTATATACATAAAAAAACAATAATCAGTTACATGTGCTATACACGCTTACTCAAAGTCAAAGTCAAAGCCACAGCTCGATTAAACCAATGATCGGTTAATCCAAACAAATTTCTAGGGTCTCTTCAAGTTTGGTTTAACGGGGTTATACTGTATTGACTTATCGTGAGCAGGGTCCTCCTGTTTCAAATACTTGTAAAGCTGCATAGTCCGATGAAAACATCAAATTTTCAAAACCAAAACAATTATCTAAATTTGATTCTACATATATACCTTAGATCCTGGTGCACTTATTAAACATTTGTCACCACACAGAAGGGAATAGACTACATCACCGTTCCAGTGGTGTGGTGCATTGTGGGATGCATCAGAGCAAAACAAACCCATGAGAAGCACATGGCACATGCTAATACACTGGGTGCAGCTATGAAATGTGCTAGTTTCAGCTCATCTCAGCTCTTGTTTGAAACATAGAATACCAACTAAAAAAATATATATAATAAATTAAGATATTAATCTTTTATCCAGCATTGCATTTACATCAATATAATCAGCACATCGTATGCCATGTGCATTTAGATTTAGACAAATCTGGGCACTCAGACTAGTGTTAGAGCCATAGCCAGAGTCAGTTTTACTTATTTTATTCATGTTTATATTTATATCCTATGGTTAATGACATATGTAGAAATAGAAAATGAGTAGGGTAAATCAGATATTGCTTATATATTTCTTTGAAACAAGTTTTTGTTGACACATTTGACAATTTAATATTTAGAACAAGAATTACTTATGGCTAATCAATGGTGATGTAAACATCAGCCTGTGAAGTGACTGAAATTGTATGTTTCTTAGCTCAAAATGCTTAATTATGGAGAGTTGTGTCTTAAACATATTCATTATATTATCATATTGCATCCTTCCGTCCATTTTTGTGCCAAATTGTTATGTATTTTTTTAAATTAATTTTGAATAAAATCTAAGTTTTGCCCTACACGTATCAGCAAACTCAATGTCTGTACGCCTTTGCTTTGCTGCCAATGCCGTTTTCAGTGCATGAGCAGTCGGAACCGTGATCCCGTCTACACTGAAGCATGGTTGCGCTTCAAATATCTCAACGGTCATCCATTTAAAATAAAACTTGCTTCCAACTAAAAATAAAATAAGCTAAATTATAACCACCAACCTAATATATTAATCGAAGAAAATGACGGAAGCTCAAAACCCATTGGTCTGTACAACTTTAAGTGCATCATTAAGAACATTAAAAGATGACAATTCCAAGATGGCCGCTGCAGGTGACATCACACAGTACGGCAAGAATGTGGTGGTGGCGGGGATCCCGAACGTGGCATACAGCTGGAGGGGCATCGACTATCGGTGGCCCAACAAGAGCACCCCGGCCGAGGTAGAGCTGGACATGCAGAAGACAATCGTTGAGTTCAGCGAGTTCAACCCGCACTTCATGTTTTGGTGAGTGTCTACTGATGGAGGCGAACCAGGGAATTTCACAGACATGAGAGTCTTTAGTGGTTAAAAAAAAAGTAGTGGAATCTATATAAAAATTAAATGAAAGGAAGGAACTGAGGGATCAATACACAATTTACATGATAATATATATGAGCCTGTCTCAAAAGGTGATAACTAATTAATTTCCCCCCCCGTTGTAACGATTGACACAAAACAGCACAGAAATGGTTACACTGAAAAGACAAGGACATTTGCTTCAAATCAATATGTATTCTATTGGGGTTATGAAACACCATGTAAAAAACAAATCAGTTTATCCTGAGCAAATGCATATGCAGATAGTATATGTTGATCGTTACAATGGACAAGGTTTTGTCCCATATTGCTTAGCACCTTTTGAGACCAGACGTAGCTGGTATCAGGGCGGTCAGGAGCCACACACAGGTGGCAGACTAGTGGAGGATGAAGGAACTAGACTAGGCAGCAGCACAGGAGGTAGTACTAACTCAATGACACTAGTACAGTAGGGGTAACTAAATCACATGACAGTACAGGATGTAGTAACTAATATAGAGAACCGCTAGGTGGTCGTGTCCTTGTTTATATTCCCATAATAGATTATAGAGCACATATATATATATATATATATATATATCAGTTTTTGTCCTATCCTACTAATGCTAATCGCAAACCAACATACCGACATGTATAAATTTGGTATGGCTTGGTTTGGACTCAGCCGGGGATTGATCCCACCACTTCTCGCACAGGAAGCAAGCAGGATTCTCGTTCAGTGTTATCACAGATGATGACACTTGATAACACTCATGGATACCTAAATAACTAAAGCAGTTACCCGGATGTCTGTGCGAGTGGGACCAGCGTTCCAATTAATTAGGTGATAAAGCAATCAACAATGCCATCAATCAATCCATTAATCAATCGCAACACCGTGACGCCACCTTTCTTAATCTGACAGAAGACAGTCATAAAACACAGGTGTCAAGCGCTATGCCGAATGGGAGAATGAGAACAGCTCCCCTCCTTTTCCCTACTACCCCACCCCATACACTCCCCCACCTCACACACGCCCCCCACCTCACACTCCCCCAACCCACACACTCCCCCACTACCCCACTCCCCTCCCCAACCCACACACTCCCCCACCCCAACCACTCCCCCACCCCATACACTCCCCCACCCCCCACCCCCCCCACCCCACACACTCCCCAATCCCCCACACTTCCCCCACCCCACACACTCGCCCACTCGCTCGCCCACACACTCCCCCCACTCCCACCACTCCCCCCACTCCTCCAACCCACACACTCCCCCACCCCACACACTCCTCCACTTCCCCACACACTCCCCACCCCACACACTCCCCCACTCCCCCACCCCACCCCACACACTTCCCCCACCTCACACACTCCCCCACTCCCCCACCCCACCCCACACACTTCCCCCACCTCACACCACTCCCCCACTCCCCCACCCCCACCCCACACACTTCCCCCACCTCACACACTCCCCCACTCCCCAAACGCACTGCTCCCCCACCCCACACACTCCCCCCACCTCACACACTCCCCACTCCCCAAACCCACCCACTCCCCCACACCACACACTCCCCCACTCCCTCACTCCCCCACCCCACACACGCCCCCACCCCACACACTACCCCACCCCACATACTCCCCACACCACACACTCCCCCCACTCCCCCCACTCCACACACTCCCCCCACCCCACACACTTCCCCACCCCACCCACACACTAGCCCACCCCACCGACTCCCCCACTCCACACACTCCCCCACTCCACACACTCCCCCACCCCACACACTCCTCCACTCCACCCACCACACTCCCCCACTCCACACACTCCCCCACTCCACACACCTCCCCCACTCCCCCACACTCCAACCCACACACTCCCGCACCCCCACACACTCCCCCACTCCCCCACCCCACACACTCCCCCGCTCCCCCAACCCAAACACTCCCCCACCCCCACTTCCCCACTCCACACACATCGACCCCCACCCCCACCCCCTTCACTTCTCTTCTCTTCATTTCCCTTCACTTCATTTCACTTCACTTCACTTTTCTATAACCCGGTAAAAGATCATTGGGACACCACTGCTGGCTTTTCTTTAACCAGCGCTCTCCACGCCCCCGTCGCACCCTGTTCTGCGTGGCCCTTCGGGAATCAGCACAACTCCTGTCTTGTTCCACTCTTTGATGGTTTCTTCCCACCTCTTCTTCCCTCTCACCCTTTCTTCTCTCACTCCTACCCACACTCGCAGCCACCCATCCATCACCTCTCATAGTTCATTGCAAGATGGGTTTTCCCCCGCAACGCCAGAAGACCACGTGACAAGGCCGTACCACTTCAATTCACCCTTTTTGACAATTTGCAGGAGGAGGGTCTTCTAGTCCAATGGCTTTTTGGATCTTATTTTGTGAATGTTTTAGTTAATAACCTAACATGGTCGTTGTCGCGATATATGTTTTTTTGTTTTTTTGACAACGTGCTATATTTCCCTGAATAACATGGCGTCTTACTGCTGTGTGGGGACTGTTTATAAACCCCTACATGGCACCAAAGACCCTATAATACTAAGACGGCTCGCTCCCTATCTCTCCCATGGTAATGTAAATTTTGCAGTGCCACCTTGTGGTGGGTTTGATCAGCCCGGCTGCTGGTTGGTGTTTCACATGTAAACACATACAATTATATTATACATGATATAGGTAAGATTGAATACACATCAATATGAAATTGCTATGAACAAATACACATCATCATCAGCATCATCATCATCATTGCCATCATCACACATCTTTCACATTCATGTATACATTTATACATATAATATAGCAACTGTTTAACCAAGAGAACAGCCAGCGCACCAAGTGGTGGGTTTGATCATTTTGATTACACAGTACAGGCTATGTGAGCCGTCTTAGTATTATAGGGTCTTTGATGGCACCCAGTCCCTACTTGCATGCACACACAAGTGCTAACCATACAGCTCAAGCTAATTGTTCTAGAACTTTCCACAGGCCTTCATACAGATAACCTATTCCAGTTCCATTAATATAATATTTATATAAAACTCCATTTCTATATTTCACATAATATAATATGTAATATTGATCTACCTATTTACAATGTAATGTCAACGGCCGGAAGACCAGTGCCTCTGCGCTGACAAAAATGTACGTTCTGATGAATAAACTGTTTTAAACAAAAACACACCCAAATAACAACAACAAAACTATGATGTAAGGGCCCTATTAGATTCCCGGTCGAGTCAAACCGATGACTTACAAAATTTATACTTGTCGCTTCCTAGCCTGGCGGTCGGCATTATTAGGATAGGGCAAGGACTGGGTAGCTCAGTATCAGGATAATGTGACTGAGTGGGAAATTAGGTCATGGTGCTGATGTCATGGTCTCCCAGTGGGGAAGCACTATAAAGTCGCCATGAGTGCGCACTGTCACTGGCTTTTATGTGTGTGTGTGTTTAAAAAAAAAATGTTTGTTTTGTGTTCTGTTTTTTTTCGGTGTTTTTTTGTTGTTGTTGCGAGGGGCCTTAATTAACTCAGATCCTGGTAGAATCCTATTACCATTTACTTTGATTAGGCCCAAGTAACTACAAGATAATTTTTTGTAAAACAGTTTATTCATCAGAATAGAAATTTTTTTCAGCGCCGAGGCACTGATCTTCCAGCCATTTACATTACATTGTAAAAAGGTAGATGTTAGTAGATTGTGAAGGGGGTTAGTGCGTTAGTGGGTTAGCCATAATAAGTTCAGTATTATGGGCTAAGATGGTGGGTCGCTGCAAAAACTGTGCTGCTTCAAAATTCAGTAATTACAATATAACCCCGTTAAACCAAACTTGAAGGGACCCAAGAAATTTGTTTGGATTAACCGATCATTGGTTTAACCGAGCTTTGGCTTCGATTTTGACTTGGCGGGGAGGGAGTTGGGGGTGGGAGATTGGGGGGTGGGAGATTGGGGATGGGTGGGAAATGGGGTGGGGTGGGAGTTGGAGAGTGTTAGATGGGAGTGGGGTGGGAAATGGGGTGGCGTGGGGGGGTGGGGATGGGAGGTGGAGGTGCGTGGAAGATAGGGGTGCGTGGGAGATGGTGGTGGGGTAGGATTTGGTGGTGGGGGTGCGTGGGGGGTAGGGTGAATTGCAGATCGGGGTGGGAGTGGGTGGGAGATGAGGGTGGGGTGGGTGGAAGGGGTCTCAGATGACCTTATGAAACATGAAAGTTTGGTTTAATTGTACCGGAAGTGGCCTGGGGTCCGAAATTCTGTTTGGATTAACCGATAAATTGGATTAACCGACTTTGGTTTAGCCAACTTTTTTTACATGATGAATGGTAAATGGTAGTATTTTGCCGGGCCACTGAACAAAGTTTGGATTAACCGATCATTTGGTTTAACCGAGCTTGGTTTAATGGGGTTATACTGTACTTGTTGGGACCAGACGGGATGTCCAAATGAGTTAGAGTGTCCATCTCCCGTGTTGGTAGATCGTGGGGTCATGGGTTCGAACCCTGGTCGAGTCAAACCGATGACTTAAAAATTGATACTTGTCGCTTCCTAGCCAGGTGCTCGGCATTATTAGAATAGGGCAAGGACTGGTTGGCTCAGTGTCAGGATAATGTGACTGAGTGGGATATCAGGTCATGGTGCTGGCGGCCTGGTCTTTCAGTAGGGCAACACTATAAAGTCACCATGAGTGTGCACTGTCACAAGTCGGTACCCATCCTGATATGACCTTAGATGTTGCTAGGACGTAAAACAACAACAAACAAACAAACTGTACTTGTTTTCCATTCGTTGGTGTAAATAGGGTAAATTTAAATTGCAAGTAATTTGTCTTCTTTATTCGACTGTTAATGCCCATATCCTTAGCTTGACTCGGCCAAGGATTGAACCCACCCACGACCTCCCACATGTGACTATGTGAATGCGTGACGTTGTACCAGGCATGTTAGTGTCCCTTTAACATTACTTAACCAGAACAAGCGGACGGGATGGACCATTGGGCAGAGAGTTCACTTGCTATGTCAACAGGTCGTGGGATCAATCCCTGGCGGAATGACCTATCCCTTCTTCCCCCACCCACCCACACCGCTAATACGATTAGACACGGTAGGGTTGAGAGTTCGAGTCCGGCCCACCTGACATTTGACCTTGAACCATTGAACTCTGATGTACTAATTGATTGATACTTAATGCTCATAACACTAGCCCTTCCATGATGTTCGTTAAATAAACCACTATACCCTACTATTGTCTCCGCCTCCGTGAATTGCACCAAACCATCCAAACTTGATCAGAATCTGTAATTTTTGTATTTCTCTTCCACCCACCCTTTCTCTCTCCTTTCTCTCTCCTTTCTCCCCTTTCTATGTTCTCTTTCTTTCTATCTATCTCTATTTCTTTCCTCTCTTTCCCTATATTGGTATTTTCTTCTGTCTTTTTCTGTCTCCCTCTCTCTCTTTACTGTCCATCTGTCTCCTCTCCTCCTCTCTTCTGTTTATCTCTCATTATCGCCCTGGTTCTTTCTGCTGCTCTATCCCCCCCCTCCCCTCCCTCTCCCCTCTCTATTTTTCACCTCTCTCCCTCTCTCTGTTTCTCTCTCTCTCTCCCTATGTGTGTCTCCCTCTGTGCCTCTCCATCAATTTCCCTTCTCCCTCTTTCTCCCTCTTCCTCTCTCCCTTTCTTTCCCTTTCTCTCCATGCCCTTCTGTCCCTCTCTCTCCATCACCCCTCTCTCCATTTCCTGTCTCTCCCCTTTCTCTGCTCACCCCCCTTTCTCACCCCTCTCTGTCTCTTTATTCCTTATCCCCTCTCCCTCTCTCTCCTCTCGGTCCCTCTCTCCCCATCTCTCCTCTCGCCCCTCTCTGTCACATTCCTCCTTACCCCTCTCCATTTCTCTCATTTCGCCTCTCTCTGCCTTTTTTTTGTTACGCCCTCTCCCTATCTCTCCTCTCGCCCCCTCTCCCCCATCTCTCCTCTCGCCCCCTGTCTCTTTCTTCCTTACCCCCTCTCCCTCTTTCTCATTTCGCCCCCTTTCTGTCCCTCTCTCTGTCCCTCGCCCTCTCTTTCCTCTCCCTGTCTCTCCTCTCGTCCTTTCTCCCCTCCCCCTCCGTTTCCCTCTGTATCCCTTCTGCTCTCTCCCCCTCTCGTTGCCCCTCTCCATCTATTTCCTCTCTGCCTGTCTCTACTCTCGTAATTCTCCCTTCCCCCTCTGTCTCCCTCTGTCTCCCCTGTCTCCCCATGTTCCCTCTGTCTCCCTATGTCTCTCTCTGTCTCCCTCTGTCTCCCCCTGTCTCTCTCTGTCTCCCTCTGTCTCCCGCTGTCTCCCTCTGTCTCTCTCTCTGTCTCCCTCTGTCTCCCCCTGTCTCCCTCTGTCTCTCTGTCTCCCTCTGTCTCCCACTGTCTCCCCCTGTCTCCCTCTGTCTCTCTCTGTCTCCTCTGTCTCCCACTGTCTCCATCTGTCTCCCTCTACCCCCTCTGTCTCCCTCATTCTCCCCCTGTCTCCCTCTGTCTCTCTCTGTCTCCCTTCATCTCTATCCTCCTCTCTCTGTCCCCCTGCCCCTTCCCCCGCCTCGGTGCGGTGCTCAGGTACAAGATGGAGTGCACGGTGGACACGCTGACGACGGTCCGGGCGCTGGGCGGCCTCCCCTCCGTCTGTGTGGCCCGGTGTACTGCGGAGAAGTTTGACTTCCTGGAGGATGTTGCCGCCTCTGTGAACCACCGCCTTCTCCGGCTTCTCCGGGCTTCCTCCAGGTTCGTACGGCCGGCGTGGTGGTGGTGGACCGGGGCGGGTGGGGGTGAAAGTAAAAATGAGAGATGGAAGAAGATGAGTGGGAGGAGTGGAAAGATGCTTCTTTGAAAGAACACCTGAACTTGAAGGGGAGATGATTATTGGGATCTTGAAGAGAGGTGATGCGAGAGTGATGAAGGAGGCGAATGACATCTTTTTTAGAAGAGGAAAGGAAAAGAGGTTTGGGGGAAAAAATGGTGGTAAGGATACGGACAGGGGAAAGAAGAAATATCGAAGTTGGTTGGTTGTTGGAGTTTAACGTCCTGGCAAAATCTAAGTCCATATCAGGACGGGAAAGATAGAGAGAAGGGGGGAAGGAGTGGAAAGGAAACTATTATAAAGATTTGGAAGAAATGTGGTGGATAGAGAGAGTGAGAGAGAGGGGGGAGGAGGGGAGGTAGGAGTAAAATACATCATTGGAAAAGGAAAAGACATTATAGTTCCTGGCGTTCTCTGTGGCGGAGTGGTTAGAGTGTCTGACTTTTTTCTAGGTCAGACTCCTAATCTGAGGGTCGGCGGTTCGATTTCCAGTGCCCCCAGCTCTGCCAATTTGGATTTCCACTGCTGTGTATAACTTACAGCGTCATCAAAGGCCGGTTGCTCTCATACCATGTCTATGTGGTGTGGGAGGTTAAAAATCACTTGGGTCGGTAAAAGTGTCGGCTCGGGCTTTCTATCGACCAGCAGTGGAATGAGGAAGACCAGTCGTCTATGACTGAAATCTCCCCTGCTTAAATAACTAATGGACCAAAACAAAAACAAAAACAAAAAAAACTAGGCGGTGAGGGTGGGAGAATCGGAGGGGGTGTGATAGCAGGGAGAAAGCTGTAGAGATACGAGGAGATTTATTGTGACTATCTACACGATGGAGAAAGAGTGAAGATGAAATTTTTTTTATGGTAAAGTATTTATTCATCTGAATATGACAATTGTCAGTGCCGGAGCACTGGTCTTCCGGCCATTTTACTATTGGAATTGACATTCTAAATAATCTAAGTTTGATCAGTGCTGTATTAGTCACAGCACCGATCATGTAGAATTAAGGCAGTGGCTCCTGCTGTATAATGTACAGCACCAGTCACTGCCGTTCATACAAAAATAGGGAGCAGCACCGAGTAGAAGGTGTATACTCGGGGCAACTCAAACAATCGTTGTGGGTTACATTTTCCTCTTATAAAACAAGCTAAGTTTATAGTTGACAAGACATTTTGTCTGTCTTATGTAATGTTCAATGTGTTTAATCAGATTGATAGTTGTGTAGGATGTTCAGTATGTTGTTGGTTTGTTCATGATGGTTAAGGGTGGTGGCATGGGAGGGGGGACCATTGGGGTGGGTTGTAGGGGGGGAAAACCCACAGGAGAGCAAGCGAGGATGCGGTGGTGGAAAGAGAAGGAAGCGCCTGGAGTAGCTCTCTGTTAATTGTCAAGGGGTTCTAATTAAGGGTTCAGATTTAATTCTCAGGGTGGATTTCTATGCAATAATAAAAATATATTACATTTTGGAAGCTACTATATACAGGGGTCATTCTTTAAAAATGGGCACGAAAGTGTGACATGGAAACCAAAAGTAAAAACCTTCCAAATAATAGCAAAAGACCTTCCAAATAATAGCCTAATCCAATGTCATATGAAGGTATGCATGTTGTGCATATGTCAGAGCTGAAAAAAATGAATTTCACTTTTTGAATTAGATCTTATACAAATTGAGCAATACATTAATATCACTAGTGTAACATGAAAATCAAAGACACATTCAGAACCTCATTTTAACATATACAACATAGTCAAACAAGATTTTATTGATTACTCTTAAGGAAACAAGGTTATGACTTACAAGAAAAAAGGTGAAAAATAAGTTGAAAAAAGTTTGGCTACAGGCATAGTGTAAATGTGTAAATGTTCACTTTTTCACATTAGCACAAAATCATATAATTAGGCTTTTAATTTTTCTTGGGATAGCTTCAATAAATGTACTATTGCTAACATACTTAATACACAGAGGATACAATAATTATTTGACTTGCAATCAATAAAAGAAAGAACACATTATCAGCATCATAATGTGGAAACCAAGTATGTGGTGCCCAGTTTTAAAGAATGACCCATTATAGATTTGATTCACAATTTCGATACATGATACATAGACATAGATCAAGCTGTTGACAATAATAGAAATTGTAGGAACAATGTAACTATTAATTGTGGTCTTCCCACTGCCCCCTTATAAACAAATAATATATAATGCAACAATATGACCCTTGAAGATCACCTATAGACTGCTTTTTTTTTGGGTACATTAGTTGTTTAAGCAGGGGAAATTTCAGTCACATACAGTCATGTGATGAGAGCAGGACATGCTCATTTACAGACAAATTCTGTGGATTAAATTATAAATATATTATCGTTACTCCTTGGGTCTTTATGGCCCAGGGTAACAATTGCGACACAATATGTTGCCACAGTTCACTGCATCAGCATATCACTTAATAGGACAGAGTTTGTCATGTGTTTATATAAATTTACTTAAATGTCTTTTATCTAGAATCCCATTCAACGTTATCTCCACCGACTTCGTCAACGATGAGATAATTGAGCGTATCCTGGCCATGAATGTCCTGGAGCAAACAGGTGAGTAACTCAGTGTGTGTGGAGGGGGGGAGTAGGGGTGGGGGTGGGGTTAGGGGGTCACAATAGGGCTTGTCGCAATGAAGCCAACGTGCTAAATATAAGCCCCGTTCACACACGGACCTTAAATCGCCTCAATTAGTTTGCCTTATCTAAGTCGACTCAGATCGTGCATGTGAACGCTCGGCTGAGGCGAATTAGGGCTGATTCGACTCAACTAGTTTGCCTCATGTAGACCACTTCGCGAGGTGGATTAGATGAGGTGAACTAGTTGAGGCGACTTAACGCCCGTGTGTGAACGGGGCTATAGACTGTTGAGTCTGTGTCTTGAACTAATCTCCTGTTCTGTTTGAATATTCTTACGAGCAAGCATTCTTTTGATCATTCTTTTGATCACACAAATCAGAGTCGGGTGGGCTGTTTTTAATTTGATTTGTTATTTTTCTGGTATATGACGTCAACATAATACGTAACCAGACACAATGGCCACACGAGTTGAGCCTCTGCCTCCCACAACATAGGTTGTGGGATTCCAACTCCTGGGTTCGAACACTTGCCGAGTCAAACCAATGACTTAAAAATTGATATGAAAGTTTAATTACTGCTAGACGGACACATTTTTTATCAGTTAATACACACACACAAAAGAGTTAAAAATCAGGGGCGGGCAATTTTTTATCCAGGGGCGGGGCCGATTACCAATTTTAGTTTTTGCCTAATAGAGGGATACTTATTTTGCTATTAATAATAATGGGAAAATACATGAGGCTTGGCCTCCTTAAAAAAAAAAGGAACAGTAAGTCAATTGTGACACCCCCCAGGTGTTTTTTTCCTTGGATAGCAGTCATTAACACCCTGGGGCCATATGCAGGAGTCAGTGTTAGCGGGGTTTGGTGTTACAGCCTGATACCGTTTAGCTATCTCCGAGCCAGGGAATGCGGTCAAGTGGTATGCAGGAGTGCATAACACTTTCATTATAGCTAAACGTGAAGTTATTGTAGTGGTCTGCACTGACCTCTCAGGCAAGTAACCACATAGACAGGTAGGCGTGGGGAGTGTATTGATATCAGGGAGCCTAGGTGGTGTAATGGTTAGCACACTGGCCCGGAATGCAAAGAGATGCGGGTTCGAGTCCCGCTCTAGGCACAGTATTTCCCATTTTCATCACCCCCATGACACTGGTTGCCGTGATCAGGATCCTGTACAAGCTTTGCGCTGTATGGTTGTTGAACCTACCCTGTGTATGATGTGTTAGTGCATTGCCTGTATGTATGTAATTGTAAGCATTACAAGACTTACAATTCCAGGGGGACGAGTGTAGTGGTCTGCACTGACCTCTCAGGCAAGTAACCACATAGACAGGTAGGCGTGGGAGTGTATTGATATCAGGGAGCCTAGGTGGTGTAATGGTTAGCACACTGGCCCGGAATGCAAAGAGATGTGGGTTCGAGTCCCGCTCTAGGCACAATAATTCCCATTTTCATCACCCCCATGACATTATTTATAGATTTGGGAAATCCCTCTGCATCTGTACCCATATATTAGGCTTAAATATAATAAATGCTATCATATTTAACAGAATTAGATACGCAATAAGTGAAATTTGATGAAATTAACCCTAAATTCTAAGCAATAATAACACTGCCGCCGTAAGGGCGGCGATATTAATATTTATATTTTCGAATCGACGCACGTAAAGTAAACAAATCGCCGCCGCCGCATCGACGTCGCTTTCCATACTGGTGGCGGCGGCGGCGGTTGCTTTACATTCGGCGATTCGAAAACATTAATATCTCCGCCGATGCGGCAGAGGCGTTAATTGTGCTTCGAATTTAGGGTTAATTTGTTGAAATTTCACTTATTGCGTATTTAATTCTGTCAAATATGATAGTATTGAATAGATTTGGGCTTAACCGACTGCTGTAAACCTGCTATTTTCCAGGGGTAGGGTAACACCGGTTAAGGTTTTGGTATTAGGCCTATCACCGCCTCGTGCATACCATTTTTCGCCGCTAACTTGGAAATTCCTGCCAAACACCGTTTTGGCTCGCTACCACCGATTACCACCGACTCCTGCATACGGCCCCTGACCATGACAGCCTTGTGCACATTCAGGGTTGCCAACATTGGAAAATGAAAAACCGGAAGATTTTAAGTGATGTTATATTGGGGGGGGGGGGTCTGGGGGTAGTCCCCCAGAAAAATGTTAAAATATTAGATGCTGTGTCATTCATTTTAGACACAATAATCCGTAAGATTGATATAATAATACTATATTAATGGTATTGTAGGGTTGCCCACATTGGACAATTCAGCCTCGGTGCTGAAAAAAGATATTATTCAACTGGAATAAAAGAAATTTTGAACAAAATCCCTCCTCCCCAAAACACAATTTTTTTTTTTAAATGGAAGATTGGTGTAAGGTGATGATAAGGACATAAAATATCATACATCTTACAGCGAAACCGTGAGGGTTGGCAACCCTACACAGGTGCACCTCACCACCCATCCTCCATGTGTCTCTGTATATATGCGCTGTCCTCCAGGTGCTGGTCCCATGGTGGTTCGGGAGGTGCTGGCCGGAAGTAGGGACAACCTGCTCACCGACATCCGGGTCAACAGCTACATCAGGACGTCCGACTCAATGGACAGGTCAGTAAGCAGGGCTCGTCCGACAAAGGGTGCTTGCTGCTGTGCAGGTCCGGTCATTAGTCTAGTAAAGTAGTATAGGACTCTATAGCCCCGTTCATACACGCCCTTTAAGTCGGCTCAACTAATTCGCCTTGTCTAGTTCGGTTCACATTGGCCGTGTGGACGCGACGCTGAGGCGGATTAGGGCTGAGTTGATCCAACTAATTCGCGTCAAGTATACCATCTCGCGAGTTACTATATATGAAGCGAACTAGCTTAAGTCGGCCCACCTTGCTTGTGTGGACTGTAGCGGTTTACTTGAAGCAGATTAAACACGTCACACTATATAATATAATTTGATCTATGAACCGGCTAGAGGTGTACAGATATTTTTTTCATGATTTATTTTTAGGTTTTTACTGGCCAACAGAAGTTTTGATCGTTCCAAAACAATACGATTCAGTCCATACATATCTAGGTCAAACCCACACTCTCTCGTGGTGACGTCGACTAACCGAAACTGGCGCTGGTTAGTATGGACTCGCTCATGCACAGATATCGATTTCCGCCTTAAACCACCCCAAGTACTGCATGTGTGGACAGGACGCCTAGTTCGCCTCCTCTAGTTAGCCTTATCTAGTTCGGCCTAAAGTTGTGGGTGTGAACGGGGCTTAAGTCATTTGCAGAGTGACAGCATTGGTATATTATTAAAGTTGCATAGTCCGATGGTTTTTGAGTTTCTGTTATTTTCTGAGATAAACATATTAGGGTCATCGTTATAATCTACCCTACTTTCGCTTAAAGTAACTTTTATTTGAAATAGCTAACATTTTAGATATTTGAAGTGCAAACAAGCAAAATTAATTTTGGCAAGCTTGCCAAAAACTCTGACACCATAGGTTTCTGCAGTAATAGGTTCTATTAAATTTCCTCAGTGTGCCCTTCTATCTGGTGACAATTGTTTAACAAGTACCAGTATTTAAGTTAGATATGGAGAATCAAATTGAGATACTTGTTTTGGTATTGAAAATTTGATGCTTCATCGGACTATGCAGCTTTAAGCACATGATGTTTTTACATCCTGGCAACATCTAAGGTAATATCAGCACGGGTACCAACTTGTGACAGTGCGCACTCATAGTGACTTTATAGTGCTGCCCCATTGGGAGACCAGGGCACCAGCACCATGACTTGATATCCCACTCATTCACATTATCTTGACACTGAGCCAACCAATCCTTGGTCTATCCTAATAATGCTGAGCGCTTTTTAATTTTTTTAAATCATTATAATGGTATTGTATGGGACACAAATAAAGCGATCGGTATAGGGGAGTGGTCGATATGTGGAGGTGGTCGGTTAAAGAGGTTTTACTGTATTGTGCTTTTGCGCGTTTCCATAGCTGCGGAATCAATAGAAATAATATACAGTAAAACCTCCCTAACCGATCACCTCCACAGATCGACCACTCCCCTATATCGATTGCTTTATTTGGATCCCCAAAAATACCATTGTAACCATATTCTAACTCCTTAAACCTCCCACCTCCCTAAATCGACCACTTAAAGTCGGTCCCAAGGTCGGTCGATTTAGAGAGGTTTTACTGTATAGGTTTGTTGACATTGTTGTCTGTTGACACTTTCCAGCGGTGCGAGTCATCTACAAACTATCAGCAGGCAACCTAACACAATGTTTAGAAAGAATTGAGAATAGATATTTTCCACAGAGCATCTTGTGGGTAGTAGCTCAGAGCATTAGTTCTTGCCCCAGACATCAGAGAGCAGGTGGAGGTGGATATCCTCTATAAGGCACTTTACACAGAACGCGCTGCACAGCAAGCTGCTATCCTTGAAGCTGCCTAGTCCGATGAAGCTCCAAATTTTCAAAACCAAAATACTTATATAGATTTGACTCTACACATCTAACTTAGATGTTGATGCAATTATTAAAGCTGCATAGTCCGATAGGGCATCACATTTTCAAGACCAAAACGCTTATCTAAGTTTGATTCTATAATATTTAACTTAGATATTGATGCCCTTATTATGCATTTCTTGCCACATAAAAGGGAATATGGAGTCAATTTAAAAGAGCCTGTTACTGCAGAAGCCTATGGTGTCAGAGTTTTGGCATGCTTCCCAAAATTAATTTTATATGTTTGCATTTCAAATATCTCAAAAGTTAGCCATTTAAAATAAAAGTTACTTCAAACTAAAGTTAAAGCTTCATAGTCCGATGAACCCATACAATTTTCAAAAACAAAACAATTATCTAAATTTGATTCTACATATCTAATTTAGATGCTGGTGCACTTATTAAACGTTTTTCATCACATATAATGGGATACTGAGTCAATTAATAGAACATGTTACTGCAGAGGCCAATGGTGATAGAGTTTTGGCAAGCTTGTCAACATTAATTTACCATGTTTCCATTTCAAATATCTTAAAAGTTAGCGATTTAAAATCAAAGTTACTTCAAACTAAAGTAACGTAGATTATAATGAACAACTTAATATGTTTATCTCAGAAAATGTGAGAAACTCAAAACCATCGGACTATGCAACTTTAAGTAGATTATAACAATTTAACAGAACCTGTTATTGCTGAAGCTGTTATTGCTTATTACACCGGTCGAGTTAGGATAGTCTTCAGAAGAACCTGTTATTGCTTGCTGTCAGAGTTTTGGTGTGCTTGCCAAAACTAATTTGACATGTTTCAATTTCAAATATCTCAAAACGTAGTCATTTAAAATAAAACAGTTTCTTCAAGCTAGAATAAGGTACATTACAACAATCAATTTAATATACTTATCTCAGAAAAATCACCAAAAACTCAAATCCATCGGACTATGCAACTTTAAAGGCCCTGTCACACCTCACCGGATTGGGGAAAACGGACAGAAACTGAACAAAGTCCGGTTTGTGTCCGTGCAAGTTTTGAACATGCAGAAAACTAGGAACTGATGCCGCCGGATTGATGTCTATGGTTCTTGTCCGGTTTCAGTTTGTTTCGTCCGTTGGCTATCCGTTCATGTCCGTTTCCTGTCTGTTTCCTGTCCATTTCCTGTCCGTTTCATGTCCGTTCGTCCAGCGGCCATTTACTCGATAGCGCAACATTTTGACACATTTTAATACATTTTGACAGCCGCTTAACATTAGTTCGAGCATTCCCTAGCCATTACATAGCATATTGGTGGTAGCAATCCTATGTATGTGGTTTTCCATAGTGCATGCTGCACCGTGAGCTGCTACCTATAACATTAATTCTTGCCAGTGCTCTCAAAGTGCAGCTTGGTGGTGGAAAGCCTCTATATGTCATTTTCCTTAAAGCATGCTGCACCGTCAGCTGCTACCTATAACATTAATTGCTCTCAGAGTGCAGCTTTGTGATTGAAAGCCTCTATAAGTCATTTTCCTTCAAGCATGCTGCACTGTCAGCTGCTACCTATAACATTAATTACTCTCAGAGTGCAGGTTGGTGTTGGAAAGCCTCTATAAGTCATTTTCCTTCAAGCATGCTGCACAGTCAGCTGCTACCTATAACATTAATTGCTCTCCGAGTGCAGCTTGGTGGTGGAAAGCCTCTATAAGTCATTTTCTTTCAAGCATGCTGCACAGTCAGCTGCTACCTATAACATTAATTACTCTCAGAGTGCAGGTTGGTGGTGGAAAGCCTCTATAAGTCATTTTCCTTCAAGCATGCTGCACAGTCAGCTGCTACCTATAACATTAATTGCTCTCCGAGTGCAGCTTGGCGGTGGAAAGCCTCTGTAAGTCATTTTCCTTCAAGCATGCTGCACCGTCAGCTGCTACCTATAACATTAATTACTCTCAGAGTGCAGGTTGGTGGTGAAAAGCCTCTATAAGTCATTTTCCTTCAAGCATGCTGCACAGTCAGCTGCTACCTATAACATTAATTGCTCTCCGAGTGCAGCTTGGCGGTGGAAAGCATCTATAAGTCATTTTCCTTCAAGCATGCTGCACAGTCAGCTGGGACTCACAGTCACAACAGTAGTTCTTTCATTACCGTCAAAGAGTGGGTTAGTAGTGACCATTTTCTATTCGGTTGGACCGGGCGCGGTGGCCGAATCGGTAGAGCGCGGGCCGGACGTGCGGGAGATCGGGAGTTCGGTTCCCAGTGGAATCAAGCCAATGACATTTTTATCAAATTGATACTTGTCGTTTCCTAGCCTGGTGCTTGGCATTATTAGGATAGGGCAAGGACTGGTTAGCTCAGTGTCAGGATAATATGATTGAATGGGATATCGGGTTATGGTGCTGGTGGCCTGATTTCCCAGTGGGGCAGCACTATAAAGACGCCAGAGTGTGCACTATTACAAGTCGGTACACATCCTGATATGACCTTAGATGTTGCCAGGACGTAAAACCCCAGCAACCCGACAATTGGCAATGACGCTGGTCGAGTTCTGATAGTCATTTCAATCTACTAGCACCTAGCGTCTTAGAAGAAACTATTCAGAAGAGCCACATATATATATATATGTTAAAGTGACAGAACCAGGACCTTGTACCAGGTGTGCTTTCATCCCCAGCCTTCAGCAGACGACATTTAATATGCGAGGAGGAATCACATTATCATAATTTATTCAATTCGGTATTTTAACAGGACGTCGGGAACTTTAGACAGGATGTCCGATCCAACGTCGGCCGACACGTCCATGATGTCATCACGAGGGGGCACGCTGTCAATTGACATGTCAATGACGTCAGCTGAACAGCAGCCACTGACACAGGTGTGGGAAAGTGTGATGTAACCGGAAGTGACCTGTCCGAGCGAGATATGAGGGAATGACGTAACCGGAAGTTGGGGTAATATGACCGGATTTTGGGGTTATGTTAATGAATGTGACAGGAAGTCGAGGGCACTTAACTTGGTCTAGGTACCAATGACCAACAGTGTTATATCGGTGATCTAACTACAGATGGAGAAAGCTATGACCGGAAGTTAAGGTGGTCTCGTTAAGGCGCGGCAGGAGGCCATGATGAATGTTACCGGAAATTGAAGTCCCTTGGTTATTTGGTCAATGTGACAGTGATCAGTAGTGTTATGTAGATGATTTTACTACATATGAAGAATATTAGAACCGGATGTTAAGGTCATTCGACCGGATGTGAGAGTCATGTTGATGAATGTGACCGGAAGTTGACGTACTTTGGTTACTTTTTCTTATTATATGTAGGAATGACCAAAAGTGTTATGTTATGTAGGTGCTATAACTACAGATGGAGAATGTTAGAACCGGAAGTTAAGGCCATTCAACCGGATGTGGGAGTCATGCTGATGAATGTGACCAGGAGTTGAGGTCATTTGACTTGGTGATGTGGAGGGTCATGCTCATGAATGTTCCCGGTTAAGTAACTGTGTTTGTTCCCTCTACTTAAACAGTATGACAGATGGCCGATAGCAATGTGTCCTTGATGATATAACTACAGGTAGAGAATGGTGTGCCCCGGAAGTTGAGGTCATTAAGCTGGATGTGAGGTCACTTGCTCGGTTAGCTAACTGAAGTTAGACTTATTTTTATATTTATCTCTTTTCGTACGCACCTGATAGGACAAGTACGGTGGCATTATATGTCATTGGCAATTATGCATGCTTTTATACATAATTAGATACAGTAAACCCTCGCTAACTCCACCAACCATGGGACCGACTTTGAATGGTTTATTTAGGGAGGCGGTTGGTTTAGGGATTTTTTCATTTCGTTACATTGGTATTGTATGGGCGATCGTTTGGGACCCAAATAAAGTCATCGATATAGGGGAGTGGTCGATCTGTGGAGGTGGTTGGTTAGAGAGGTTTTACTGTACTTTTTGTTTTGTTATAGTCGAGGATTGAATGCGCGTGTGTTCTATTAACACTGAATTTGAAACAAATGTATAATTATCGTTGATTGTCCATAATTCACAGGTCATAATCATGCAGATGATATTCCATAATTTACAGGACATAATCATGCAGATGATAGTCTATTATTTACAGGACATAATTATGCAGATGATAGTTCATAATGTACTCACCCAGCAAAATATGACAAGAGGTATGAAAATGTGCAAATGGGACCCAGACAATGAGAGTAATGCTCCGATCACATACACGTTAGTGGACATAGTTGAACGTAGGTGAACGTGGTGGAGGCTAATGTGGGTCAAACACGGTGAAAGTATGTTAAACTACATTGAAATATGTTAAGGTACGGCAGGTTTTGGTATGGATAAATATGTTATGGTATGGATAAATACATTATGATACGGATAATTACATTATGGTACAGATGCCTGTACGTTCAACTACGTTCAACTACATTCAACTACATTCAACTACATTCAACTACGTTAGCCTCCACTATGTTCACCTATGGCCACTAACGGCTGTGTGACCAGGGCTTCATCCAAGTATGCTCGAGTATGCTAGGGTATGCTAGAGTATGCTAGAGTACATTAGAATCACGGATGCAAATTCAGCCTCTAAAGTAGCGCTCTTTTGAACATGTCCAAAAGTTAAATCGGACATCATGGCTCACCCATGTTATTACCAAGTTAACATCATGGACAAGTATGGATGTCGGTACGTTCCAACTACGTTCAACTATGTTCAACTACATTCAACTACATTCAACTACATTCAAATACGTTAGCCTCCACTACATTCAACTGTGTCCACTAGCGTGTATATGACCGGGGCATTAGAGAAAAATAGTTACACCATTAATGATAGAAACCTGATGGTAACAATTTCTCAGGATAATTTATGTTGTGACATTTATAGCAGAACACTTCTTTTGCTTTATGAAAAATCAAAAGGCCAAACTACAATCTGGCTAATTAAAGCTGCACAGTGCAATGAAAGCATCAACATTTCGAATCCAAAGTAATTATCGAGTTTTTATTCTACCTCATCATCATCATCATCATCATTATCATCATCATGCAGTCGGTCGCAATGCGACAAAGACTTCTTTCATTACTTGACTGCCGCTCTCCATTTAGCTCTCTGCTGTGAGAGTGATGTCCATGAGTCGGTCTTAATGTCTCTCAGCTTCAGGTTTCTCTTGATGGTATCCTGGAACCAGAGACGAGGGCTCCCTCTCTTTCTGTAACCAGAAGACAGTTGAGAGTAGAGGATCTGCTTTGGTAGCCTGTCTGATGACATCTTCATGAGGTGTCCAGTCCACTGGAGATTCTTTTTGATCAGAAGATCTTCCATAAAGGGCAGCCCCGTCCGTTTGAGTATTTCCTTATTTGTCACTTTGTCCTTTTACCTACTAACATAGATACTGACACACTTATTAAGCATTTGTTGCTGCAGGGAATGGTTATACTAAATCAATTTAATAGAATCTGTTACTGCTGAATCCTATGTCCATAATTTGACATGTATGCCAACATTAATGTAACATGTTTTAACTTCAAATTTCTCCAAACTTAGCCATTTATAATAAAAGTTACTTCAAAGTAAGGCAAGGGAGATTTCAATACTCAACTTAAAGCTGCATAATCCGATTAAGCATCAAGTTTTCAAAATCAAAACAATTATCTAGATCTGATTCTACATAGCTAACTTATATACTGATGCACTTATTAAGTATTTGTTGCCACATAGAAGGGAACGCTGAGTCGATTTAATAGAACTTGTTACTGCAGAAGCCTATGGTATCAGAATTTTGGTGTGCTTGCCAACATTATTTTCACATGTTTGAATTTCAAATATCTCAAACCGTAACCATTTCAATTAAAAGTTACTTCAAACTAAAGTAAGGTAGATTATAACGATCAATTTAATATACTTATCTAAAAAAAATGTCAGAAACTCAAAACCATCGGACTATGCAACTTAAATGTCATCTAAAAAAACAATGGCAGAAACTAAAAACCATCGGATTATGCAACTTTAATAATTAATTATAATAACGATACTAAGTACTTATTGTACAACATGGGGTTTGAGGCCAAAGAGCATCTGAGGTGCTTATTGATCTAGATGAAGCTGAGGTCGATGCTAATTCCAGAAGCTGGAAGCCATAACCCCAATTTTTTTTAATTAATTTCTTTTTCATGATGGGTGTATTTATGCTGCGCATAACGGTTAAGTCTAATGACTTGTTTTTGCCGCTAGACAGTAATAGTCTTGTGACTCCCCTTCTTTTTATCACTTTCAGTTGTTGTGTAGCTAACTACTGCATGCATTCTTTCTCTGTTTGTAAGCATTCTCCCACATCCCCCAAAACTCTGTGAGTTTGTTCATTCTACATCGGATAATTGTTTCATTACCAATAGTAAATTAAGATGGAAAAATTACAAAATCTAATTCTTGCATTAATTTAGCATTTGAACCATCATTATATTTCATCAACAGCGACTGAAAGTTTTAAATATAATTACATAACTAAAGCATATGGACATCAATATTAAACATTGACCACTCTGATATCAGTTTTATCAGAATGGCCAGATTGTTAGGTAGTGGTATCACACTATGGCCATTCTAATATAAGATTGATCTGACTGAGCGAGTCGCTAGACAGTGATAATGGATACTACCATGGTGAATGTTGTCAATGGCTATATTAACATAATTTAATAATAATTATATTAATATTAATTATGCAGTAGTGCCACTTGCTAACAATAATCGTATCTGTTACCTGGCACTTCACTAAATATTTTCCGACAACTCCTCATCAGTTAGCCTTCCAGACCATCCACATCCATCCGGTATAGATTTGTTAAGCCCTGGTCACATACACGTGTAGGATAGATTAACGTGGATAAATTAACGTGGGTGAAACGTGCTATCACTACATTAAACTATGTTAAGGTACGGCAGGTTTTGGTTGATCACCCACCTAATGGTATGGATAAATATGTTATGGTACAGATCTTGGTACGTCACAGTACGGATCCTGGTGCGTCCAAGTATGTTGAACTCCGCTATGTTCCACTACATTCAACTTCGTCCACTAATGGCTATGTGACCACAGCAGAACGGCCAAGGTTTTGTATGGGTCAAATTATGCTAGGGTATGCTAGAGTATGCTAGAGTATGCTAGAGTATGCTAGAGTATGCTAGAGTACATTACAAAGTATGCTAGAGTATGCTAGAGTATGTTATCATCACAGAGGCTATGTTTGCCTCAAATGTTCCTCTCTTTTGAACATGTCCAAAGCTTAAATCGGAACTCACGGCCCATGCACATTCTTATCACATTCTCATCACGGAGAAGTATGGATGCCAGTACGTTCAACTACGTTCAACTACGTTCAACTATGTTCAGCTAGGTTAGCCTCCACTACGTTCAACTACGTTCACTAACATGTATGTGACCGGGCCTTTATTCTTATCGAAGTAAAGCTTGTTTTATGTAACGACGCCTCTAGAGCACATTGATTTTTATCATCGGCTATTAGACATCAAACATATGGTCATTCTGACATATTTCTTTTGAGGAAACCTGCTGCCACCATATCGGCTACTCTTTCCGATTAGCAGCAAGTGGTGTTTTATATGCACTTTCCCACAGACAGGCAGCACATACTACAATCTTTGATGAACCAGTTGTGGACCTCTGGTTGGAATGGAAACTAGCCCAAACTGCAAATTGGGTCCACTGAGAAGGATCGATTGGATGACAGACACCTTCACAAGTGCACACTTTACCCCCTGAGCAATGTCCCACCCCCATTATACTTCTCCAGTGTCTAGGGCAGCAGAACCTCCCCCCCCCCCCCCCCCCCCACACACACACCTCATTCTCAGTAGTTTCCTTTTCTGCAATCCTGATCAGTAAACATTTGATCTCAGACATAAGACAAATAAGTGTTCACACTTCCTGTCTACCATTCGCTATAACAACATAGCTTACAAGTTATCTTATATAATATAGATATCCGAGTGGTACAGGCGTGAGACAGGCAAGCGAGGAGTAAGAAGCCAGGTGGCGCCACCAGGGGTGTCAGAAGGCCTGACCAGTCGATGAATGGAGGAGTTAGTCAGTTTGATATGAATTGAGGACCCAGTTCATAGATAATCGGTTTCCGGATAATTATACTCCTCTTCCTCCCTTCTCCTCTCTCACCTATTCGTCCCTTCTTCTCTCTCACCTCTTCCTCCCTTCTCTCTCACCTCTTCATGCCTTCTCTCCCACCTCTTCCCCCATTCTCCTCTCTCAGCTCTTCCTTCCTTCTCCTCTCTCACCTCTTCCTCCCTCCTCCCTTCTCCCGTCTCACCTCTTCCTCCCTTCTCTCCCACCTCTTCCTCCCTTCTCCTCTCTCACCTCTTCCTCCCTTCTCCTCTCACCTCTTCCTTCCTTCTCCTCTCTCACCTTTTCCTCCCTTCTCTCACGTCTTCCTCCCTTCTCCTCTCTCACCTCTTCCTCCCTTCTCTCCCACCTCTTCCTCCCTTCTCTCTCACCTCTTCCTCCCTTCTGCTCTCTCACCTGTTCCTCCCTCCTGCCTTCTCCTGTCTCACCTCTGCCTCCCTCCTCCTCTCTCACCTCTTCCTGCCTTCTCTCTCACCTCTTCCTGCCTTCTCCTCTCCCACCTCTTCCTCCCTTCTCCTCTCTCACCTCTTCCTCCCTCCTTCCTTCTCATGTCTCACCTCTTCCTCCCTCCTTCCTCCCTCCTTCCTTCTCCTCTCTCACCTCTTCCTCCCCCCTCCTCTCTCACCTCTTCCTCCCTCCTCTGATCCTAGATCTGTAGGTAGCCCATATTGGAAAGGAACTCCTGGCGATGGTTCTATTAATAGACTCCCCCCAAACACTGACTGCTATGTATGTATGCACTGGTTCTGGTAGATCATGGGATTCGAACTCCTGGGTTCGAACCCTGGTCGAATCAAACCAATGACGTAACATTGATACAAACGTTGAATTGCTGCCAGCCCAACGCATTTTTAACAGTTTAAGAAAAGGGAAAAAGATCAAGGGCCCGCGATTTTTCAGGCGTCGGCGTGGACGATCACCATTAAAGAAAATGTAGCCTTACATTAGCCACTATGAAATAACTGGCTATTGTGTATAGTTGATAAAACGGTGATGTACATGTTAAAACATAACAGACTTCACTGTGTATTTAGCGCGGCATTTATTTTTTAATTATTTAATCATTCTATTAACTCTATTTTGTTTTGAACTAATATTTAATGATAATAAAATGTCTATTAATGGATTTGTCCAAGCATTATTCTGTAGTTATCAATAGTTGGTTGGTTGGTTGTTGGAGTTTTACGTACCGGAAAGATATAAGGTCATATTCAAGATGAGTACGACTTGTGAGAGTGTGCACGCATGGCGATTTTATAGTGCTGCCCCAGCGGGAAATGAGGATGCCAGCACCATGACCCGATATCCCACTCAGTCACTCAGCTACCCAGTCCTTGCCTTATCCTATTAATGCAGAGCAACAGGCCAGGAAGCAATAAGTATAAATTTGATAAGTCATTGGTTTGACTCGACCGGGAACCAAACTCCCAAACTCCCAAACTCCCACATGCGAGGCCTGCGCTCTACCGATTCGGCCACCCGCCCGGTATATCCATATGTGTGTACATGTACATCTGTGTATATGTACATATACATATATATACAGTAAAGCCTCTCTAACCGACCACCTCCACAGATCGACCACTCCCCTATATAGATCGCTTTATTTGGGTCCCAGCAATACCATTGAAAGGATTTTCTAACTCCCTAAACCGACCACCTCTCTAAATGGACCAAATAAAATCGGTCCCATGGTCGGTCGTTTTAGAGAGCTTTTACTGTATACGCACATATATACATATATATAAATGCATGCAAGTCATCATCATCATCATGCTGTCGGTCGCGATGCGACAAAGACTGCTTTCATTAGTTGACTGCCGCTCTCCATTTAGCTCTCTGCTGTGAGAGTTCCGTCCATGAGTCGGTCTTAATGTCTCTCAGCTTCAGGTTTTTCTTGATGGTATCTTTAAACCGGAGACGGGGGTGCCCTCTCTTTCTGTAGCCAGAAGACAGTTGAGAATAGAGGATCTGCTTTGGTAGCCTGTCTGATGACATCCTCATGAGGTGTCCAGTCCACCGAAGATTCTTTTTGATCAGAAGATCTTCCATAGAGGGCAGCCCCATCCGTTCGAGTATTTCCTTATTCGTCACTTTGTCCTTCCAGGTTAGCCTCATGATTGAACGCAGATGTCGCATCATGAAGGCATGCAGCTTTTTCACCTGCTGTCTGTACACTGTCCAGGCCTCGGTTCCGTATAGTAGGGTGGATAGCACGATTGCGCGGTAGATCTTGCCTTTGACCCGAATGGACACATTTTTAATATAATTAAGCGATGCATGCAAGTATATATGTACATATATACAGACATACAGGCATATATACATATGAAGTGTTCAAAGGGCAAAACCATGTATACGCCAATCCAAAAATGGAGATAAACATTGGAATCAAAACCTCAAACACTTTTATGATATATTCCTTCTCTTTTATTCATTGCTCCATGACCATCTGATCATATGAAAATAGAAATTAGTGAGAATTAAAATTATTTTCAGGTAAAAATCTTTACATTTAAACAACATTTATTGTATTGGTGTTTATGTGGTTTTGCACCTGATTGCTTCATACATATTTTTATAAATAACAATGTATGTATATGTCCAGGTAATGTTATATAGATAAATAAATACATACATTCATCAGGGATGTGATTCATCATCAGCAAAGAAGTGAAGGCGGAGATTTAGGGACTGCCCAGGCCTCCAATAGGGTTCGGGGCAGGGTCAGGGAAGACCCCAGGGCCTATATGTGTGAGACCGGGTTAGCAGTCGTAACCCGGCGTCGTGCGGATTTCCCGGGTTAGCGGGGAAAAGTGCGTATGTATGTGTCGGGGTTAAACTAACTCGGCGAGCGTAAAGTCGCCTGCACTAACCCCATGCGAAAGGAGGGTTACAGGTGGGGTTAGGCACCGACTCTGCCCAAATCTATTCAATGCGACCATATTTAACAGAATTAGATACGCAATAAGTGAAATTTTATCAATTTAACCCTAAATTCGACCCGTTATTAAGGCTGCCGCCGCATTGGCGGGGATATTAATAGTGTCGAATCGACGAATGTAAACCCGCACACAGGGGTTCCCCAAATCTATAAATAACTGAAAAGTTAACTAACCCGGGCGCGCTTTGGTCACATACATGCCCCGTGACACATTTGGAACCCCGGGGTTAGATAACCCGGCACCCTCCTTTAACCCTGGTACAGTTAAAAATTGGCTCATACATATGGGCCCAGAAGCTCATGCAATATAAATATTGTAAGGGCCTTAAAAGTAATATTTTCAGCAAGAAAATGCACATTGTCCTTCCCTTATACACCCAAATCAAGCCCTTACCCCCCCCCCCCCCCCCACCCACCCCCCCCCCCCCCCACCCCCCCCCACCCCACCCCACCCCACCCCACCCCACCCCACCCCACCCCCACCCTCGCCACATAACACCAACAATTCTTTTTCAGCAGAGCTGCACCAATCACAAGGATCACCAATGTCATTATATAAAAACTCGGAAATCCGCGAATCCGCGGAAAGATCACTTCATTGATTTGTTCATCCACATATATTGGAGTTTTAGTTACAGCTTTCCGAGTACGTGCATAGACTAGAACTGTGAAAATACTGAACACAATTACAATGTGGTGTTCTCTGTGGCAGAGTGGTTAGAGTGTCTGACTTTTTTCTAGGTTGGATTCCTAATCTGAAGGTCAGTGGTTCTATTCCCTGTACCTCTGCCAATTTGGATTTCCACCGCTGTGTATAACTTACAGCGTCGTCAAAGGCCAGTTGCTCTCATACCATGTCTATGTGGTGGGAGGTTAAAAATCCCTTTGGTCGGTAAAAGTGTAGGCTCGGGCTTTTCTATCGACAAACTGTCTAATGGTGAAAACAAGTCTATTCAGGCTTATCCATGATAGGCAGCATAAATCTTCAAGAAAAACAATTGTGCATTGTACCGAGAGATAGCTACATTGAACTTTACACTCTCAGTTGATGGTTTCTCTTTTTGTTGTTGTTTTATGTCCTAGGTACATGTAAAGTCAAATCAGGATGGGTACCACTTGTGACAGTGTGCACGCATGGCAACTTTATAGTGCTCTCCCACTGACATACCAGGCCATTATCCTGACACTGAGCTAACCAGTCCTTGCCCTCTTCTATTAATGTCGAGTGCCAGGCTAGGTGGCGACAAGTATACATTTTTATAAATCATTGGTTTGACTCGGCTGTGATTCAAACTCCCAAGATTCCGCATTGGAAGCCTGCGTTCTACCAATTTGGCCGTGGCGTCTAGTCACACTCTCACTTGATTGCTTCTACCAAAACCAGCTTATGGACACAACATAGCGTTCCAAGCCTCTTCATGGAAACTAGCTCTACGTGGACCTATACAGAACGCTGCGCGGAGAAAACCAGGCCGAGATAGTCTCGGAAAACCGGCAAATTATGCAAATTTGACCATTTTCTGTTTCTGCCATTAAAATGGAAATCAATTTTCAGACGGGATGGCCAAATGAGTTAGAGCGTCCGTCTCCCGTGTGGTAGATCGTGGGGTCATGGGTTCGAATCCTGGTCAAGTCAAACCAATGACTTAAAAATTGATACTTGTCGCTTCCTAGCCAGGCGCTCGGCATTATTAGGATAGGGCAAGGACCAGTGGAATGAGGAAGACCAATCGCCTGCGACTGAAATTTCCCCTGCTTAAACAACTAATGTACAAAAAAAAAAATGTTGATCACTATAATCTACTTTACTGTAGCTTAGAGTAACTTCGATTGAAATGCATTGACTTTGGAGATATTTGAAGTGAAATTTTGCAACAATAAGTTGTGCATGGATATCAAAATGATAGACAGTATAGGCCTCAGTAGTAGCAGGTTCTATTAAATTGAATTAAGTCAAAGTTGCATAGTCCGAAGAAAGCGACACATTTTCAGAACTAAAACGTTTAGCTATATTTGATCCTACGTATCCAAGTTAGATATTTGTGGACTTATTAAACATTTATTGTTATGCTAGGTACACACCTACCGTTTTTCCGCACCCACCTACCATATACGATCAAAAACTCCCCAAAAGTCGTGAGGTGTGCACTCCCCTAGGACACCTACCGATTGCGATTCACGACTTAAAACTCAGTTTTAGGGCTAAAACTGCTTCCTTACGATTGCGATTCGTGATTCGAAAAATGAATCGGCTCGTTTTCAGTTTTAAGCGGGTCAGGTCGGGTCGCGAGTTTTAGTGCGCGAATCGTATACGGTAGGTGTGTACCTAGCATTACACAGAAGGAAGTAAGTCAATTTACCAGAACCTGCTACTGCTGAAGCCTGTGCAGGTGTCCAGCGTTTTGATACGCACACCAAACTTAATTTGGCATGTTTTCACTTCGAATATCTCCAAGGATAACCCTTTAGAATAATAGTTACTTCAAACATACACTCACACCCCTACACATGTAAACAGACACTCACACCCCTACACATGTAAACATACACTCACACCCCTACACATGTAAACATACACTCACACCCCTGCACATGTAAACAAGTACTCACACCCCTACACATGTAAACATACACTCACACCCCATCACATGTAAACATACACTCACACCCCAACACATGTAAACATACACTCACACCCCTACACATCTAAATATACACTCACCCCTACACATGTAAACATGCACTCACACACCTACACATGTAAACATGCACTCACACACCTGCACATGTAAACATACACTCACACCCCTACACATGTAAACATACACTCACACCCCACACATGTAAACATACACTCACACCCCTACACATGTAAACATACACTCACACCCCTACACATGTAAACATATACTCACACCCCTACACATGTAAACATACACTCACACCCCTACACATGTAAACATACACTCACACCCCATCACATGTAAACAAGCACTCACACCCCTACACATGTAAACATACACTCACACCCCATCACATGTAAACATACACTCACACCCCTACACATGTAAACATACTCACACCCCATCACATGTAAACATACACTCACACCCCAACACATGTAAACATACACTCACACCCCTACACATGTAAACATACACTCACACCCCTACACATGTAAACATACGCTCACACCCCTACACATGTAAACATACACTCACACCCCTACACATGTAAACATACACTCACACCACTACACATGTAAACATACACTCACACCCTACACATGTAAACATACACTCACACCCCATCACATGTAAACAAGCACTCACACCCCTACACATGTAAACATATACTCACACCCCATCACATGTAAACATACACTCACACCCCTACACATGTAAACATATACTCACACCCCATCACATGTAAACATACACTCACACCCCTACACATGTAAACATACACTCACACCCCTACACATGTAAACATACACTCACACCCCACACATGTAAACATACACTCACACCCATACACATGTAAACATACACTCACACCCCATCACATGTAAACATATACTCACACCCCTACACATGTAAACATACACTCACACCCCTACACATGTAAACATACACTCACACCCCTACACATGTAAACATACATTCACACCCCTACACATGTAAACATACATTCACCCCCCTACACATTTAAACATATCGGCTTACACTTTCACCCCTACACATGTAAACACACACTCAGACCCCGACACACAGACATACACTCTCACACCCATACACACAAACATATACACTCACACCCCTACACATGTAAACATACACTCACGCTCCTACACACAAACATCTACACTCACACTCCTACACATGTAAACATACACACTCACACACCTACACACATATACATACACACTCACACCCCATCGTACATAAACATATACACTCACACCCCTACACACATACACACACACTCACACCCATACACACAAACATATACACTCACACTCCTACACATGTACACACACACTCACACCACTACATACGAAACATACACACTCACACCCCTACACACATAAACATACACCCCTACACCCCTACACACAAACATATACACTCAGACCCCTACACATGTAAACATACACACTCATACCCTTACACATCTAAACATATATACACTCATACCCCTACAAACAAACATATACACTCACACCTCTACACATGAAAACATACACTAATACCCCTACAACATAAACATACACACTCACACCCCATCACACATAAACACACCCTCACACCCCTACACACAAACATATACACTCACACCCCTACACACAAACATATCTACTCACACCCCTACACATGTAAACATACATACGCACACCCTATGCACAAACATCCACACTCACATCCCTGCACACAAACACACACACTCACACCCCTACACATGTAAGCATACACACTCACACCCCTACACACTCACATCCCTACACACATAAACACATACACTCACACCCCTACACACATAAGCGTACACCAACACACTTCAACATATAACCTAGACACACACACCCAGACAGACACCCCGACACACATAGACAATCATACACTGACGGCTATAACACACCTATACATGCACACGCCTACACCTCTACACACACCTAGACATATGCCACACACACACACACACACACCGCACCAACACAACATTGCCGAGTGGTGCAGCACCAAAACACTGTCACCATGACCCACTGGGAGTTGGGTTGGTGTGGGTGTGTGTGTGTGTGGGTTTGGACATTGACCTACTGCTAGCTGTCCTATATATACAAATACAAACACAGGTCACAGTTCCGAGACCTGCCAACTCCACACACACGCACACACACGCTCGGCTCAGGACCCTGGAGTAGGCCGAGGCAGCCCGGGGTGTACGTCGAGAGGTGAACAGGATCGGAAAGTGACTCGGCTCTCCAGCGTGTTTACCTCAGTACGTCGTACACACTGCGAACACCAGGACTAAAATACACACACATACCAACGACGAAAGCGGTAGGACTACGAGGTGTGTGAGTACTACCAGTTGTAAGTGGTGTGTATGTAGAGATAAAGAGAGACGAGGTGTGTGTGTGTGTGAGAGGCTCAGAGGGGGTGAGGAAGAGGGAGAAGGGGGAAAGGGAGAGGTGAGGAGGGTGGTAAGAGAGGGAGAGGGGAAAGGGAGAGGGGAAAGGGAGAGGGAGAAGGGTGGGAAGAGAGGGAGAGGGGAAAGGGGGAGGGGAAAGGGAGAGGGAGAAGGGTGGGAAGAGAGTGAGAGAGGTAGAGGGGAAAGGGAGAGGGAGAAGGGTGGGAAGAGAGTGAGAGAGGGAGAGGGAAAGGGAGAGGGAGAAGGGTGGGAAGAGAGTGAGAGAGGGAGGGGGGAGAGGGAGAAGGGTGGCAAGAGAAGGAGAGGGGAAGGGGAGAGGGAGAAGGGTGGCAAGAGAGTGAGAGAGGGAGAGGGGAAAGGGAGAGGGAGAAGGGTGGCAAGAGAGTGAGAGGGAGAGGGGAAAGGGAGAGGGGAAAGGGAAAGGGAGAGGGAGGGGGAGAAGGGTGGCAAGAGAGTGAGAGAGGGAGCGGGGAAAGGGAGAGGGAGAAGGGTGGCGAGAGAGGGAGTGGGGAAGGGGAGAGGGAGAAGGGTGGCAAGAGAGTGAGAGGTGGAGAGGGGAAAGGGAGAGGGAGAAGGGTGGCAAGAGTGTGAGAGGGGGAAAGGGAGAGGGAGAAGGGTGGCAAGAAAGCGAGAGAGGCAGAGGGGAAAGGGATAAGGAGAAGGGTGGCAAGAGAGTGAGAGGTGGAGAGGGGAAAGGGAGAGGGAGAAGGGTGGCAAGAGTGTGAGAGGGGGAAAGGGAGAGGGAGAAGGGTGGCAAGAAAGCGAAAGAGGCAGAAGGGAAAGGGAGAGGGAGAAGGGTGGCAAGAGAGTGAGAGGTGGAGAGGGGAAAGGGAGATGGAGAAGGGTGGCAAGAGAGTGAGAGAGGCAGAGGGGAAAGGGGGAGGGAGAAGGGTGGCAAGAGAGTGAGATTGGGAGAGGGGAAAGGGAGAGTGAGAAGGGTGGGAAAAGAGCGAGAGAGGCAGAGGGGAAAGGGAGAGGGAGAAGGGTGGCAAGAGAGTGAGAGGTGGAGAGGGGAAAGGGAGAGGGAGAAGGGTGGCAAGAGGGTGAGAGGGGGAAAGGGAGAGGGAGAAGGGTGGCGAGAGAAGGAGAGGGGAGAGGGAGAGGGAGAAGAGTGGTGAGAGAGGGAGAGGGGAAAGGGAGAGGGAGGGGTGGCAAGAGGGAGAGAGGGAAGGGGAAAGGGAGAGGAGAAAGGGAGAGGGAGAATGGTGGTAAGAATGTGAGAGAGGGAGAGGGGAAAGGGAGAGGGAGAAGGGTGGCAAGAGAATGAAAGAGTGACGGGGGAGGGAGAGAAGGGAGAGAGGTGGGGGAAGAGAGAGAATAGTGGTTGGTGTGAGGAGAGAGTGAGAGCGGGGACAGAGAGGGGGAAGGAGACACGGAGAAAGAGATCAAGAAGAGAGGGAGAGGGTGGAAGAAGAGAGAGTATAGGCAGGTGTGTCGAGAAAATGAAAGTAGGAGCAAAGACAGAGAGAGAAGGAGAGGAAGAGAGGAAGAGAGCGAGAGAGAGTTTGGTGGCTGGTGAGTGGAGAGAGTGAGAGAGGGAGGAGAGAGGGGGGAGAGCGATGAAGAGATGGAGAGGATGGGAGTTGAGAGGAGAGGGTGGGAGAAGGAGGGGCGTGGCTGGTTTGAGGAGGGAGAGTGAGAAAGATGGGGTAGAGAAAGAGAGAGAGGGATGAAGACAGAAAGGAAGAGGGAGGGAGAGAAGACAGGGAGAGGGTGGGAGAAGAGAGTTGTGGAAACTGTGCGGAGAGACTGAGCTATATAGATGCCTTTCATAGTTTCAATGTTTATAAACATTGTGTATGCGCACGCAGCATGGCTGCAGAACGAAGGCACACTGCCATTGAGTTTGCTGGTACGCGCAGTGCAAAACGTCAGTTTTATTCAAAATTAATAGAAATTCAGAACCCTAACCTTATAAATTTAATATAATCTGTTCGGTGAATATGTTTTCTATATATGTTCCAAGCGGTTTGTTTCTACGTGGTGTGGCTTTAGAGATATTTCACCTTTTCTCTAGGAAGATTGCTCATAGCCATTGAGTTTGCAGTGTGACCCTGTGTTGTCTTGCAGCCAAGCTGACGTCATATGAAATAGGTGTACAGGACAGAGAGAAAGGGGGGAGAGTGAGACGGATAGGAAGAGAGCAAGACAAAGGGAGAGAAACGCGGGAGAGGGTGGGAGAAGTGAGAGGGTGAGAGAGACAGAGAGAGAGAGAGGGGGGAGAGAGAGGGGGGGGGGGAGAGAGATAGGTAGCGACTGGCGCTCCTCCATATGTTGTATTCAAGATAAGTACACTGCACAGACTCGCGATGAGGAGGGCCGTGGGGGGTGGTGTGGTGTGGTGGTGTGTGTGTTTGGGAATCATTACCCCGCCCTGGAGCAACAAAGGTTAGAAGTGTGACGCAGCAACCTGGGGCCGTATGCACCAATCGGGGTTAGGCTTAGCCGGAGTTAAGGCAGTAGCCGCGGATAGCTACCTCAGGGTAGCGGGGGGTTTGAATCGGTATGCACCAATGTTTTAGCCGCTGCGGATAGCTAACCGTGAGTTTATTTATAGATTTGGGAATTCCCTCTGCGTTTGTACTCATATATTAGGCTCAAATCTATTGAATGTGATCATATTTAACAGAATTACATACTCAATAAGTGAAATTTTATCAATTTAACCCTAAATTCGAAGCATTATTAAGGCTACCGCAGCATTGGCGGCGATATTAATAGTTATATTTTCGAATCGACGAACGTAACGTAAACAAATCGCCGCCGCCGCCGCATCGACGTCGCTTTCCATACAGCCGGAGTTAAGGCAGTAGCCGCGGATAGCTACCTCAGGGTAGCGGGGGGTTTGAATCGGTATGCACCAATATTTTAGCCGCTGCGGATAGCTAACCGTGAGTTTATTTATAGATTTGGGAATTCCCTCTGCGTTTGTACTCATATATTAGGCTCAAATCTATTGAATGCGATCATATTTAACAGAATTACATACGCAATAAGTGAAATTTTATCAATTTAACCCTAAATTCGAAGCATTATTAAGGCTACCGCCGCATTGGCGGCGATATTAATAGTTATATTTTCAAATCGACGAACGTAACGTAAACAAATCACCGCCGCCGCCGCATCGACGTCGCTTTCCATACTGGCGGCGGTGGCGGTTTGTCTACTGTACCTTCGTCGATTCGAAAATATAACTATTAATATCGCCGCCAATGCGGCAGTAGCCTTAATAACGCTTCGCATTTAAGGTTAAATTGATAAAATTTCACTTATTGCGTATGTAATTCTGTTAAATATGATCGCATTGAATAGATTGACATCCATACATGCACACTAACCGCCCCGGCTAGCAGTAAAACCTGATTTGAAAATGGTTTAGCTTAGCCTAGGCTAAATTTCGCGGTTAGAGCTAACACCGATTCATGCATACCGATTTCTCACAATTAGCCGTGTGGAGCTAGCCTAGCCGCGGTTACGGCACTAACCCCGATTCGTGCATACGGCCCCACATGGCTATACATTCATCACAACCTCCTCCAGAGGGTGAGCGTGTGAACTGAGTGGTATATTGTAAGGTATATCACGCCTCCCCCTCACACACTCACCACACACACTCACCACACACACACACACCCGGAAGGGATGGCTGAATGAGTTAGAGCGTCCGTCTCCCTTGCTGGTAGATCGTGGGGTCGTGGGTTCGAACTGTGGTCGAGTCAAACCAATGACTTAAAAATTGATACTTGTCGCTTCCTAGCCAGGCGCTCGGCATTATTAGGACAGGGCAAGGACTGGTGTGCTCAGTATCAGGATAATGTGACTGAGTGGGATACCAGGTCATGGTGCCACCGGCCTGGTTTCCCAGTGGGACAGCACTATAAAGTCATCATGAGTGCGCACTGTCACAAGTCGGTACCCGTCCTGATATGACCATAGATGTTGCTAGGACGTAAAACAACAACAAACAAACACACACTCACCACAAACACACACTCACCACACACACACTCACCACACACACACTCACCACACACACACTCACCACACACACACTCACCACACACACATGGTGCACTGTAAGGTAAGGGTCTCCTCCCAACCCAGATATCAGACGGGATGGCCGAATAAGTTAGAGTCCGTTTCCCGTTTTGGTAGATCGTGGGATTCGCACCCACGGGTTCGAACCCTGGTCGAGTCAAACCAATAACTTAAAAATTGATACTTGTCACTTCCTAGTCAGGTGCTCAACATTATTAGGATAGGGCAAGGACTGGTTAGCTCTGTGTCAGGTTAATGTGACTGAGTCTTGGTGGTGGCGGCCTGGTCTCCCAGTGGGGAAGCACTATAAAGTTGCCATTAGTGTGCACTGTCAAAAGGCGGCACCTGTCCTGATATGACCTTAGATGTTGCCAGGACGTACAACATAATGGCATATTTAAATTCTAACACAGTAAATAGGTTAATCTATCCAGGACCGAATATTCCATGGTCATTCTTAATCATTCTAAGTGCAATCTTTTTGTGATAACAGTATTTATTCTGCCCATAGCGCGTAATCTCCCACAAGGGTGTTTTTTTTTCAACGCTGGACAGCTGTCAGGATTGTTATGGTGTACGCCCAGGTTCTGGTTCCGGGTTGATATCCCGGATGTCCGGCAGCATTTATTTAAGTAGTTAGTATCTATGTTAGTTTTTTGTTTTTTTTGGGGGTACATAACTTCCTATCATATAACTAATATCGTAGCCTAGTATGTACATCTAGTGAGATGGTAATAGGCTTGTGGATAAGGACGTGTTCCCAGAATTGGTTTGTTTGTTTTGTTTGCAGCTTTCCTTTCACTTGTGCCCTGTCCCTAGTTAGTGCAATGGAGTTGATATAATGTTTGATAGAAATTGAATATCTTAAAGTTGCACAGTCCGATGGTTTTGAGTTTCTGTCATTTTTCTATGATAATTATATTGAATTGATGGTTATGGATCTACCTTGCTTTAGTTTGAAGTGACTTCTATTTTAAATGGCTAACTTTTGAGATATTTGAAATGTAGATATGCCAAATTAGTTTTGACAAGCACGCCAAAGGTTCTGACACTATAGGATTCTGCGTTAACAGGTTCTATCAAATTGCCTCAGTATTCCTTTCTATGTAGCAACAAATGCTTTAAAAGGGCATCAGTATCTAAGTTAGATATGTAGAATCAAAATCTAGGTAATTGGTTTGGTTTCGAAAATGTAATGTTTCATCGGACTATGCAACTTTTAAGCTATTTTGAATATGGAATACATGTTAGAATCAGGTGAGCAGATGATTAGTTATGTATGTTGTTATTTGGTTGCGCTTTCTCGAGTGTAAGTTTGCACACTAAAGGGGCTGTCACATTACGACGCATCGCGCCGATGTAAGTGATTTTTGTCCACTACGTCAGGATACGTCATTATGCGTTTCGCATGCATTAGGCGCTCATTGGTATACATCAATGTACATCGACGTTCGTTGAGATACGGCGTCGCACCTCAGGGGGTCGGCAAAGTTTTGTGGATGCACAAAACTTTCGACGTATGACAATGTGTGGATTTGACGTCCACCATACATTATGTATGAGTTAGGCATATGTCGATGTACATTAGACGTACGTTAGACAAATGTTGTTCACTACATTGCACTATGTTGACCTACATTAAAGGCAGTGGGAACGTACAGTCCACATACTGACAACGTATGGATAAGGTACGCCTGACATCTAAAGTACGTTTAGCATTTCTCCAGTGTGTCTTGACGTATGTAACGTATTATGGCTGGCGCACACCTCCCGTTTACGATTCGTGCACTAAAACTCGCGACCCGACCCGACCCGCTTAAAACTGAAAACGGGCCGATTCATTTTTCGAATCGCGAATCGCAATCGTAATCGGCCGATTTTAGCCCTAAAACTGAGGTTTTATGCGCGAATCGCAATCGCTAGGTGTGCGCGGGGAGCGCACACATAGCGATTTTTGTGCGCGAAACGGGCAGTTTTAGATCGTAAACGGTAGGTGGGTGCGCACAGACGGGAGGTGTGTGCCAGCCATAAGGCATAGTTCTGGCGATTGAATAACATATATAACGTTCACTGACGTTCTGTGAATGTACCACCGTGAGCGTAATTCGAGCATTTTTTGCCTGGAGGTACATTAGCCATATGTTGGTCATACGTTGGCCATACGCTATGTATATGGTATGTATACATCCAACTTTGCTTCTCAATGTAAAAAAGTGATTTAACGTGTTGGCCGCGTGCTTGCGAGATGCGTCGTAATGTGACAGGGCCTGTAGTTACACAGTGCTGTTGCCACCAGGTCTTTGTCTACCATAGTCGTTATCTGACCACAATTATGCTATCGCAGTATATCAGGTGTTATCTTCCCTGCGCGCACAGTAGAGTTAATGTCGCGCACTCGAAATGTTTTGAATGTGTGCCATATTAAAAAAACAAAATATATATACAATAAAACCTCCCTAACCGACCACCTCCATAGATCGACCACTCTTCTACATTGATCGCTTTATTTGGATCCCAAACGATCGCTCTACAATACCATTGAACCAATAAAAAAAACCTATCTAAACCGACCACCTCCCTAAATGGGCCACTTAAAGTCGGTCCCATGGTCGGTCGATTTAGAGACGTGTTACTGTATTCGGTTTTTTGTTGTTGTATATTAGTTGATTAAAGTTGCATGGTCCGATGAAACGTATTTTTTTCAAAACCAAAACACTTATATAAATTTGGTTCTATATATCCAACTTAGATACTAGTGCATTAGCTAAGGGATTGGGAACAGCCTATAAAGAATGATCAATGAATTTATTACCTCATCGCCTTGGACACCAAATTTGAGACAGGAACAATCATGAAGCAATTTGGTCAGTGTTGTGGCCTAATTTCCCATACTGTCATTCCAACTACCATATATGTAACCCGGTCATCGCGAGATGTCAATACGCATCATAGCTCGAGGACTTTTGGAAAGCTTGTCGAAAATATTCTGGGTTCGTTCAGCTCAAATTGCTTCAAAACTAGCCATTTTTCATCAAAGTTACTCCGGACTAATGATTACTAGGTTATAACGATCAATTTGATATATTTATCTAAAAAATAAAATAAAAATTCAAACGCCATCGGACCATACAACTTTAAGCAGTGGAACTTTCAACCGCGGACAATAGACTAGATCATCATTCCAGCCGCGTGGTGCATTGTGGGTGGGATGTGTGGAAGAAAAACAAACCCCCGTGAAGCACATGGCTAATGCTAAGACACTGTGTGCAGCTATGAAATGTGCTGGTTTCAGCTCATCTCAACTCTTGTTTGAAACATAGAATACCAACTAAAAAAATATATATAATAAATTAAGATGTTAATCTTTTATCTAGCATTGCATTTAGATCAATATAATCAGCACATCTTATACCATCTGCATTTAGATTGAGACAGATTGAGACAAATCTGGGCACTCAGACTAGTGTTAGAGCAGTAGCCAGAGTCAGTTTTACTCATTTTATTCATGTTTTTATTTATATCCTATGGTTAATAACATTTGTTGGCTAGGAAATGGGTAGGGTTAATCAGACATTGGTTATATATCTCTTTGAAACAGGTTTTGTTGACATATTTGACATTTCAATAACAATTTAGAACAAGAATTACTTATGTCTAATCAATGGTGATGTAAACATTAGCCTGTAAAGTGACTGAAATAGTTTAAAAAAATCTTTACAATTGTATTATAATTTATATGGGCAATCGTTTGGGACCCAAATAAAGCGATCGATATAGGGGAGTGATCGATCTGTGGAGGTGGTAGGTTAGGGAGGTTTTACTTTTACTGCAGTCTTTATTAGATTATGCACCTTTAATTTGCTGAACATTGGATTATGCTCTCATGTTAGATGCAGATGGGATGGCCGAATGAGTTAGAGCGTCCGTCTCCCGTGTTGGTAGATCATGGGATCGTGGGTTAGAATCCTGGTCGAGTCAAACCATGACTTAAAAATTTATACTTGTCGCTTCCTAGCCAGGCGCTCTGCATTATTAGGATAGGGCAAGGAGCAGTGGAATGATGAAGACCAGTCGTCTGCGACTGAAATTTCCCCTGCTTAAACAACTAATGTACCCCAAACAAAAAAATGCGAGAAGTTCTAAATAACTGGTTAACTATTGATGGGCCTTTACAGGGATTACCTGGTTTTTAGCTAAAATTGTGACAAAAAAAACAACCCTGGTTCAACATCAAAACTTCTGATACCAACCACATCGGGGAGATAGGTTACAGTCCAGCTGAAAGTGTTTTCTAACTAGTCAGGCAGTTCACTTGCAGGTGGCGCCACCATTGTAGAATATGGAAATAGGCTCTTCCAGAGTAGTAATCAAGTGTTGTGTGCAGGTGGTGATCGGCATTACTAATGCTTAGGTCACAAATGCTGTGGTCGCCGTACGGTGCTGCGGTCTGCGGTGTCTTGCGGTTTATGCTAATGTTACGGCGTTGGGGTCTGCGGTTTATTTATTCACAAATCGTACGATGTGTCTTGATTATATAAACGTATTTAATATACAAAAAATGTCATAATTTTCTTAATATTTATCATACAAACATGAATTTTGTACAATATGGATATTCATTTTACAACCTTTTTATTGATGTCAACAAAGGTGATCGTACGATGTTGTGGAGTCTGGATTACCAGGATTGCGGCCTGCGGCGTTGCGATTTTTCGAAGTTAAGATAACTCTGACTTTAAAAAACCGCAACACCTTGCTGCGAGTAAAACACTGTATAGTCACTCTACGGCGACTCATTGTGCGCTTACCGTACGGTCTGGCCGATGCGGCGAGTTACGGTCGCCGCAAGCACGCCATAACGCATGTGTGACCAAGGCATAAGATAGGGCAAGGACCAGTGGAATGAGGAAGATTAATTATCGATTTCCACAATCAACTCAGCGGTAAAGATCTCTCATGACATAGGTAGCAGCTTACTGTGGACAAACTGGGCGCGGTGGCCGAAACCGTAAAGCGTGGGCCTCACGTGCGAGAGATCGGGAGTTCAGTTCCCAGTCGAGTCAAACAATGACTTATAGAATTGATACTTGTCGCTTCCTAGCCTGGCGCTCGGCAGTAATAGGATAGGGCAAGGACTGGTTAGCTCAGTGTCAGGATAATGTGACTGAATGGGATATCGGGTCATGGTGCCAGCGGCCTGATTCCCCCAGTGTGGCAGCATCATAAAGTCACCAGGAGTGCGCACTGTCACAAGTACGGTACCTGTCCTAATATTACCTTAGATGTTGCTAGGATGTAAAACAACAACAAACCAAAAGACACCCGCGAATGTGGTATTTCATTGGGGGGAGATCACTGCATCTCACTACTAGTACTACTAGGACATAAAACTCCAACAACCAACTAACTACTGTGGAAAAAGATCTTACATATAGAAGATTTCCACCACCAACTTGTTCTCCGAAGGCATCGGTAAGAAATGATGCAGTTGGGAAGCAATTCACTGCGCATTCTCATATATCAGTTGAAATCTTCCTGTTTAACTAACACATTTAACAACAAAAAACAGCCACAACAAAACTCAGCGTAGTGTAGATTGACATTCACTTGGGGGTGGGGGGTGTGTGTGTGTGTATTTATGTTTGTATACAAGTATGTATCTATGTACATGTACATGTATACATATGCACGTTTGTATGTGTATAGAAGTGTATATATGCATGCATGCATGTATATCTGTAAGTGTATGTATGGGGGTAGGGGTGTGTGTGTATGTGTATGTATGTTTGTATACAAGTATGTACCTATGTACATGTATGCATATGTACACTTGTATGTATGTACATTTGCATGAATGTATGTATATTTGTAAGTGTATGTATGGGGGTAGGGGTGTGTGTGTATGTGTATATATGTTTGTATACAAGTATGTACCTATGTACATGTATACATATGTACGCTTGTATGTATGTACATTTGCATGAATGTATGTATATCTGTAAGTGTATGTATGGGGGTAGGGGTGTGTGTGTATGTGTATGTATGTTTGTATACAAGTATGTACCTATGTACATGTATACATATGTACGCTTGTATGTATGTACATTTGCATGAATATATGTATATTTGTAAGTGTATGTATGGGGGTAGGGGTGTGTGTGTATGTGTATGTATGTTTGTATACAAGTATGTACCTATGTACATGTATACATATGTACGCTTGTATGTATGTACATTTGCATGAATGTATGCATATGTGTAAGTGTATGTATATGGATAGGGCTTTGTGTGTATGTATTATGTACATACATATGCAAGTGTATATATGTATTTATGTGTGTAACTGCAAGTGTGTATGATTGAATGATTGTGCCATGGGGGTGATGAAGATAAGGAATATTGTACCTAGAGCAGGAATTCAATCCCCACTTCGTTCCATTCTGGTGCTAGCATGCTCACTATTACACCGCCTAGGATCCATGGTACAATCACCTTATCCACACCCTCCTCATATGACCTTAGATGTTGCCCGGATGTAAAACTCCCACAAGCAGCCAACCCTATCCACGCATACGTGCTATTTGGCTCTTTGTCTGAGACTGAGAGGTCAGTGCAGAGTTATGCCTAGTACACACCTCCCGTATAGGATTCGCGCACTAAAACTCGCAACTCGACCCGACCCGCTTCAAACTGAAAACGGGCCGATTCGTTTTTCGAATCGTGAATCGCAATCGTAAACGGCCGCTTTTAGCACTAAAAACTCAGTTTTATGCGCGAATCGCAATCGCTAGGTGTGCGCGGGGAGCGCACACCAAGCGATTTTTGTGGGCGAAACGGGCAGTTTTCGATCGTATACGGGAGGTGTGCGCACACAAACGGTACGTGTGTACCGGGCATTAGCTATATGTGTAAAGCTAAGATTCCTTATACGCGGTATGCGGCATGTGAATGCGGCATGCGGCATGCGAATGGGTTGATTCCACCCATGTGGCATGCAGCATGTGGCATGCAGCGATTTGGTTTGATTTTTACACAGTAACAACTTTAAAAAGTCCATATTTTCTTTAATATTAGAGCGATTTTCACAAATGAAGTGTCATTTTATTTAAAATTCAATATACTAACAGGTGAAATCCATTAAATCAAGCTCAAAACTATTTTTGAAAATCACTGAATGTCGTATATGCGGCGTAGATACCCAACGTGATGCAGGAACCCCCCCCCCCCCACCATTAAGTGAAACCCCACACCGTGACGTTATCAGGCTTTCCCCTTGCGTTTCTCCATTCGCATGCCACACCGATCGGTCCATGGACCGATTCAGTTGCCGCATTTGCATTCGCATTCGCATTCGGACGTATGGAAATACCACTATTCAGTTACATGCTTTTCAATTTTTTGCCGCATTCGCATTCGTATAAGGAATCTTAGCTTAAGCGTGTTTATATGTATGTGTGTAACTCTAAGTGTGGACATGAATGTATACATATAGATGCATGTTTGTATGTATGTATGTATGTATGTATGTGTGTGCGTATAAAGTATCTATGTGTACTTACTATACGGGTGTCTGGCTGCATGTAAGTGTATACATGTCATATGCATATATACATACATATATATATTTATATATATATATATATTATATGTGGGAAGGGATGGGTAGTTGGCAGCAAAGCTATACTGTATTACTCTCACTCCGTGACTAGCACACTATTTTGATTCTTCGCCGAACTTGCAGCTATCACGTCACGTGGGTTGCGTCGACCAATCAGAGCGCGTCACGCGGGAGGTAGGGGGCGGGGAACGCTGCAGTTCCGGGAGCGTCACCTCAGTTTGCCCGCAGCCGCGGAGGCACCCACACCTAACCTACCGACCCCGGCCACACTGGAGGAAAAGTCGGAGCTCCTGAGGGCCTGTGAACACTGTTACCCACTGGAGGAGAAGGAGGCGGAGGAGGAAGACAATGAGGATGAGTTGTGTAGAACCGCGTGGGCTGTTCCTGGCCATGCTGTGCATTTCCATGTGTGCGGGATTAGCTGAAGGTGAGTTTTTAAAAATTGTTATATATTAATTGTGTTTAATTGTAATAATATTGAAAAGAAATTATGATGATGATGATGATTGATGGTTCTAGAACCAATCATGCGATATTTATTTCTTGGTGAGGATTTTCTTTTCTTTTCTTTTCAAATTCATTAGGTTATAGTTATGGACAGAGTAAATACCTCGTCAATAACATTTTTTTGTTTTTTTTTGTTTAAAGTTTGTGCTGATTCTAGGTTGTCCATAGTGACGTGGTTCACAGTGATGTGTCACTTTTTAAATGTTATGAAGACTCTGTAACTGTGACTTGTAAGATGGGCATCGGTATGACGAGAGCTGACATTAAACTCCCGGCATTTCCGGTTGGATGTTCAGTGAAAGCGGATGTCCGGTTATACCAACAGGTATGCGTGTCCTTTCTTTGTTTTGGAAGTCTTTGGATTTGCTCACTCCTCACTGGAATCTACACCAGCAGCTCTCGGCAACTAGGTAGTTAGTGGCTTTAGCCAAATTCTCGTGTGATACCCTAGATTGTGTTTACTCGCATATTAAATCAAATAAATATATGTATTTATTATATATTATATATATGTAGTAAAACCTCTCTAAATCGACCGACCATGGGATCGACTTTAAATGATCCATTTAGGGAGATGGTCGGTTTAGGGAATTTTGTTATCGTTACAATGGTATTGTATGGGTGATCGTTTGGTATCCAAATAAAGCATTCGATATAGGGGAATGGTTGATCTGTGGAGGTGGTCAGTTAGAGAGGTTTTACTGTGTGTATGTATATATATATATATAATGCTCAAACTGTTTGTTATCAGCAAGTAAACAAATACATACAAGGACATACTATGTATCTATATATAACTTTATTATACGCGTATATATGCACGCACACCATCTACTGGTAGTAGTACTTTTAGATAATTAACAATGTGAATAAAACATCAAGCAGTCATTGCTAGCATTTACTAGGAATACATTCAACGTATCCATTATTACTGCGTATACCAGAGTCTTCTTGGTTGTCCATCGGAGGCGATGACGACAGCAACTCATCATTTGTTGTGAACTCGTCGATAACTGATGAGTCCAATATATGCTCCGAATATGCGGTGGCACATTTGACATGTTTGTGTAGCTGCTGTGCAATGAAGGAAATGATCTTTTCTCTGTTGACTCTTTTGTTTACCTTGAGATATGATCAGTTCGCATACCACAGTAGCATACAAATGACAGACAAGTGTTCATAACCCTGAATATAGAGCCCCCCCCCCCCAACGACCATTTAATATAGATACAGGTCAAGCCGAGCTTTTTGAGGGTTTTTGGTGTGTATATCTTAATAACATCTAAGGTCATCACTCATAGGAAGACTTGTGACAGTGCGCACATAATCATGGATACTTTTAGAATGCTGTCCCACTTAAAAGACCAGGCTGCCAGCACCATAATCTAATATCCCACTCAGTCACACTATCCTGGTGCTGAGCCAACCAGTCAGTCCTCGCCCTATGACGCCAACAGTCGTATTCGTGGAATCTTTTACAGAATAAATAGATTGTATGGGTGAGCTTTCCTTATTTATAATAGTATAATTATACCTATGCATATAATATATATTATACAATACATTATTATGGGAGTATAAACAAGAACAATGCCATATGAGTTCTTCTCTAATCTATACCCTCTGGTGTCCTCTGTGGCGGAGTGGTTAGAGTGTCTGACTTTTTTCTAGGTCAGACTCCTAATCTGAAGGTCGGTGGTTCGATTCCCCGTGCCCCCACCTCTGCCAATTTGGATTTCCACCGCTGTGTATAACTTACAGGGTCATCAAAGGCCAGTTGCTCTCATACCATGTCTATGTGGTGTGGGAGTTTAAAAATCCCTTGGGTCGGTAAAAGTGTAGGCTTGGGCTTTCTATCGACAAACTGTCTAATTGTGAAAACATGTCTATTCAGACTTATCCATAATAGGCAGTAAAAACATCTTAAAAAATACCAACTCGCCTAGTAGCAGACCAGTTCGCCCCCCTGGTCGCTCACTGCCTCCCTCCAGGACCTCAATTAGCAGTTGGATGTTAAAACTTATAGTAGTTAGTTCACATTCATCAGCACAATTAAAGACGGAGTAAATAATAATTTCAATTACAAGACAATTACATTATTAATAATCCGCATATAATAATTTCATGCATTCCAATATACTCATGAGGTAGTTCCATTTTCTGCCGTGGTGGCGCCACCCAGTGTGTGGAAGGAGCTGTCGTTCGCTGACACAAAGGCTTGTATGTGTCTTTGTGCCTGAGCTCTTTTGTCTAAACTTTCGAGAAGGGTCCACAGCGAGGAAAGGAGCAAAAATGGAAGACCACTGGGTCATATTGAGCATACCCTTGCAGGATGAGTTTCCCATTCAGTAAGTAGTATATTGTGTGATTTAAACAGAAATCAATGTAGATAAATTTCAAATATACTTCAAACAATTTAATCTGTGCAAAAGATACATAAATATGTGATAATGTCTGAACAATAAACTAGTCAAATAATATTTGACTAGACCTCTAGTCTGTGGAGGTGTAGCCTGGTCCCCTAGCATTCATTTGCTCAGCAGAGGCACAGGAGTTTTCAGCTATTATCGCTCAGTTTCCAACCTGGTCCCCTAGCCTTTGTACCGGAAACAAGTTCAAACGGGCTCAAACGAGTTCAACTGTGGCTGGTTGGATCGCAACCGTGGCTGGTTGGGTCGCTCCGTATAGCGCTGAATATGCTTATGAAACTTTCGACATGGTGATACAGTACTCAAATGGGGAGGCCACCTTCAACGGTATTAATACACTTTAATAGGTAGTGACGTCCTGCTGGCATGTTGCCAAGCACTGGGTAAAACGAGTAAATTTGTTCTTTTTCATTGCTTCTAGCTCCATTAAAGGTGACCTGTGATATTAAAAAGTATATGTAGATAAATAGGAAGACTGATGCTTGATTCTCTATATTTGCTTGTTAATATTTGTATTTAACAAATTTGTTATGTGCACTTGGAAAACATAGTTTTACAAAGTTATGTGTAGCACATGGTGTTCTGGCTGTATAGCATAAACTCCTCACTACCTTCAACAGCGAAAGGTTCTTACCCTATGCAAATTTCAGAAAAAAAGAGTGGAAGCTCACAAAAAGAACTCCACACATACCAACCATTAATTTACATATCCAATATTTATCAATCGATGCTGCATGCTAGTTTTAAACCGAACACCTAACTTGAAGTTAGGGGGCGTGTGTAAAAGTAACACAATTTTAAACAGCAAGTTCAGTTGTCATAGGTGGACCTTTTGAAAGTTATATGCTGCAAAACCGGGCGAGCACATGCCTCGCGTGCGGAACATTGGGAGTTTGCGAGTTCGGGAGTTCGGTTCCCGGTCGAGTCAAACCAATGACTTAAACATTGATACTTGTCGCTTCCTAGCCTGGTGCTCGGCATTATTAGGACAGGGCCAGTTCTGGTGAGCTCGGTGTTAGGATAATGTGACTTAGTTGGATATTGGGTCATGGTGCTGGTGGTCTGATTTCCCAGCTGGGCAGCACTATAAAATCGCCATGAGTGCGTACTGTCACAAGTCAGTACCCATCCTGATATGACCTTGGATGTTGCCATGATGTAAAACAACAACAAACAAACAAAACCTATGCTGCAAACTCTAGTGTGCATTTGCTATACACCTACCGGAAATAATGGAACAATATACTCTATCATGACTTCACTGCTGACAGGGGCAGAGAGAGATAACTTTTTTTGGAGGGTCCATTAGTTGTTTAAGCAGGGGAAATTTCAGTTGCACACAACTGGTCTTCCTCATTCCACTGCTCCTTGCCCTATCCTAGTATTGCCGAGTGTCTGGCTAGGAAGCGACAACTATCAATTTTTGAGTCATTGGTTTGACTCGACCAGGATTCGAACCCACGATCTATCAACACGGGAGATGGAAGCTCTCACTCATTCGGCCATCCCGTCTGGTTATAACTTGCTAACACAAACATACCAACAACTGAAAACCTTTTATGTAAATGTAAAATGATTTGATGTACCGCATACTCATTACTTACTGCATCGTGTACACTTTAATTTCCGAATCTACTTCACATTTCAAGACGCTATATAAACCACGTTAAAAACACACACAAAATTGTGTAAATACCAAGATACATGTAACACTTATGGCTGGAAGATCAGTGCTATGGCACTGACAAAAGATTTACATGAATACAATTTATTTACCCCCCCCCCCCCACCATCCCCCCAAAGGAGAAAGTTGAGTTGGAGAAGAAACATCACTTTATTCCTATGCACAGGTGAAGGTCAAGGACATGCAGGCTGCTCATTGTTGGTAAAATATTGAGTGATTAGATGGTTGTTCGAGTTTTACGTCTTGGCAACATCTAACGTCATATCACCATGGGTACCGACTTGTGACTATGAAGTCATGGTGACTTTATAGTGCTGGGAAATCAGGCCACTGGCACCATGCCCTGATATCCCACTCAGTCACCCATTATCCTGACACTAAGCAAACCAGTCATTGCCCTATCCTACTAATGCCGAGTGCCAAGCTAGGAAGTGACAAGTATCAATTTGATAAGTCATTGGTTTGACTCGACTGGGAATCGAACTCCCGACCTTCCACACGCGAGGCCCGCGCTCTACCGATTCGGCCACCGCGCCCGGTTTGTCAAGTGTTAAACTGAGGAGGGTGACTGGAAACGGGAGGAAGTCATACAGAGAGTGTATAAATGAAAAAGGAGACAACATCGGAAATGATACCAAAGACCCTATAATACTAAGACGGCTCTCTCCCTATCTCTCCCATGGTAATGTAAATTTCGCAGTGCCACCTTGTGGTGGGTTTGATCAGCCCGGCTGCTGGTTGGTGTTTCACATGTAAACACATACAATTATATTTTACATGAGATGGGTAAGTATGAATATACATCAATATGAAATTGCTATGAACAAATACACATCATCATCAGCATCATCATCATCATCATCATCATTGCCATCATCACACATCTTTCACATTCATATATACATTTATACATATAATATAGCACCTGTTTAACCAGGAGAACAGCCAGTGCACCAAGTGGTGGGTTTGATCATTTTGATTACACAGTACAGGCTGAGTGAGCCGTCTTAGTGTTATAGGGTATTTGATGACACGAAGATCAAGGTGATTCCGATAATTTGCGCATTTTTTCCCGCCATTGGCGGATTGAATATATTTAAATATAAATGAATAGATTGAAAAATACATGTATATATATATATATATATATATATATATATATATATATATATATATATATATAGGTATACATGTAATTTAATCCCGTGGCTTAATTTCTTCTATCCAAGTTTATATTATTTTTGTGGAAACTGGTCGATGGATTGTTAGGAGAACTGAACCACCCCCCCCCCCCCCAATGTTCTCAACATGACTGGTGGCGTAATAACCGAAGCAGCTGCCTATCGCTGTCCCCCCTCCCCCTACCCCTACACCTCCCCCTACACCTCCCCCTCCCCCCTCCACCTCCCCCTCCCCCCTCAACCTACCCCTCATCACACACCGCGGATACCATAAGCCCCAGTCAGACCTCACCGGATTGAGGAAACAGACAGAAAACGGACACTGTCTGGTGAAATACGGCAATCTATGGTTTATATACGCTACCCATCTGGCGTGTCCATTCTATCTCCAGTGGTGTCCAGCGGTGTCCGGTACAGGTTTCGAACATGCACTAAACTTGTTCCGGACACCGCCGGACTGAGGTGTACGGTTGGTGTCCGTTTAGTCCCTTTTGTCCGTTACTCATCCGTTAGGTGTCCGTTTTGTATCCTGAAGAGTCCGTTGACGGTGCTGCTGGAATTCGGTCCGTTGGTTTTTGGCGCGTCCGTGAACAGTCCAGTAGGTGTCCGGTTGGTGTCCGGTACGTCCGTTTGACGTCCGTTTAGCGTCCGTTTCGTCCGGCAGCCATTGCAACAGTTCGACACCGGACACCACCGGAATAGACAGTTCTTTGTCCGGTGGTGTCCCTTGCTCAATCAGGTAAGGTCTGACTGCGCCTATAAGGAATGACATGGCACCCTCATTTCGCCAGTGTGGTGATTGTTACGGGCCGAAGAATGAATGCTCACGTGATGGGAGGAGTATGGCATAATCTGATTGGTTGTTGGAGTTTTGCGTCATGGCAACATCTAACGTCATATAAGGACGGGCACCGACTTGTGACAGCGCACACAAATGATGACTTAATAGTGCTGCCCCACCAGGAAATTAGGCCACTGACACCATGACCCGATATCCCACTCAGTCACATTATCCTGACACTGAGCTAACCAGTCCTTGCCCTATCATATTAATGCCGATCGCCATGCTAGGAAGTTAAAAATATCAATTTTTATAAGTCATCGGTTTGACTCGACCTGGAACCGAACTCCCGATCTCCCACACGCGAGGCCCGCGCTCTACCCGCCTCACGTTAGGGGAGTATGGGATAAAGCCCAAATCACACCTACCCGGATCAGGGGCCGGTTGAGCCCCGACCCGTGATCCGGCGTGGTCCGTGGCGATTCAGCGTCATCCGTGGTTGGTCCTTGGTTGTCCGTGGTGATCCGTGGTTGGTCCTTGGTGATCCGGCATCACCCGCGGTCAGCCCCGCATGTTTTAAAATGCTTAAAACATCCATGGTGATCCAGGGTGATCCAGAGAATATTTCAATCCGGGGTTAACCAGCACCATCCGTGTGTGATCCGTGACTCATTGGGGTAGTCTGTGTGTTTGATTGATTGATTGGTGGTTGCTTTACGCCGTGTTGGCAGCATAGGGCAGATTCATGGCGAGAAATGTTTGTTTTTTGTTCAAACCATCGCTTTTACATGTAAAAGCAGACAATCAATTATGTGCCAATAGACACTCATTAAATTAGAAAGCTCACAAATCATATATTTGAAACAAATTCCCATAGAAAAAAACAAACTTATTAATAATTGTTAGAATTTATTTAGTCAACTATATGAGGTGGTACAGTCCAGCTGCCCTCAAAAAGGCTAAAATGTTTTCTTGTTTTACTTTAGTAAAAAGGTCTTGCATACTATCTGCAGTGTAGAATTGTTGGTGCTGGGCAAAAAAATCAACAGAACTTAGTAAAATGTGCTTGAGTGTCAGTGGGGACTGACACCCAATACATTCAAGGGGAGGTTCCCCCTTGAGCAGAAAGGCATGTGTAAGCCACCAGTGGCCAATACGGCAGCGGCTAAGGACCACTTGGTCCCGCCTACCTCCCGCATGAGTCTATGGTGGTTTTCCCACAGATGGTTCAATTTCTTTAAGTTTATTATTGTTTTCATCCCACTCATGTTGCCATTTGGATTTTATGTGGGTGGCTATTAGTGGTTTCAGATCAGAGTGAGGGATCAGACACGGTTCAAGATCACAGTTCAGGGCCTTCTTCTCAGCCCGATCAGCTCGTTCGTTTCCTTCTATGCCGCATGGCCAGGCACCCAGCACAGGTGGATGTCATACCCATCCGTTTCCAGTTGGTTCATTTGATAAATGACCATTGCTAGAATAGGGTGATTCGTTTTCAGTCCAGCACCTGCCAGGAGGCAAGAGAACGAATCACTGTATATAACATAGTTAGTGTGGTTGGATACCTTGATACAACGTGAGAAGGAGTGCTCGGGCTTCCGCAGTGAAAATCGAGCTCTGATCGGGCAAGCGTACGCCAAATTTTTCCCATCGGCAGACTGCCGCAGCAGCTTTGGTCTTTCGAACCATCCGATGAAATATGAGGTCGAAAAAGACAGCCGCAACATGCTCCTTCTTAAGGAAAGCATCTCTTATGAAGGTCTCCATGCGCACCAAATGGTCGAGGGTGCTGCGGCCCTATCTGAAGCCAAATTGAAGGCTGGACAGGTGGTGTCCTGACTCCAGTAGCCAGATAAGGCGGTTGTTTACCATGCGCTCCATGGTTTTACAAATGCAGCTTGAGAGGGCTATGGGACTATAGTTGTCTGGTTGTTGGCTTCAGTCTTGTCTTTATCAGTCTGTGTGTTGTTCGGGGGTCGTCTGTGTCTCGTTCGGGGAAGTCTGGGCCATTTTATACTCCGGGAGTAGTCCGGGGGTCGTATGGGGGTTGTCCGGGGCTGATCCGGGACTAATCCGTGGGTATCCCGGGTAGTCCGGGGGTTGTCCGTGCTGTGGTCCGTGGCTCGTCCGCGTAGGTGTGAGAGCGAGGCAAAAACGACCAAAAATAGCGATTTTATCCGGGGCGGTCCGGGGGTGGTCCGGCTAAAAATCCGGGGCTCGTACAGTTCGGTGTGACTTGCGCTTTACCTCCGCTAGTGGCGAGGTATTCGGCGGCTTTTGTAATCGGGCATTCTTGTTTACCAGTGTGTGTGTGTGTGGGGGGGGGGGGGGGGGGGGGGGGGGGGGCACGCGCGCGTGTGGCCTTTTTTTTAATTGGTGATTTTGCCTCTTTTTTTTTGGTAAATGATTCATTCATTGGACTACGCCCTGTGTTTCTGGGCGTTTGAAACATTGTTTTCACGCGTCATTTTCTAAGCACGGGAGATTTAAAAACAATATTTACACACGGGGTGGGCGAATGGGTAGAGAGCTCGCCTCCCGTTTTGGTAGGTCACAGGACTCGAACCCATGGGTCCAAGCTGTGGTTGGATCAAACCAATGATTTAACCATTTATTCTTGTCGCTATCTAGCCAGGTGTTCGGCATTACTAGGATAGGTCAAGGAGCAGTGGAATGAGGAATACCAATTATCCACGATTGAAAATTGCACTTCTTAATTAACTAATAATGTGCCTAAAAAAAACCCCAACAAAACAGAAAAAAACTAAACATAGCTGCACGTGCACTCACTTTAGTGAGTCTCGAGTGAGACTGCAGTCAGGTTGGAGTTTGACGTCCTGCCAACATCTAAGGTAATATCAGGATGGGTACCGACTTGTGACAGTGCGGACTCATGGCGACTTTATAGCGCTGCTCCACTGGGAAATCAGGCCACCACCACCATGACCCGATATCCCACTCAGTCACATTATTCTGAGACTGAGCTAACCAGTTCTTGCCCTACCATATTAATGCCGAGCACCAAGGTAGGAAGTGGTAAGTGTCATCCTTGTATTTAATGCCAAGTACACACCTACCGTATACGATTCGCGCACTAAAACTCGCGACTCGACCCGACCCACTTAAAACTGAAAACGGGCCGATTCATTTTTCGAATCGCGAATCGCAATCGTAATCGGCCCATCTTAGCCCTAAAACTGAGTTTTTAGTCACGAATCGCAATCGCTAGGTGTGCGCGGGGAGTGCACACCTAATGATTTTTGTGCACGAAACGGGCAGTTTTAGATCGTATACGGTAGGTGGGTGCGGATAAATGGTAGGTGTGTACCTGGCATAAGTCATCGGTTTGACTCGACCGGGAACCGAACTCCCGATCTCACACGCGCGAGGCACACGCTCTACCGATTCGGCCTCCGCGCCCAGTGTGTGTGTGTATATTATACTAAAATATATTATATTATATAGATACTGGATTTGCTCAATTATTTGCATTTCCCTTCAGGAAACATTAAAGCTGCCTAGTCCGATGAAGCATCAATTTGTCAAAATCAAAACAATTATCTAGATTTGATTCTACATATCTAACTTAGATACTGATGTACTTATTAAGTATCTGTTACCACATAGAAGGGAATACTGAGTCAATTTAATAGAACGTGTTACTGCAGAAGTCTATTGTATCAGAGTTTTGGCGTGCTTGCCAAAATTATATTCACATGTTCGAATTTCAAATATCTCAAAATGTAGCCATTTCAATTAAGAGATACTTCAAACTAAAGTAAGGTAGATTATAATGATCAATTTAATATATTTATCTCGGAAAAATGTCAGAAACTCAAAACCATCGGACTATGCAACTTTAATCTCACCCAGGGGACCACTTCGGGGAGGATGCATTATTATTTGAAGAAGTTGTTAAAGTTGCATAGTCCAATGCTTTTGAGTTTCTGTAATTTTCCTGAGATAAATATATTAGATTGATCGCTCGTATCTACTTTATAATAGTTTTAACTTACCTTTATTTTAAATGGTAAACTTTTGAGATATTTGAAGTGCAAACAAGGAAAATTAGTTTTGGCAAGCTTGCCAAAACTCTGACACCATAGACCTCTACAGTAATATGTTCTATTAAATTGACTCAGTATTCCCATCTAGGCAGAATCAAATGTTCAATAAGTGCATCAGTATCTAATTTAGATGTGTAAAAATAAAATCTAGATAATTGTTACGGTTTTGAAATTTTCATATTTCATCGGACTATGCAACCTTAAAATTAAATGGAATCAGTTCTATGTTTTCCTTCATTGGAAGTGATTTTTTTTTGCATATTTATTTCCGAACTCATCGATTTATTTGCGTACACACACAAAACATTGATCTATGATTTAACGCCAATGTAAATAGGAAGAGCTATTGGAGAAATCCAATTTAATGAAAGCGTAAGATGAAGTGCATGTGGATGTGATTGTTTTAGTAGTGTCTGTCCACTGCCTGACATTCCCTCACGTGAATAAATCGCTCCGTACAAACTACAGTAAAACCTGTCTAACCGACCACCTCCACAGATCGACCACTCCCCTATATGAGTCCCGAAAGATCTGCCATACAATACCATTTTAATTATTTAAAAAAACTCTCTAAACCAACCACCTCCCTAAATGGACCATTTAAAGTCGGTCCCAAGGTTTTATTGTAAGTGTAATATCATTCTGCCTTGTACAAAGGGGGGGGGGGGTTGACGGGGGGGGATGAGGTGGGGGGGGGGGGGAGTTAGGGGAAGGAGCATAGTATCACGAGCCGGGATCACTAGCAGCGCACAAATTGAGTTGTCATAGACGCTACAGCTATACACTATATGCTATACACTATAACTATGCACGACACTATACACTACACTATACACCATAGACTACACTATACACTACACTATACACTACAGCTATACACTATGCACTATGCACTATACCCTATACCCATATACTATACACTATACATTATACACTATGCTATACACTACACTATACACTACACTATGCACTACACTATACACTACACTATACACTACACTGTACACAATACACTATACACAATATACTATACACTATACACACTACACTATACACAATACACGATGCACTATACACTATAAACAATACACTATGCACTATATACTATAAACTATAAACAATACACTATGCACTATACACTAGACAATACACAATACACTATACACAATACACTATACACTATACACACTACACAACATATAATAGTAGGCATACTCCTACGGTGTGAATGAGGTTCCCACGTCCGCTAGGTACAGGAACAGCCGGTGGTGGCGCCACAGGCCGCACCAAGGAGGTACGGCAACACCTGCCCATCTCTTTCCAACTATGACTGGTGGCGCCGCCGCCGTATGCCTACCTAAAGGCCCTGTCACACTATGACGTATGGTGTAAGCGCGTGCTCAACGTTAGAAAATTTGCCAGTACATCAGCAATCGTCAAACTTTTCAGCGGCAGGGGGGTAAAAATGGGCATATACACAATGTCTGTAACGTATGCAGAATGTATCTCTGACGTATTGCTAGTGTATGAGAGCATTCATGTGCCTCGCAAAACATTCGCAAAACGTTAGCAAAACGCTCGCATATGTTCATGGAATGCTGACCAACGTTACATACGTTACTCCATCGCTAGAAGTATGGCGTATATGTTAAATACGTTCGAAGTATGTTAGGAGTATGTAATGCAGCCATTGGCTGTACACAGACTGCGCGTTGCATAGTCCGATGGTTTTGAATTCCTGTATATTTTCTGAGATTTATATATTAGATTGATCACTAGTATCTACTTTACATTAGTTCACAGTTACTTTTATTTTAAATGGTAAACTTTTGAGATATTTTGAGAACAAACATGGAAAATTAGTTTTGGCAAGCTTGCCAAAACTCTGACACCATAGACTTCTGCAGTAACATGTTCTGTTAAATTGACTCAGTATTGCCTTCTACGCAGAAACAAATGCTTAATAAGTGCATCAGTATCTAAGTTAGATATGTAAAATCAAATCTAGATAATTGGTTTGGTTTTGAAAAGTTTATATTTCATCGGACTGTGCATCTTTAATTTAACTTGGAAATGACCAACCAAACGGGTGATCAGAGATGAATGAAAAGACTGTTACTGAGATGAATAAAAATGGCAACACAAATTATTTTGTTAAAATCTAGCGCTAGGATCCTAAGTAGAAATACACAATTATGATGCGAATCTAAAATAGTAAAACTGTTGCAACTGTATGCATTCATTCCCTTAGGCTTAACAATACGATAGATTGGTTATTTGTTGGTGGTGCTTTTACGATGTGTCAGCAGAAAAAGGCATATTCCAGGGGATCTTAGAAATACAACCTTGTTGAATAATTTGGCTAAATATTTTGTTAAAGAAGGAAAGCCACACTAAACCGCCGACAAGTGGCGGGCAGCAGGGTCCTGTTCGTTATGCTTCCAGACCGCCATGCAGATGCAGATAAGATAGGGATGGCAATAAGTAATTATATAATCGCCGGCCACCCAGGCCCGGCGCCCCTCCACTCCCCCAGCGCCCCCTCCCCCCCTTCCTCCCCCGGCACCCGTCCCCTCCCCTGGCGCCGGTCCCTCCCCCCGACGCCCGTCCCCTCCCCCGGCGCCCGTCCCCTCCCCTGGCGACCATCCCTTCCCCCGGCGCCCCTCCCCCCCTGGCGCCCCCCCTCCGCCCGGCGGCCCTCCCCTCTCCCGGCAGCACTCCCCTCCCGCGGCGCCTCCCCTCCCCCTGGCCCCTCCCTCTCCGGCGGCCCCCCTCCCCGGCACACTCCCTCCCGCGGCGGCCCTCCCCTCCCCCTGCGCCCCTCCCTCTGCCCGGCGCCCCTACCCCCGGTGCCCCTCCCTTCCCCCGGTGCCCCTCCCCCCTCCCACCGGGCCGCCCCCCGGCGCCCCCCGCGGCTTTATCCTCCACCCACCCACACACCCACCTTCCACCCAGAGAGCCGACGCCCTTTCTGCCACTTTGTGGAATTTACGGCGGCAGGGGGGGAGGGGGGGGGGGGCAGGTGGTGGGATGGCCGGGAACAGACGGTGGGAGGGAGGAGGGAGACAGGCGGGGGTAAGGGGGGCAGGCAGGGGAGACAGGCGGGGGTAGGGTGGGGAACAGGCAGAGGAGCAGGCGGGGGCCGGTGGTGGAAGGCGGGGGTAGGGTGGGGGACAGCGAGGGGGGAGGGGGGAAGGCGGGGGACAGCGGGGGGGAGGGGGGAAGGCAGGGGTAGGGTGGGAAACAGGCGGGCTGAGGGAAGGACAGGTGGGGGACAGGCGGGGGTAAGGGGGGCAGGCATGGGAGGCAGGCGGGGGTATAGTGACGAACAGGTGGGGGACAGGCTTGGGGGGGGGGGGGGGGGGCAGGCGGGCGGGGGGAACAGCAGGGGAAAGGGCAGGTGGGGGGAATACGAGGGGGGGGGGGGAGACAAGTGGGGGACAAGAGCAGTGCCCTAATCCATGACGTAAGGTCTGTAATAAAATACACAACAGTCACGCAGCAACTGAAAATACCAGCGGCCGGCCAACGCAGCTCCCACCAGCCAATCACAGCACACGTCTCATCATGTCGCTGCGGCCCAGCCTCCTCCTCCTCCACACCACTCCCATTCCCATTTCTCTTTCTCCTTCTCCTCTTCCTCTCCTTTCTCCTCTTCCTTCTCTTCACCCTTATTCCACCTCCTTACTCCTCTTTCTCCCCTCCTTCTCCTCTTCCCCTCCTTTCTCCTCTTCCTTCTCTTCACCCTTATTCCCCCTCCTTTCTGCTCTTCCTTCTCTTCACCTTATTCACCTTTACTCCCTTCTCACCTCCTCTCCTCTCCCCCTCCTTTCTCCCTCCTTCTCTCACCTTATCCCCCTCCTTCTGCTCTCCTCTCACGTTATCCATCTCTTACCTCTTTCTCCCCTTCTCCGTTACTCCATCAGGCTTACACACTCTTTTCTGCTCAAGCAGGGGACCGCCCACCCCCACCCCCACCCCCACCACCACCCCCACCCCCACCCCCAGCCCCATATCCCCGAATGCATTGGCTGTCAGTCTCCGCTGATGCTCAAACACATCTGATTACACTGCATAGATTTCATCGCCTTGCGCCAACAATTTTACAATGCAAACGCCATGCGTGATCTTTCGACTAATGTAAAACAAGAAGCGAGTCTAGCTTTCCTGAGACGATTCACTTGCTATCCGGACCGCAATTCGTCCACACCTCTCTCTATCTCCTCTCCGCTGGCCTTGCTCCTCCTTGATATGTCTGAAAAGAGTTCCAGGAGGGGGAGCCCACCGGCATTTCACTTTCCACTCTTACTCTCTCCGTGTCTATGGCTCGCTGGTTGGTCAGCATAGAGCAAATAGACATGGTCCTTTGACTCAACTCTCCTCATTTCTCTTTCCTAGACTCTACCCTTTCTATTTCTCCCAGGCATACTTCTCCCCCTAACCAGGGGAGTTGTGTGCTTGGGTGGGGCCCTGTACCTCTACGTTTTCTCTCGCTTTGCTCTCGTTGCTGGAACCACCGCTGCTCCCATCTTTACCCGCCCTTCCTCGAAACCCTTGCTGCTGTCGACTGGATACAAGTGCTCAACTACCGCCGGACCGAAGAGATTCGGGGCCGCTCAATGCTTTGCCGTTACAATGTTGTAAAGATGTCCCCAGCTTCTCCAACCGTCCCTACTGAAGATTAATCTTCAACCAAAGATTGGGCCGATTTATCGGAGCCTCTCTATTATAGTATTAATGTTGCAGTTCTGCAACCAGTAACCATCTTAAGGTTACAAACCACCCCCCAAGTCAAGACTGAGACGATTTCCACAACCACCACTAGAGGGCAGTGGCAAGAACAAATCTATGAGTTTCCGCTCACTTACTGCGCATGCTCCACGGAAAAGGTCTATTATACTGTGCTAGCGCGCGTAGCAAGCCTCACGAGGCGACATAATCTTCCAGTTATCGGTCCTGAATGGATGTGCTGTGGTTGTCCCCCCTGGTGTTGTAGGCACTGCTGATTGTGTCGACAATACAATCTACAACCCGGACCCTCTGCTGGTAATAAGGCTAATAGGCTCTCATGGAAGAAAAGGCTTGGGTTTCGCGACACACACACTCATGAAAACTTTCCTCTTTTTATTTTTGGTTCCAACCTTTCCTTATTTTAGTTAAAACACTTTTTTTGTTTGTTTGTTTTTTGTTTTTTTTGTAGTAAAAAACCTTTTGTACCCCCTTTTTTCTTTTAGTAAAAACCTTTTTTTGTGTTTCTTTTTGTTTTGTTGGTGCTATAGATAGTTGTTTATTTTTGTGTAAAACACTTTTTTTGTTTCTTTTTGTTTTGTCGGTGCTACAGTTTTTTAAAGTGTTTTTTTTTAATAGTAAAAACCTTTTTTTAAACAAACCTTTTTGTTGTCTTTTTGTTTTGTTGGTACTATAATTACCTTTTTTGGTTTCTTTTTGTTTTGTTGGTGCTATAATTACCATTTTTTAAATTTCTTTTTGTTTTGTTGGAACTATAATTACCTTTTTTTATTTCTTTTTGTTTTGTTGGAACTATAATTACCTTTTTTTTGTTTCTTTTTGTTTTGTTGGTGCTATATTTGATTAAGCAGAGACAATTTCAATCACAGATAGTTGGTTCTTCCTCATTCCCCTTATCATCACCTTATACTAGTAACGCCAACCAACAGGCTAGGTAACAACAAGTATTCATTTTTAAGTCATTGGTTTGACTTCAACACACGAGATTCAAGTACCACAACCTACCAAAATGGGAGGAGGATGCTCAAGTCATTCGCCCATCTCGTCTGGTTTACCTTACATTACAATCCTTATTGCAGTTAGATCCCGGAAGCAAGAAGTGAGAATAGAATTAATGTTGGGTGGGGAGCCAATAGAAAAGCGAGATGTTGTTGGTTGCTTGGTTGTTGGAGTTTTACAACCTGTCAACATCTAAGGTCATATTAGAACGGGTACTGACTTGCGACAGTGCACACTCATGGCAACTTTATAGTGCTGCCCCACTGGGAAATCAGGCCACCAGCACAATGACCTGATATCCCACTCAGTCACATTATCCTGACACTGAGCTAACCAGTCCTTGCCCTATCCTATTAATGCTGAGTGCCAGGCTAAGAAGCGACAAGTATCAATTTTAAAGTCATTGGTTTGACTCGACCGGGAACCGAACTCTCGACCTACCGCAAGCGAGGCCCGCACTCTACTGATTTGGCCCCCACGCCCGGTAGATGTAGTTGTAATTTTGCAGTTATGTAGTTAGTGTAGTGATACCTGTCTATGAGATACAATGAAGGGTGATGGTTTCTGCGCGATGCTGATTATCTGACGGTGTCCCGCAATAATATCTCAATCATCCGTCCATGCATATATAATAACCATCCTCTCCACCTAAATCTACCTTATCACGACGTAATCCATAACCCAGGGGCCCTATTGGACGATCTCACTCCTCTCCCACCACCCTCCCACCAAACAACCCCCCCCCCCACCCACCCATCCAGACAGCGCAATCGAGAAAGGCAGGAAATTGCCAAACATAGAATAACATTTATTTATTCTTTCTTTGACAAAACTCTGTCGTAAAAATCTTAGTGAAACGAACCTATTATGTGTGTATATGTATGTAATATTTTACCTCGTATATATATAAATAATCTATATAATCTATATAATCTATACAATCTATACAATCTATATAATTTATATAATCTATATAATCTATATAATCTATATAATCTATATAGTCTATATATGTATAGAGCTATAAATATTTATATGCATATTTATATTTAATATATATATATTTATATATTATGTATATGTTAAAAGATATGTTAACACAAAGAAATTAAAATGTATATATATTAAAAATATATAGAGAGAGATATGTAAATATGTACACAAATATATATTGTTTTTATATTATACATAATATATATACATATCTATTTATAAATCTATATGTATCTATATATAACAGATACAATATTACCATATGACCACAACACATACGATTCCCATGGGAATTGTCTGTGGCGTATAATTGCTGTCTTCCATGCATTCATGTGCGGTGTGGGGGGGGGGGGGGGGGGGGGCGGGGGGGGGGGAAGTGAGTTCACCCTTGTGTTCCAATTCTCCGTTCTACTAATATTTATTATTCAGTCGTGATCTTTAAGAAGCGAAATTTAAATCTCAATTTGATTAGTAAGCAATTGTTTAAATGAATAAAGTTAGAAACTGTTTTCAATGAGACAAGAAGTGGAACATGTATTTCATCGTAAAACACGTACCACACCCACCACCAATCTTTAAAAAATTAAAATTTAAAAACCCCAAAAAAACCTACAGGTCACAGGGGTGGGGGTGGGGGGGGGCGCGGGGAGACCGGGAGGGGGGTAAGCGCCAGCATGCCAGGCTCACAGCCTGACACTCCACTCAACTCCCCCCGACCAATCAAAATCCAATACCGATCTACCAATCACATCATACACCGATCCGCAGCCCTCCACGCTGCCCATCCAAACGTCAGTCCGCAACAGCGCCTCTGACTGACAACTACTACACCACCCTCTTTTCACACATGCCAACGCCAATTCCCCTGTTGATCTTCCCTGCCGACGGAGCGACAATGGTCATACCCCAATGGGCACACCACCAGGGGCGACGTGCAAAAGACAGGCTACACATACACCAGAAGTGGGCAAAAAATATGTCACGCGACAGATGCACACACACCATCCCCACTTCTGCCCAGTCACTGCCTACCACGCATGATCGAGAAGGCGCCTACAACACATAACCAGCAGCCCCTGTTGGTCTTCCCTGCTGACGGAGCGACAATGGCCATACCATACATGGCCAGACAATGGCGAACGGCTCAGCTGGCCACTGGGATCCAGAACCCCCACACACTCCACACCATTTGCAAAACAGCCGCCACAGTCGCATTCGCATATGGCAGCTCCGAACTGGAGGTCCAGAGATTCGGCGCATGGACCTCCAATGCACACATAGGCTAGATGAACACAAGAGACTCACACAAGGTTAACACCACACTAATCAAAGCAATACAACATAGTCCCTATGGCTTGGCCGATTAATTGGTGAGCCAATCAAACAAACTATTAAATTAAACGTTAAAATAAAAATCTAAGTTAATTAACAGAGTTAATTAACCTCCTAATTAATAATAGCCACTTGACAACCGAGCAAATGCCAGATCACCTTTATTTGTTAAATGTAGACCATACACTCATTTTACCCTGTACAAATTAATTTTTGCTTATTATCTTGTTGTTCATCATTGTTGTTCTGCCCTCATCCATATGTTGCACTTACCATCTCATGCCCATATGTCATCATCTTACATGACCTTAGGTCAGCTGCGGCTTCCCTGCTAAACAATGAGATGTACCAGGACTTGCTGCCGAGGGGGCCACACCCGAATAAATGCCATGTTTTCCCACCTCAGCCTCCTTGTCTTCTGTGCCCGTGAGCAATGTGGTGTGATGGTTAAACCAAAAGGGATGGCCGAATGAGTTAGAGCGTGTTGGTAAATCGTAGGGTCGTGGGTTAGAATCCTGGTTGAGTCAAACCAATGACTTAAAAATTGATACCTGTCGCTTCCTAGCCAGGTGCTCGGCATTATTAGGATAGGGCAAGGAGCAGTGGAATGAGGAAGACCAATCATCCGAAATTGCCCCTGCTTAAATAACTAAGGTACCAACAAAAACCCACAAAAAAACCCAAACAATAACACTACTTTAAAACACACCCTAAAAGAACGCACACAAAACAACACTTGCCATGCTTGTTAACGCATCGGAACTCCAATCTTCCTGACATTATTTGTAAAACACAATTCCTTTTCTAGAGTTGTCATGCATGACGTGGCACTGAAACGAAAAAGAAAGTGTTAACTGGCAATTACATATGAAAGGCTAAGTCTATTTATAGCCTAGTACAGTAGAGTTCATGTCTTCAGCGACACCTATGATTGCTTGTTTGTTGTTGTTTTACGTCCTACCAACATCTGAGGTCATATCAGGATGGGTACTGACTTGTGACAGTGTGCACTCATGGCTACTTTATAGTGCTGCCCCACTGGGAGACCAGGCCACCATCACCTGATATCCCAGTCAGTCACATTATCCCGACACTGACCCAACCAGTCCTTGCCCTATCCTAATAATGCCAAGCGCCTGGCTAGGAAGCTACAAGTATCAATTTTAAAGTCATTGGTTTGACTTGACCAGGGTTCGAAACCCATGAACCCATCGATTCAAATCCCAGATCTCCCAAAACAGGAGACGGACGCTCAACTCATTCGGCCATCCCGTCTGGTCGCGACATCTAGTTATATAACTATGACTAGTAAACCCCTACCATGTAAAGATATATTTGCAATGTACAAACTGTATTTGTTTCATTTGATTGTTCCTCCACTGACAGGACACCTCCTATATAAGGACACCATTGATCTCGCTGCAGGATGATTTTCTTTGATTGTTCTTTGAACACGGTTATTAGGGTATTACTGTATGGTCAATATCACATTGAAAACGCTGCTTCTCATCCGATCATTATACTTTAAAAGTTTGTTTTATGTAACGACGCCTCTAGAGCGCATTGATTTTTATCATCGACTATTGGACATCAAACATATGGTCACTCTGACATATTTCTTATGAGGAAACCTGCTGGCGCCACATAGGCTACTCTTTCTGATAAGCAACAAGGGGTCTTTTATTTGCACTTTCCCACAGACAGGACAGCACCTACCACTTCCTTTGAAGAACCACTTGTGGCCCACTGGTTCCGATCACTATATTTAAAGTTGCATAGTCAGATGGTTTTGCATTTCTGTATTTTTTCTGCGATAAATATATTAGATCGATCACTAGTATCTACTTTACATTAGTTCAAAGTTACTTTTATTTTAAATGGTAAACTTTTGAGATATTTTGAGTGCAAACATGGAAAATTAGTTTTGGCCAGCTTGCCAAAACTATAACACTATAGACTTCTGCAGTAACAGGTTCTGTTAAATTGACTCAGTATTCCCTTCTACGCAGAAACAAATACTTAATAAGTGCATCAGTATCTAAGTTAGACATGTAAAATCAAACCTAGATAATTGGTTTGGTTGTGACAATTTGATATTTCATCGGACTATGCAGCTTTAAGCAACGCCGAGCCTCGTCAACAATTGAACAGGTGATGAATCTTAGAATACAAGGTGCCATATATATCCTGATACATCTCATACTATAGTCACAGCCAACCAAAATCGTTAACGGATAAGGAGACAATCAATTCTTTTATTTTAACTCTCTGCAAGGTATGTTTACAATAAACTGAGGTGATACAATAAATGCTTACAAATTCCTTACAGACAGAGGAGAGTTGAGTCAAAGGACCTTGTCTATCTGCCCTATGGCGACCAACCAGCGAGCCACAGACACGGATCAATGGTGTCCTTATATAGGAGGTGTCCTGTCAGTGGAGGGACAATCTCCTTCGAAAAAACTCAGAAAAAACAAGCGACTCCCTTCCCCATTTTGACAGCATGCAACACTCTCCCTCAGCTCATAGGTTTGACTAGCGACAATATGATAATTGCTGTCTTCCATGCATCGCTTGCAAAGCTCTCATTGCGTTTCAGTCGAGCCTCTGCTCTTCCCCTCTCCTCCCTCCTCCCTCTCGTCTCGGCCTACCCACTCGTGGCACCACCTACCAGGCTTGACCAGAACCCGCTTTTGGGGCTGTCACATTACGACGTTTCTCGCCAACGCGCGTTGATGTGTGTGATTTTTTGCCACAACGTCGGGATATGTCAGGAAGCGTTATGCACGTGTTAGGCGCGCATTGGTATTTGTTCATCTACGGCGATGGTCTGCGAGGGTTGGCAGCGCACGTCAGGAAATCAGCGAAGTTTCGTGCTTGCGCAAAACTTTTGACGTGCGACAACGCACGAGTGCTAACATTATGGCGATGTTAGGGGCGCGTCGAGATACGTTAAACGCGCTGGAATAACATTATGTGAACGCTAGGCACATGCCGGGCGCACGGGAGGCTCGCTGTGCCAAACTGTTGCTTTGTTGTTTTACGTCCTAGCTACATCTAAGGTCATATCAGGACGGCGCGCCAAACTTTTAGTTTTTTTTCGCACAACATCGGCCGCACGCTACCAATACGTTGTGCTGATGCTGAAAAGCTTGACGTTTCTCTAAAAGTGATTTTGCGCGTTGGTGGCACGCCGGCGAGAAGCGTCGTAATGTGACAGGGGTATTACGCTCCTCTCTCCCTCTTCATTTCCCCTCCTACTGCTGAGCCGCAACACCCCCCCCCCCCCCCCCCCTTCCACCCACCCTTTTTTTCTCTCCTCTCTTCGTAGGGTGGAGGGCTCTTCTGGGCCCTCTTCTGAATAAACTGTGTTCTTCCCTCCATCTACGTGTATGTTACTCCCCCCCCCCCCCCCCCCCACCCCCCACCCCACGCGTATCAAATGGCTACTGCACTGTAATATGGTTAGTTAACGGTTTTCCCAAATGAGGCTAGTGCGCTAGTTTCCTTAGTTAAACGACAAAGTTGGCCCTTTGCTTTGTTCACACTGTAGGCATACTCATCCATTGA